>CM031237.1:667393371-667873411 GCA_018340775.1 Taxus wallichiana var. yunnanensis | reverse complement strand
TGAGGTTAGGTTGTGAAGAATGGGATGCGGGTCACGCGAGGGTTTAGTAAGACACGAATTTGGTGTCTCATTAGCCCCTTATTGTCGTGTATCTTGTTTTGTTAAAGGCTGTATGTGAAACTTGATAATATGAAGTGGTTTCTCATGTTAAGGATATAGGTAATCCCCCTCAAATCTATCACCGATGGGTGAGCGGGGAAATCGGGGATAGGGTTGATAAAGGGTACATGTTGTAGAGAGGATGGTAAGGTGGTAGGGAAGGTCGAGGAAGCGGCATGTTGAAATGCAACGAGTATGACTAGGGTATATGATTTGGCGAGCAAACCGATGTATAGGAAAAGGTCGATAGTTTATCCAAACAAGGGTGATATAATCCTAGTATCCAAGGCATAGAAGTAGCTCTAGGGTATATAACGGGTAAGGTCTGCGAGGCGTTTAGGCATGTTCGGCGGTACGAATGGTTGGTTTGGTTGAGATAAGCGTCACGGTCAAAGTCTACGAAGCAAAGTTGGTCGACAGATCAAGTCAAGGACCCTAATCGTCTTTAAAACACAAGCAGGTGAGCTCGATTGAACACAAGGTACATGATGGATGGATAAAATAAAACGTTGATTGTGGGTATGGTATGGAATAATCGGCCTTAGGTCAGCCAAGTTGTTGGGTTGTGGCCTTGGGAGCGCACCATAGCAGTAGAGTGAGGCCTTGGGTCGGGCCAAATTGGTAGGGCGAGGCCTTGGGTCGGGCCAAATAAGTAGGTTGAGGCCTTGGGTCGGGCCAAATGGTTAGGGTGAGGCCTTGGGTCGGGCCAAATAGGTAGGGCGAGGCCTTGGGTCGGGCCAATTGGTAGGTTGAGGCCTTGGGTCGGGCCAAATAGGTAGGGTGAGGCCTTGGGTCGGGCCAAATAGGTAGGGCGAGGCCTTGGGTCGGGCCAATTGGTAGGTTGAGGCCTTGGGTCGGGCCAAATAGGTAGGCGAGGCCTTGGTAGGCATTGAGGCCTTGGGTCGGGCCAATTGGTAGGTTGAGGCCTTGGGTCGGGCCAAATAGGTAGGGCGAGGCCTTGGGTCGGGCCAATTGGTAGGTTGAGGCCTTGGGTCGGGCCAAATAGGTAGGGCGAGGCCTTGGGTCGGGCCAATTGGTAGGTTGAGGCCTTAGGTCGGGCCGGACCAGTGAACAAATGTTGTGCAGCAAAGGTGGACAGAGGCGATATTGGTGAAAAAGAGGCAAGGAGTAAAGAACGGCAAAGAATGGGGTGAAAGTTGGGTATCAAACCGATGTCGATTCCGCATGACCGATATCGGTTAAGGGACCGATACTGGTTTTAGGGAAAAAAGAAAGCGGACATCGGTTAAGGTCGAAAAACCTATAAAAAGAAAAATACGGCTTTATCATTGTCACTTTTGTTATTTGCAATCCAAATTGACTTGTCGGCGTGGAGAGTTTATTTGGAGGGTATTGGTGAGGTGGAGCTATTTGATTGGCGGAGAGAGTTGATAGTGGGCGAATAGTTGAGGAGGCAAGCAGGAGTGATTGGCGGGACCCCACGAATCGGGGGATTGGAGCCATGGCACGAGGCGAGGAGGAGGCTGGAGGAGGCTGGACCATTTGGACGCCACCACCCATCCCACCACGGCAGGCGTGTCGTCGTAAATGCAGTAGGATTCTAAACTCGTTATTTTATGCATTTGGTTGTATTAAGTGAGATTGGGGGTTTGGGTAGGAATTTAGTTGTTTTAGGAAATGAGGAGTAAAATAGACGTAATTTGAAAAAGAGAGAGGGTAGATAGGTAAGATAGGGTAAGGCGGCTAGGTGTGTAAAATTTGGGGGTGTTTGGGTGGGTAGATGGGTAAAAATAGGTGAAAAATGGTTTTTGGGGGCCGCGCGGGGGTTCGGCTCGGGCAGGAGACAGTGACCGATGTCGGTCAATAGGCGACCGGCATCGGTCGCAAAAGCATAGGGTGAGGTTGAATTGGGGGCTACCGGCATCGGTCTCGTATCGGCCGGTATCGGTGGGGAAGGTTGAGGGTGGAGTTGGGATGGGATTGGGTGTTTGGGTTTAGGATGGGGTTTAGGGTTTAGGGTTTAAGTTTGAAGGTGGGTTGGGTAGCGTGTTGGGGTGTGGGTGGAGTGGGGTTGGGTGTTTGGGTTTGGGATGGGGTTTAGGGTTTAGGGTTTAGGTTTGAAGGTGGGTTGGGTGGCGTGTTGGGGTGTGGGTGGAATGGGGTTGGGTGTTTGGGTTTGGGATGGGGTTTAGGGTTTAGGGTTTAGGTTTGAAGGTGGGTTGGGTGGCTTGTTGGGGTGGGGTTTAGAGTTTAGGGTTTAGGTTTGAAGGTGGGTTGGGTGGCGTGTTGGGGTGTGGGTGGAGTGGGGTTGGGTGTTTGGGTTTGGGATGGGGTTTTAGGTTTGGGTTTAGGTTTGATGGGGGGTTTAGGGGTTTAGAGTTTAGGGTTTAGGTTTGAAGGTGGGTTGGGTGGCGTGTTGGGGTGTGGGTGGAGTGGGGTTGGGTGTTTGGGTTTGGGATGGGGTTTAGGGTTTAGGGTTTAGGTTTGAAGGTGGGTTGGGTGGCGTGTTGGGGTGGGGTTTAGAGTTTAGGGTTTAGGTTTGAAGGTGGGTTGGGTGGCGTGTTGGGGTGTGGGTGGAGTGGGGTTGGGTGTTTGGGTTTGGGATGGGGTTTAGGGTCGGTGTGGGGGTTGGAGAAGGGTGAGGTGTGGGGTTAGATTTTGGGTGTTACAAAAGGGGGTTTAGATGGTAAAGTAGATGTTATAATAAAGAGTGGGTCTAAGAATGTGGGTTGGTTTTGCAGGCACGTCAGCAGTTGACGATGCGTGATAGGATGCCTCCACTATTGAGTCGGATGAGGCCACACATATCTGCGGCGCATTGGGCCATCATGCGCGAGGTGGGACTCGGCGGGGTCCAGAGGTACAGAGCGATAGAGAGAGATCACAGTCTGATGGTCGCCCTCATCGAGAGATGGGATCCGCGGCCAATGTGTTCCATCTGGCCAGGAGGAGATGACCGTCACATTAGAGGATGTGTATCGCATCCTGCGGCTACCGATCGAGGGAGAGGCCGTTTTCCAGGTAGATTCAGAGACTGCCATGGATAGCATACTGCAGGTTTTTGGGGATGCAGCCGCGCTTCTTACGTATCATGCAGCGAGCATTGGATATGGTGATATGTACGCGCACACGAGACATGAGAACACGGCTTGCCGTGTTGATGATGATAGAGATCACACGCTTCGCCCTCCCGGATTCGAGAGGGAGGCCGCTTCCCACGGGCATTGATGGGGTGCTGCTTTGGAGATGGTGGAGGAGCACACTGTTTTGCATGGGCACTTCCGGTGTATACAGTGCGAATTATACGAGGAGTTATGGGGCTATCGCGGAGGAGCGATTTGGTATTTGTTCTACATTTTTGTTGCCTTTGTTGGGCATACGAGCACATCGTATGCATCGGGCGATAGGAGCTACCCGGCGACCGAGGCCACAGTCGTATCTGGACCGATATGGCTTTGAGAGGTGGTTGGGGAGTCGTGGGCCGACCACGGCGGTTGTTGCGAGTCGGGATGTGGTCTATTATAGACACTTGCTGAGGGGCCTTACGGCGGTAGACATTGTATGGAGACCCTACGAGAGTCACCCGGCTGGCGAGGAGCCGCGTGCAGTGCGCTGATCGATCCGTATACATTCTTGATAGCGGGGCGGAGGCCGGGAGAGTGCGGCGGATACCCCTAGAGAGTACACGGCGAGATGGAGGCTGCGGCAGGGCGAGCCACCTCCCTTCCCTCGGTGCGGGAGGGATGATGTAGAGCCCCACTTGCCAGCGCCACGGCCTTGGATCAGGCCCAGGTAGCGGAGAGACCCAGCGGTGAGGGTGTGGATGATGCGGGTGCAGGAGCATACGAGGTATGGTGGGCTAGGCGAGACGTGAGATAGTACACTGCGTGGCCAGGACTTAAGCTGCGATTACAGCGAAGAGAATCAGCTCGGGCGAGTGCGGCAGCTATTACGAGGGCGGTTGGCTGCTGCGCACAGCACGAATAGGGTCTTACGAGGCGCTAGCCCGAGCTCGAGTACGAGCACGGCGGCGCCACCGCCAGCAGCACGGCCACGGAGTGCAGTGCAGTACGGCGGCCGTACAGCGGCCTGACCCACGGCCCGAGATACCACCACGGCCACGCAGTGCGAGTACGAGCACGAGCGGCACCACCACCGGCACCACGGCCACGAGTGCGAGTGCGAGCTCGGGGTATTGGTGTTAGGTGCCAGGGGACCAGCCCCAGTTCCTTCCGTGGCGCGAGATCGCTATATGGAGGTGAGAGCAGAGGCCCGATATTATCAGGATATTCTTGATAGTACCGGAGTCGAGTATCAGGCATATGCAGCTCATAGAGCAGAGACCTCGCACAGCCAGAGATCTCAGGGAGGAGCAGCCACAGCTGGCGTGTCCGTGACAGGCAGGAGGCGAGAGGCACCACAGGGACCAGCGGGGAGAGGTGCCGAGGGCGGTGGGGAGAGCTGATAGATCCCCGACATGGTTTTGTATAGGGACATGGGCACCGGTCTGCGAACCGGTTGTATTGATAGAGGCCTGCGTGCCTACACTTATTCATTGTTTTGATTCATTTATTTATTATATACCGGCCTGCGAGCCGAGTATATTTTTGATATGAGAGACCGGCCTGCGAGCCGAGTCGAGATTTTTGGTAGGTATTGCGGCCTGCGTGCCGGCTTTGGTATTGTATGAGATCACAGAGGCCCCGATGTAGGGCACATTGTATTTTTGAAAATTTGTATATATATAGAGACGATGTTTTGATCCACATGCAGTGTTCAAAATGTGTTGAAATATGTGGTTAATGGCTGGTAATAGATAGAATGTGTGATGAGTTTAATTGACATGTTGATAGATGGATGATGCTGATGTTTTTGTTTGTTTGTACGTATATATGAATGTCAGGTTATGTGATGAATTGGTGGTTTTGTGACATTGTGATATATGTAACTGATGAGTTGGATCCAAATGATGTATAGATTGATAGTTTCTTGATATCCGTAGTTGATGGTTTGTGTATTTGTGTAAAATAAATGATATTTAATGAAAATGTAATGTTATATGTGGTGGATGAACAAAATGTGGTAAATTGTGTGGTTTATGCAGGAAAAGAGGCGGGCGCGACAAAAATTTAGGTGAGAAATGAAGAAAAGAACGTTGTTGAGAAAAGATAGGTGTGTAACCGATATCGGTTAAGGAACCGATATCGGTATCTAATAGACCGATATCGGTTAAGTAACCGATACCGGTTATTTAGGTATGAGCTTTTCTAAAAATAGAAAAGCTAGGGTGGCAACTTAAGTTTTAATTTTAGAGCCATGCAAGAGGTTAAATACGCGAACGCGACGCTTTTTGACGACTGAGACAGGTATTTGCATGAGAGATTTGGGTGAGAAGGAGAAAAGAGACAAGGAAAGTAAATGTGATCCGAGGTTCAGAAGGCAGAAAGACAAAGTTGAAAAGGGTGGTGATCATGGCAGAACGAGGAGAAGCATCCAGCAGGCAAGGACATGAGGGAAGACAAGGGCCACCTCAAGCTGCTGCAACCCAAGAGGTATTGTTTTGTTTGTGATTTGACTACTGCATGTTTCGTGAATAAGATGGGGGAGAGTAGGTGGGTAGATATGAGAAAGAAAACATGATAACAAGGGTTGCAGGTGAGGTAAGTGTTACAGGGTAGGCAATCAGGGGTTCCAGGTATGTTTGTATGTATAAAAACGAATAAACGAGCAAATTATTGTCGTAGGTGGTTGTTTTTAGGGAAGGTGTATAAAATTGACAGTGACCGGTAGCGGTTAGGGAGAACCGGTATCGGTTATTCAACCGATATCGGTTATGTATAACCGGTACCGGTTACTGGAGAAATTTCCAGAATGTTTGAAAAAGACCCTAATGGATTGAATGGTTGTTTGTTGTTTTGGTGTATGCAGGCAGAGGCAGGGTTGAGGATGAATGATAGTGTGCCAGCGCTGTTGTCGCGAATCCGAGCGGATGTAACACCAGCGGAATGGACATTGATAAATCGTTTGGGGTTAAGTGGAATCCGTTATTATTCACGAATCGCACGTAACCATGGTATGTTACAGGCGCTGATTGAGAGATGGAATCCTGAGACAAATACCTTCTATCTGCCAACAGGTGAAATGACAGTAACTTTGGAAGATGTGTTCCGTATTGTGAGACTCCCTATTATAGGAGAACCAGTATATCAGGCACTACCTAGCGCACGGGCAGCGATAACAGAAGTGTTTGGTCCATATGCACGGGACTTAACACAGCGAGGTTTGTCATTCACATATGGGGTAATGTATGCAGCACACCCTGAGGAGACAAGGTTAGCAGTGATTTTAATGATAGCGGTAGGGTATTATGCGTTACCGAGGGCAGAAGGGGGAAGATTTCCAAAGGCATTGATGGGTGTTATTTGGGAGATGATAGAAAGGAACGTGACTTTTGCATGGGCACCTGCATATTTGGCGGAGCTATACAGGGGTTTATGGGCTTGTAGGCGAAGTCACAGGACAACGTTGGATTGCTCATACTTATTACCTTTGTTGGCCTATGAGCACATTGTTTGTGTGCGACAATAAACCGATCCATCCAGAGCGAGGAGAGACCGGAGTACGAGGTTGGGATTCCGATGGGTCAGGAGCAGAACAGAGCGAGATCTCGAGGCGTGTGCCGGTGACATTGAGTATTACAGGCAGGTATGGGAGAGGTTGACGGTTGCGGATATCTGTTGGAGGCCCTACGGGAACTATATGGTAACCGAGAACATAGCTGAGGAGTTGAGAGGTGTAGAGCGATTGAGGTGGATCGCGGGGCACAGGCCAGGTGAATATGAGAGGATTCCTATAGATCGCGTGCGGCGACAATTTGGATTTGTGCAGGACATACCACAGGCTTATAGACCATATATGAGGATCGATGCCGAGGCAGCATTCTCACCACCCCGGCCAACACCTCCAGAAGGGCCCGAGGAGATAGCTGCCGATCGCAGTGTAATGGATGCAGGAATGACAGAGGCCTATAGATTATGGTGGGTAGCAGAACTGCGAGGTGTACGTGAGCGCCCTGACATAGCGGTGATTACAGCAGAGAGGGATCGTCTGCAGCGTTTGGTTCAGCAGCTCCAAACGCAGGTGAATGAGACAAGAGGATTGTTAGTGGTTGCGGAGTCACGGGCGGCGAGACTAGAGGCTGGAGTTCTCCATGCGAGAGGGCGTATTCATATGTTACAGGAGAGATTGGCAGATCAGTGGGCGGTACCAATAGCCGCGGTACCTTTGAGGACAGAGAGGCCTGGCGAGAGGGGTCGACGATCACGATCATCACCTAGGTCGGGATGAGGCGTGAGGGTCTAAATAAATGTTAGCAAGGTATGAGGATAAATAAGAGTACCGACCTGCGTGTCGATGATATAGAAGATGTATTTGTTTAACATCTAAATAAAACGAGATATGTATGTTGATTTGCGTTATAATAATAAGAATGTTGTCGTTTTGACTTTCGGTGTTTTGAAAAAGGATCAAAGAGGAATGTGATTAAATAGAAATACACCAAAATATTTATATTTACCACACATGATAGGTTATGGTAGGGGATGGTCGAGCTAACCTTGGGAGACCCCATGTCTCCGAAGTGCTGCCTACATAGCCCATTGCACAAAGCAAGGAAGGGCCTCAGACCGATGTAGTTCTCCCTTAGGATCAGGGAGGGGTGAATTTAGGCAATTTGGTATGGTTTAGGCAATTTGTCGTTTGGTAAAAAAATTTGATGTTGGTAGGGTAATGTTGTTGGTGCTGGTAGGATAATGTTGTTGGTGTAGGTATAGGTAAAGCAAAGGTTAGCATACCCAAGTAGTAGGGAATAGTGTCCTGATTAAGATCAACACACAATTCTAGATGCGAGGCAAAGCGGAAAGAGTGCTCCGTAGGTGAAAAGAGCTAAACAAACCACACAACGTAGAAGCAGGCACTGAAGCCTAAGTGCCGTGTATAGAGCGAGAAGTCCATAGTTGAAAAGAGTTGTATGATCACAATATATCAGTGTGCGTTACGTCCCTTGAGTTGAAACAAATGGTGAGGTGATGTGGATGATATAGGTGAGTCTGAAAGAACTTGTTACAACGAAAGAGAACCTACCCTAAATAGACAAGTCCATGACCCAAAAAGTTCTTTTGTATGAGGCTTTTATTTTATTGAATGTAGGGCGATCGATGCGGGAAGTCTACAGGATATTGATTGTTTTATTCTTGAGGTCTTCACGAAAGCTGATCAATGCGAGAAGCTTCGATAAAGGCTGACTGCTGTGTATAGCTGTCCTTCGAGAGAAGCGATCTATTTATAGTAGCGAGAGATGATTTTAGTGCATAGCATTTGTCTGTCCTTGAGGAAGCGATCTATTTATAGTAGCAGCAATAGTTTGGCATATAGCTGTCCTTCGAGGGAGCAGTCTATATTTAATTTTAGATGACTAGATGTTCTTTTGGCGTGAAGCATCTAGTTTAGTAGGAAGTTTGACTCAAGAAAATCCCATAAGAATACGGCTTATTTTAATACTTTGAAGTCATGGACTAGACTAAAAAAGGGGAAGGCATTATCAAGGGGAGGTGCGAAGTGATTTCGATTTTATTTAGAGATATAGAAAACAAAGTGTATGTAGCGGTAAATGAGCTCAAGGGACGAGCAGTAGGTAGATAAGAAGTGATATAACACTAGATTCAACAGTAGAATGGGCGAAGATGTAAGGCATTAAGGGGTTCCGGCTCAGGTTTACCATTAAGCGAAGCTAAACGATAAGTGCCTGATCCATAGGTGTGAGTGATTATATAAGGCCCAATCAATTGGGAGCAAATTTTCCACGTTTGCTCTTTTCTAGTTTGGTGACATGTTGATTCTCTTTGAGGACAAGATCACCAACCTTAAAGGTACGCTCATGAAGTCGCTTATCATAAGCACGCTTGATGCGTTTTTGATAGATTTGAAGGTGATCGAGAGCTGTAAGACGTCGTTCGTCAAGAAGCTCCAATTGGGCTAACCGCTCTTGGCGGAAATCATCGTTGGTGAGAATATCACGAAGAGATATTCTAAGGGAGGTATTTGTATTTCGAGAGGCAAAACAGCCTCGGTACCATATACCAAAGAAAAGGTGTGGCATTAGTAGAGTGCGAATGCTTTGTACGATAAGCCCAAAGGGCAAAGGGGATGTGATCGTGCCAATTTCTTCCGATTCATTGACAACTTTCATGAGGATTTTGGTTAGAGTTTTATTAGAAGATTCGGCGACCATTGGCTGCGGATAGTAAGGCGATGAGAAACTAAGTTTGATACCAAAGTTGTCACAAAGGTTTTGTAACAACTTGTTTTTGAAAAGATTTACCATTATCATTATTAGGCGATGAGGAATACCAAAAGCGACAGATAATGTGATGGTTAATAATTCGACAATTTTTTCTTTTTGATTGAAATGAGTGGGATGGCCTCCACCCATTTTGTGTAATATTCGGTCATTGTGATTATCCAACGGTGGCGTTGTGAAGAGGTCGGGTGAATCTCACCAAAAGGTCTAAACCCCATTGTGAGAAAGGCCAAAGATCACGAGCGACTTGTGGCGGTGGCTAGGAGTATGTTGAAGATTGGCATGTTGTTGACACATGACACGGCGCTTAACATATTCATAGCGATCGTTATTGAGTAGGCCAATAATAACCTAGGCGAAGGATTCGTTTAGCCACGGCAAGGCCACTAAAATGTCCACCACAAATCCCATCGTGTACTTGTTGGATGGTATAGGTGACCTCTGCGCCGGTTAGACAGCGAAGGAGGATGCCATCAAAGCCACGTTTATAGAGGAGTCCTCCCATGACAACATAACGCGAAACACTTTTAAGAAAAGCACGTTTTCCGTTACTAGTAAGGTCAGGTGGGAGAACCGAGATTGTAAGGTAGTCGTGAAATTGGTGGTACCAAGTATCCTGCGAATTAGTAGACACAGTATTTATCATGCAAACTACCGGGGTTGAATAGGATGGTGCAAAAAGTTGCTGGACCACAACGAATAATTCAGAGTCAGTTGGTGCGGCGGGAATCTGCGAGGCTAAGCAAGCCATAGTATCTGCAAATTTGTTAGTGGAGCGGGGAATGGTTTGGATAGAATAGTGAGTAAATAAGGTTAGAAGTGATTCCACGTGGTGTTTGTACTTCTGAAGTTCCTCGTTTTTACATTGGTAGATGCCCATAACTTGATTGACTACCAATTGAGAGTCACCAAAGATATTGATAGATTTAATGCCTAAGTGTATCGCAACTTGGAGACCCAGAACAAGGGCCTCGTATTCCGTTGTATTATTAGTGCAGGGGAAATCAAGCCGAATGAAAGAGGCATAGGTTCAGCGTCAGAGGATGAGAACAACGCCCGGCTCCTCCGCCGCGGCTGGCACTTAGATCCATCGAAGAAGAGGTCATTTGATCGACTCTTCTCAGGCGAAAGAGTGGCGATGAGTTCGTCGGGGAAGGTAAAATTGGTAAATTGTTCCCCGGTAGAGGGCCTCCATGCAAGTTGGTCTGCAAGAGTTTGTCCTTTGATTGATTTACATTGTATAAACTCAAGGTCAAGGTCGGCGAGGCATGAGCCATCGAGCGATGCGTTGGTTTAGGTGTGGTTTGGCGTACATATAATGAATGGGAGTCTGTGTTGGTGATGACGAAAGTTTTGTGATTCGGGAGGTAATGTCGGAGTTTGGTGGCGGCGAATGATAGGGCCGGGCACAATTTTTCTACATGTGTATACCTAGTCTCGTAATCCACGAGTACGACTTATATAATAAACGGCTGCTCTCGGCGTGCAGTCTCGATGTGCGAGCATAGCTCCTATAGCATGGTCGGTGGCGGAAAGATAAAGGTAGAAAGGGCGGTCGTCACAGGGTGGGATAAGCACGGGTGGCTGCAAGAGATACGTTTTGAGAGCTTCGAAGGCTTGGTGACACTCCTCACTCCATTGAAAGGCAACGTCCTTTTTTAGAAGGTGATGAAAAGGGTGACATCGATCCGAGAGTTGGGAGATGAAACACCGGATGGATTGAAGTTTACCCTGCAAACTACGCAATTGTTTGAGGTTTTTGGGTGGGGGCATTTCTAGGATAGCTTTTACTTTAGATGGATCGACCTCAATGCCACGCAAAGAGACGATAAAGCCAAGAAGTTTTCCCGAAAGAACACCAAAGACACATTTCTTCGGTTGAAGGCGGACAGAATATTGTAACAGGCGATCAAAAATAATGGTTAAAACATCGAGATGTTCACTACGATGTTTAGACTTGCGAGAAGATCGTCGACATAGTCTTGAGGATAGTGTGCATAATGTCATGAAAAATGTAGGTCATAGCCCGCTGATAGGTAGCACCAGCATTCTTAAGGCCAAATGGCATGACACGATAACAAAAGGTTCCCCAAGGAGTTATGAAGGTAGTTTTGTGTTGATCGGCGAGGCGGCAAAAAATTTGGTTGTATCTGAAAAGCCATCCATGAGAGAAAGCATTTCATGGCCCTTGCGGTGAGATCAACAAGTTGATCAATACTTGGGAGGAAGTCATCCTTGGGGCAAGCAAGGTTAAGATCCGGAAATCATGTGCATATCAAAGTCCCCCTGTCGCTTTAGTGGCGAGTGCGATGTTAGAAATCCATTGAGGATAGTCAATAGGCAAGATGAAGGAAACAGAAAGGAGTCGTTGGAGCTCCTCTTTGACCAAGAGAGCAATGCGTGGATGCATTTTCTCAATTTCTGTTTGACTGGTTTGGAATCGGGGTTTAGGGTGATGTTATGGACGGCAATGGTAGGATCAATTCCTGGCATGTCAGCGTAAGACCATGCGAAAGCTTGGTTGCGAGCACGGAGAAAGGTAGAAAAGGCGGCTTGTTCTGATGTGTTAAGGGATTGTCCAATCTTCACTATGTGAGGATCTTCCTCCGTGTGGATGTTGATTTCTATAGTAGATTCGTTCAGCATAGTTTGGGTTTCAGATGGTAAGGCGCGTTGAATATAAGAATCATCCGCGCCCAGGTAAGTGAGGATGGAGTCGTCATCCTGGCATTCAACAACATTAATCAAAGGCGAATCCTCTTCGATCATGTCTGGATACAGAAGGGGAAGAGAAGATGGGTCCTCATTATCGCGTTGATAAGTGAGAGGACCTATGAAGATAGCATTTATGAAAAAAAAAAGTTAGGAGGGATAGATTCAGGGTCCATCGATTCTGTGGGAGATGATGGCAAAGTGGGTGATGATGGTTCGGTAGGGCGCGCCTTCCTCTTCCGGGATACGGTGACAGGAGGTGTCTCTGTGTAGGTGTTCGGAAAAACCGAGACCACTTGATCATTATGTTTGCGTGTGGTCACGGGAATGAGTGTATGTCGGCCTTGTTCGTAAAGGCCAAAACCAAAAGCCTTTCCACGCATACGGCGAGTCAAGAAGGTGAGGGCGAAAGCGACGATTTGTCAAGTATTGAAAATCGGATTGGAAGGAACCACACCAAGAGGAGGTTCGGGGTAATGGAGGATGCGTCAACACCCCATCGTTAGGTTAGTGCGGCAATGGGGTGGTCCGTAAGAGATTACCTCCCCACGCGCGACGGTCGTAGGTGGGATGCGCATGTAATTGTCCGTACTCTGCGGGGTAGGGAAAGAACTAACGTTATATAGGCGGTACTCCCAGCGTGAGGCGATGAAAAACATCTACTAAGGGGTGGAGGTTGGGATGTTAGGCTGCGGGAAGAGAAGTGGTTTGTGCGGCGGTGGTTTCATCGATTGAAGGCGTAGGTGCGATTGAGGTGGATGGTTGAGGTACATTTGAAGAGGATGGTTGGGTTGAATGTATGGGTGTCTTAATTGGTATAAGCACATCGTTTGGGCGGTATAACATATTGCAAGTTTTGAAGGGGAGGATCAGCTTTTACGGTGTAGGACTTCCCCTCGTACTCAAATTTTATGCATCGATGTAATGTTGAGGAACGCATCCCATGGCTCGGATCGAGGGCGACCCGGCAATATATTATATTGGAACTCTCCTTGAGGACATAGAAGAGTTCGGGTAAAGTACGTGGGCCTACGCGAATGTTGAGGATCACGGTGCCTAAGGTAGAAGTAATAGCGTCATTGAATGATCGCAACATGATGGGGTTGGCACACATGCAACTAGAAGGGATGTTCATTTGTTGGAAGGCTTTTGAAGAGATGATGTTTAGGCTAGCGCCCCCGTCAATCATAACCCGACGTACTCGAATGTCTCGGACGTAAGCGGAAATGAAAAGGCGAGGTCGGGGTCTTACGCACCAAAGTCGATAATTTCATCTTCCGAGAAACTAACTGCAGCGGCTTGTTGTTTTGAGACAGAAGTGGTGGGGGAGATGGATTGTTTGGTGAGAGAGGAAACGTGATTGGGTGTTAGAATGGAGGCCACGGGCAGGGTTTCGTTGGGTAAAACCTCTATCCCTTGAAGGATCTCAACGAGAGCTTGTCGATGAGATTCAGAAGTCTGAATGAGATCATATAGTGTCATTTTTACGGGCGATTGATGAAGCTGTTTGATCATGGTTCGGTGGGCAACTCCATTAGAGACGGGATAGGCGGGTCCACGAATAACCACTTTAGGTGGTGGTGTAATCGGGATGGTTGAAGGAGAAAGAGATGCCGCAGGTGTGTTTTCTTTCGCTTTCCCATTGTTTTTCTGTCCTCGAGTAGCGACACTAATCATATTAATCTCGTAGATCTGAGATGAGGAAGATGGTTGGGATAATTCATGGTCTTCAAGAGGTGGGGTTGTAATAATGATAGATCTTGGTGAGGCGGGGATAGATGATATAGTAGAGGGAATTGACGCTAGAGGTCTTTCCCTTCGTAAGTTGTCTTTCTTAATCTTTCTATCAGGAGAGGTGGTGACGAAGGATGGTTTTTAGAGCTTTGCATCCCTCCACATCATGTCCTGGTGTGCGGTGATAAGCGCAGATTTTAGACTCATCGTAACCCATAGGTCGGGGTTTAGACGGGTCATAAGGTCTAAGTGGAGGTAGGGAAATGGTCGCATTCTCCACCAACATAGCAAGGATTTTGGCGTAAGATCCTTTGAGGGGGTCAAAATCGGATGAAGGTATTGGTTGTGCGGGTTTTGGTAATGTTTGGGCGTGGTTGGTTCGTACAGGTGGTGGTTTAGCCGGGGTGCTGACACATGTTTTTCACTAAACGTGGTTTCTTGGACACAGAAGTTACGTTCAGCTGGTTAGATGATGAGGCTACAGATAGCGTGGTAGCGGGAAACAACCACGGAGAAAGGGGAGTGACAGAAAATAAATCCTTTGATGATGGGATTGGTTTAGGGTTGATAGGTGGACCGGATACGCGGGGTAACGATGTTGTGATACCCTTTGATCTCTGTATAGGTGTAGAAGGCGTAGGTCGTTTTGCAGAAAACAAAGGAGGTATGATATATTGGTGTAATGTGGAGGGATGAGGTCCCAATATGGAAGGTGGGTGTGACGATGAGGGTTTTAATTGTGATAGAGGCCCGGATTGCGTTCGTCTCCTAGGTGGCGGAACGGATTTATTTTTGGATAGATCGAGTCGCTTAGGCGGGTGTGTTAGGCCCAGGCATTGGTGAGGTCCCAAGCGTAGGGGAAGATCTGGTTAAGTTGATAGAAGTGGACGGGGCATTTGGTAGAGGTGAGGGGGGTGAAGGCGAGAACAGGGGCATTTTAAGCTTCTGTAAGCACTTCGGGTAGATGGTGGAGACATCAGGATCAGTCATTTGCATTTGAGTAGAAAAAGGGGTACTCAAACGTTCCCATAGGGCCTGTCTATCTTCTGTGGAATGACAGTCTCCAGGTGTGATTTGTAATTTTGGTACGGAAGAAAGGTGGGTTGTAATTCCAGTCCACTGTGGGAGTGATACAGGGGGTAGATGAGGCACTGTATCAATAGATGTTAAGAGGTCGACTGGTCGTTGAAAAGATTTAGGTGATGAGGGACTAATAGGCAGAAGGGCATGTTGGAGAGGGTCTGTCACGGCTAAAGAATTTAGTGATGTCGGTGCAAGAGATTTCTCGTCTAAGGATGTCAAAGGGAGTGGCGTACCTTCCTCTTGTGCGGCAAGAGTGGTAGAAGGAGACGTCTGGGAAATGGATAGATTAGACAACATCCGCTCGCAATCTTGTAGGGATGTGGTGTAAGAAGACTCATTGATGGGAAGGGAAGCCTGGGCAGTTAACTCTTCTATGGGTAAAGGAACGATTACGCTTTGGCTTGATGGTGGTAAAGGAGGTTCGGGCTCCTGTGTTAGTGAAGAGGCTTGATTCAAAATTTTCTCGATAGAGGCTTTTGGCTGGGTATCGAATACTGCATGGATCTCATGAACACTCTCCTCGGCTAAGATATCCTGGTTGACGTTACTGTTGGACGAGTGATTCGGGAATGGCTTGTTGAAAATTTTCAAATTTCGGTTAGCAGGGGCGTTAGGATTATCGAGGGCTATATCCCCCGCATCAACCATTTCCTGCACTATGTTTTTCAACATCTTGCAGTTTTCATGACTGTGTCCCTTCACGCGGTGGAAGTTACAAAAGTCATTTTCTTTGTACCAGGAAGGTATGGCGCGAGTGGAATCAAACCCAGAATGAGGTTTAACAGGAGGTAAGGTAATGGCTCCTGCTTTTAGCAATTTTTCCAAGATGACACCATAGGTTTCTCCCAAGGGAGTGTAGTTGATGGGTTCGGCTTTGTATTTATAGGTGGTTTTTGGTGGAGTATTGGACGGTGGTTGGGATTTGACCATCACCGCGTGGACAGCTCCTTTTGATTTAGAAGAGGTGGACGCGTGAGGAGTGGTGGTATTTGGTTTATTGGTAGAATCAGGAGTTCGGAAAGTGGAGTTCTTGTTGCTTGTGACATGCAATTTCTCTTCCTCTAAGGCTCGAATTTCTAATTTTGAGCCATAGTAAAACCTCGTCGAATGTACGGAAAGTTTGGATTTGGAGGGTAGGGAGATGTGCTTAGCGCGAGGCCGCGTAAAGAGTTCGATAAGTTCGGTTTGAGGCAAGGCATACGTAAGTTGGTTGATAAGGCCCGCCATCGTCAGCGAAATCTGCGATAGATTCGTCCTCAAATTGTCGGATGGCATAAAGGTCGGTGATAGATACTTTCTTAGCAATGTTAATGGAGAAATGATCCAAGAAAGATTGGGCTAGTTGGTTAAAAGAGAAGATCGAGTGCTGGGTTAAAGCAACCTTTGTACCCACTCAGGCGGGTCTGATAAGGACATAGGGAAGGTGCGGAGTAACAAGGCGTCATTATGGGCAATCAAATAACAAGCATGTCTAAATGATCGCAAGTGTTGTTGAGGATCCTCTTTACTATTAAAACGAGTAAATTTCGGCAACTCCCATTGAGGAGGATATGAATGAAGGGGGACAGAAGGGTGAATGGGCTCCCGACAAACTTGTTCGTATGTCAAGGCGCTACGACTTCCCGAAACCGAAGCCTCCAAATTTTGCATTTTGTCCATCATTTGTTTGATGAAATCAGTGGTTGGATGAGATGATGGTGCACCAGAATAGGGATGTCCCATATAAGGTGTTGAGGTTACTGGATACGTGTATGGGAATGAAAAGGTAGGCGGAGCTTGAGAAGGAAAGCTCGTGTGGATAGGTGGCAGAGAGCAAGTCATGAATGGAGCAGTCTGCAAAAGAGATGAGGTAGGGGCAGTTGGTGGTAGTAGCAAATGTGGGGTCCAAGATTAACAAAAGGAAAGCTAATCGGGTCGTATGAACCTGCTGCAATTTGTCGGATTGGGAGACGGGGCTAGAGATGCGGGAAGCAAGGCGGTATTATCGGGAGGAGTGGGAGCTAAATGAGCAGCTATCGATAGGCATACCTACAGGTGACCATCGGTGTACGGTCGGGGTATGAGACAAATAGTATTATGCAGTTTGGAATTAGCATCCGAAACTTGGCAAAGTCCTTATCTCCCACGGGAATTTTGGAACCTCACTTTGGTATCGTGTAGGATTCCCCATAGAAGGTGAAGGGTGATTCGAGGCAAAGAAATAGAGCAAGCGTGTGAAACCATGGCGGCGCTTGTTTTGAGTGATAACAACCATGGACAGCGATTCACGGTAAAGTTTCAATCTATCAAGAACAAAAACAACCCCGAGAATGATGAATTTGGCAAGTTCTTTGGTTTGTCGTGATGGAGATATGAAATATCGGTTTAGTAACGCATTGTCGGTCACAGGGGAAACGACGTCGGTCCCTTAACCGATGCCGGTGTCAAAAATCTAGGATAAGAAGATACAAAGGGCTGCTAATTTGATTTTTAGCAACGTTGAGTATATTTATCAACTTATTGATCACAAAAGACAGTATGGCGGAGAAAAGCGAATGAGCAAACAAAAAGCAAGATGCACACGCAAATCCAGAGATTAACCTTAGGGTTAATTTTAATTATTGTGGGCTTATGCCTTTAGACGTAGAATGATGTCAGAATCCTAAACAAGAGACTTAGGGGAAATGTCAAGTTGTTTTGGCTTATAAGGTTACCTCAATCGGGCGGAGGAATACCGCGGAAAAAGGGGGATGTTTGAGCTGTTGTGTTAATTGTGAAGTGATTCGGTATGTGTTGTGCAGTGAATGTAAGATTAATTTCCTGTCAATACCGTGGATATCACCCCCACGTGTACGACCTGTTACTTAATCTATGTTCACTAGAATTGAAAAACAACAGGCAGGAATGCAATGCATGTGTTTTAAAACCCAAATCGAAAGTGATATTCGATGAAGCAAAAGAGATGACTTTTACTAATGCAAGATGCAAAAACAAAGCAAGTTCTTTTACCAGAATAATAAAATACCTTGTGAATATCTCTAGAAGAAGAAAACAGCAAGTATGCTCCCTATATGAAAGCAAGCAAGAAATAAAGATAAACCCAAAATGGGTCCCACCGGGCGTGCCAAAATGTTTCACTCGGAAATGCTTCGTTCCTTTTAGAAACAGATAAGGTTAGGGTTAGGAGGAATACCTGTAGAATGTCGAGATGATGTGCGCGTACCGTAGAGAAAGATCAGGTTGACTGCGGAGAACTCCTTTTTGTCTGGGAAGGACTACCTGCAAATAAGAACACAAGACCACAAGATTTGATTAAACAATAAATGAGGAAACTGCCTTGGGCCCAGGAAATGTAAAACTTCCTTTCGAAGGTGGTCAGTTTCCCTGCTAACGTGAATTAACACAAAAGACTGTAAAATATCAATTAAATTGCTTGGCTTTGAAGCCCAGGTAGGGAAAGGCTGTTTTCTGGTTTTGATCAAAGGAACCGATGCGGTTACCTATAACCGATGCCGGTTACCTATAACCGATGCGATTCTTGATAACCGAAATCTGGTGGGTTCTAGGATCTTACGGGCTGGTTGTGGTGTTTGTAATGGCTGGTTTTTGGATAGTATTAGGAAATGGGATGGTTAGAAGCAAAAGAATGACAGTTAGAGGCAATGGTACGTTGGATAATGGATTCAGAAACGGATTTGGGAGGACTGTAATTCCAAAAGCATAAGAAATGTTATAATGGAGGACATGCAGATGTAACTTCTTGGTTTTACGAAGGTGCAAGTTGATCTCCTTTGCTGTAAACACGTCTAGTATTTTCACTCGTCTCTGCTTGGTCAAGTGAAGATCTGGACTCTGTTCCTCGCTCGCAATGCTCTCTGTTGATCCAGCAATCCTTCGACTGATCTCCAAAATGAAATTCCGATCCGTTGTTTTGGTTTGGGGAGCCCATTTACGAGGGCAGATGGCGGTTGCGTAACAACGGTGGTCGAGTAGGAACCGGCATCGGTTAGGAAAAAGTAGGCTATTTTTAGTAAAATAGCCCACCTTCCCTGTTTTTCTCCCGAGGGATCAGTTGCGGGCTTGGTCAAGTGGCTAGAAGGTCGGCTTTGGGTGCGAGTAAGGAGGCATTAGTTATGGATGTGAGTCTAGACCAAGTCATGGGTCCTAATTAGGTTAGTTTAGGGTTAGGGCTAGGTCATGGTGAGGTGGCCAAGTGAGGTGGCGGGTAAGGCGATGTGGATTTATCAATTATGAGGTAATTAATAAATAATTGTGTAAGGTTTAGGTAATGAGGTTAGGTTGTGAAATGGGATGCGGGTCACAAGGGGTCGTAAGACACGAATTTGGTGTCTACAGTGTTATGGCCTTTGGCATAAAAAATTGTTGTTTATTTCTAAAAAATTATGGATGTGAACTTTCTAATTGGCTCTGGAAAGAATCTAATTATCTATGCACGGGGTTAATTTTGCTTGTCTAAATTATCTAACTCTCCTCCGTTATATTCAAGAAAATTCTTCCCTTATAATTCATTGTAATAATTTTCCCGGGTTCATTTTAAGAAGAACCTTTTGAAAAGTTACTCTAGAAATTGTGGTGAATCTCAAAAATCAACTTTCAAATCGTTGGCGAATTTCTGAAAAAAATGTTTCGTGGCAAAGGTGATTTTCCAGAGAGTAACTTTCCCAGTTTTGCAAATTAGGTTAGGTAGGTTAGCATGAAAGTTGGGTGGGAAGGTTGGTCGGGTGGGTTACGTGGGTGGGTTGTATGGTTGAGGGGTTAGATGGCTAAGGGTTGGATGGGTGGGTTAGATGGTTAAGGCATTAGACGTGTGGGTTAGCTGGTTGAGGGGTTGGATGGATAAGGGTGGTACCGGTGGGTTGGAAGGCTAAGAGTTGGACGGGTAGGTTGGATGGTTAAGGGGTTGGATGACTAAGGGTTGGATGGTGGGTTGGTCGGTTGAGGGGTTAGATGGCTAATGGTTGGATGGCTAAGTGTTAGACGTGTTTATTAATTATAGGTTGGGAAGATACCTTTAAAAGTGATTATTTTTCTGCCACGTGTTCTTTGACCTATTCAGAACCCTATAAATACCCCTACAAGGTTCATTTCTTCACTTGTCTATGAAAAATTTCTAATGCTCTGAGCTCTCCAATTTTCAAATTTCTCCCAAATTTCAACAATGGAAAGCACCACATCTAATCTTACACCCAAATTCCAATAAAAAAACCTCATGTTCCCACAGATTGTAGCCCTACTAAAAGTAAAAGATGCACAAAAAGGATTGGCTCAAAAAATCATAATTTATCTGGGCTTGTGGACATGCCCCAATTCGATACTAATACTTCAGTGCTTGATTACCTTCTCACCTCTTACAATGAGAATGATGGAAAATTGTCCGTTCTCCTCATGTAGTCAAGTCATCATCAAATTTCATTCACAATTGAGCTACAGATGTACATCGGTTAATTGGGTTACCATTTGAAAATAAGCCACTTGTTACTACAAAGGTTGTCCTCACGAGACAAAGAATTTTTTTGGAGTCTCGTTACAGTGTGTAGGTTGATGGTAAGTTTATTATTTTCAAATTCTTTTTATCCTAAATTTTTCCACCACCCAAGCCTCTAACATTTTTTTTCTGTTCTTGCAATCGCTCTTAATCGTTCATCACGAGGCCTTCTTCTACAAGGTATTACAAACTAGTTATTTCTTGTAGTTGCATCAATTTTCAGAAAAAGTATTGTATTACAAGTAAGATCTACAAATATTCTATTTTTAGTAGTTTAATATTTATTACGAACACTAGCGAGTCAACAATTGATTGGTGTACATATTTGTCCAACCAATTAAAAATAGATGTCTCTCGTGCCTGAATGCCAATCAATATGATAAATCCAAGACTGTATTCTCTTGTTTCAATTTTATTCTTGCTTTCTATTAGGAAGCATTCTACAAATTTTAGAAAGCTAAAATTCATACGAAATTAATGATAAACCGAATGGTCTCGAGTCTTGAAGAAAAATAGGTAATTGTTACTTTTACAATTTTTTTGTTATAACGATTTCAAATTCAATATTTTTCAATAAAATAATAATTGTAAGATTTTCTTTTGTAGAGAATAATTATAGCTGCAACATCTCATAAGGAGGAAATTTCTCAAGGTAAAGCCCATGTAAAGGTCTCTGTTGATTCTGACATAGATTCAGTAGAATCAACACTAGTAAGAGCTCCTTGTCAAAAGTGACCTAGGGGATCACTACGTGTATCACATCTACCATCACATTTAACTACAGGTATGAAGTTTTCTTTTGATATAATTAACTAATTCAAACAACTATTATAGATTATGTAGGTAGTACTATATTTTAATATTTCTACTATTCTTTTCTACATTTATTGTGTTCAGAAACTAGTGAAACTAGTGATGATGATCAAACCCATTATGACAGTCAAGATAGCAATGTTATGTTTGCCTCTCCAAATATGCAAGGTAAATTGTAATATTTAATATTTAACATGTTTTCCTTTCATTACTACTTTTATAATTTACAAGGTCTAACTATATAATGGATTCTAACAATTTGTTGTTTGCTTTATGCGAGTAATATGGATTACGAGCACATTCTAGTTGTAAAGAGGCCAACAATACCACCAACATGTACATTCCAAACAAAAATAATATCTTCATAAAATAATATAAGGTTTCTTGTAGAATCAGTTGGAACAGTTCATCCTGTAACCATAAAATTTCCTCAACTTTCACTAGGTGGTGTTTTAAGTGTAATAGCCTCACAACTTTCCAACAACATCACCCTTGACGAGGATTATTTGGGCTTCAATCTGGAGATGCCGACAAGGGAAACTATTTTGACACCCATGATATGATTCAATCTACTCCGCCTCAACCACAACCACAACAAAATGTGCATGAAGTAAAGGACAACAACTCCCCTCCTCATCTAAGAATCACTCCACAAACAGATGATGAAAAAACACATTTTATATTAGAAAAAATGAAATCGAGATAGTATGGGGAAATAATTCAAGAGGTTGTAATGTTTGATGTGGATCTCGTGCGGTCTTGGGAGAGGAGATCTAAAATTTGGATAAAAGAAATAAATACAAGATACCATAATCACGCTCAAAGGCATTCATTGTTCAATGTCGTAGAGAGCCAACTAGAAAGGCAAGATGTTTTGCTAAACAAATCTCAGTCAGGGAAAATTTCCTATACTAATAATTACAACGATGAAATTATAGACACAATGTTAAATAGGTTGGAGAATCTGAATGTTGAAGCACAAGCTTACTACAACAAATGGGCTAAAGACAAGACAAATGTTTTAATAACAAATGTAGAAAAATAAAAAGTTGTGGTGAGTGGGATTTATGTTTTACATGAAAAATCCTAATATTATAAGCACTCCAATATATTTTTAAACTTATCTAATAGAATAAAATTTTTATATTTCTCTTTTTTAGGAAAAATCTTAAAATTTAAAGAAAGAAATAGTTGTATTTGAAACACATTTAAAGAATGCATACAAAAACCTGAATTCATTTGTACAATTGAAGGAAAAACTCATAGTAATAAATTAAAAAATAATACATTGAAAAGGATAATCAAGGATCATAATATGGATCCAAAAGTCTTGCTTGAAGGAAAAGACAGATGAAGATGCAACACTTTTGTCAACAACGGATGTAGTGAGGGAGGAGTAGAATATTCTTGAAAATATCAATACCACAACATGAGATTTACAGGCATAAGGACTTATAGCGAGATAGATCTTTACTGAGACACAATAGATTCCTCCACCTCTAACACATTAAAAATATCAAGCTTCTCCTGCTACATAAAAAATTCAATATGTTAGTAAAGTTCATCATATGATAGGTGTGTTGTCACAATTCTAACATTGGCGTAGCAATTAAAATATAGTTTCTAGACATTTTTTTGTTTTTAATCAGTAGTGTGGACGTAAGGACAAATATGATTTAGAATCATAGGCAAAAAGAGGATGACCTCTTAATTTGTCCTTATATGACAAAACTTGTACGGAAGCTTTGAAATGTATTGAAAACCCCTTTTTGGAATTTTATTAGACGAAAATGCTTTATGAATTTGTACTTTTCTTCACAAAATAATCACCACATGAGAGAATGATTTCAAGAGTACTTTGGGAATTGGAATTGTAACTATATATTGTTATTCGATTTCTACATAATACAAATGATGTTTCTGTCTCTTTGTTTACGTAAATGTTGCTTAAATTTACTTGATTTTGTTTGTTTAAAATATTTACGTTTCTGATTTCTTGTAGATGTAAAATAATTCAATTAACATATATAAAAGACATATATTTCCTTATTTTAGTTTAAAAACCAAATATAAAAAACAAATGGGAGAATTTAAAATGATAAGCGACATTATTCTAATGGAAATGAATAAAATAAAGACAAATATAATATTACATTTATTGAAATGAAATCTATGTGAATTGAAATAGTCATGGATCAACACTTTCATTCGTGTCTTGAAATAAACTGTAGCATGATCTATGGATGTGTCTCCATCCCTTGGGTTAGGTTGAATATTAATAAGTTCTCTTCTTTCTTCTAGGGAATTCCATAATTCGAGTGCTCTATGACAAGGAAAAGAGTCCACTGAGTAACGTAATACATACAACCTCAACTAGATTTTTAGATTCCTATCCAATCTATTTTGAACTTTTGAATTTAAAAAGGAAAGTGCATTGAAAACCCTCTCATCATCCACATAACCTAGAATCATAGTTTGATAGAGTTCATATAACTTAATATACTCACTCAAATATTCACTTAGAATACTACTGGAACAAATATCCTTCCAAATCATTTTTATGGCACCATAATCCTTTGGGTTTTATAGAAGATGAACTTGTCGTATCATAGTATTAGTAAAATCCATTGAATGGGAACTAAGTATTTTTTTTTTTGTAAAATACATTCTCAAAAACTCTGTTTATCTCTTCATCTTAGAGAAATGGTCAGTTAGATCGCTCATGTTTTTAATAAAATAAATGAATGATAGATGTGTAAGGTTTTCCCGTAAGAAAAATTCCAAAATTACGGATTTACAAATCCCATTGCTTCAAGTATTTTATCATTTTTGAATCTTTCCTAGATCTCTTTACCTAATGATTCAAAGATCTTTCTCAACTTATTCTGGTTTCCATTAATACTACATCATATAAGTTCCATGTCACTCTTACTTATTATATTTTGAGATAACCATATCAACTATTTTTTGGAACATATGAAATGGAATCTCTTTTCCATGTGCTGTTATACACAATTGATCATGTATATTGTATTTTAAGAATCACCTGGGATTTTTCAAAATTTTCAATGAATTCCAGTTTTCAAAAGCAGCACCCTAAAAACTCCCATCAGAAATATATAAACTTTTGAGACTCCAACACACACCTCTTCTGAGTCTTATGAAGTATGTTATGTAGAAAGAATGATCTTGTGCATGCTTCGTTAATATATTAAGCTCCCTGTCAACATGGGAAAAATACCAAAGAGTGTGAGTAAATTTTCTATGTATGTTAGATGACACAATAGATATTTAGCTATATCTACATTCTGTGGTATTTATACATAAATCCTGTCATAAAGGATATTCATCAAATATTCTATAGGTAGGTTCATGCATAGATATCTATCTGGTATCTACATCTTTTAGAATATTTTCCCTCTATCATTCCAATTGTAAATTTATGAAATACTAAAAATATGTTTGACCGCTTTAGAATAATAAGCATGCAAATCACATATCAATTCCTCCACTCTAGCTACATTTTCAAATCTGCTCACAATTTTGTAAGTCGATTCATTCATGAAACCATACAATGATGAAAACAACCATATACGAAGCAACAATTGTCTAAAGTCTAACGTATAGACCATTTCTAGCTCCACCGCATTATAACTACACTATTGGTTCTTCCAAAAACTAATTTTGTTGTAATGGAAAAGTCATCCATTCAGTGACATCCTTGATTTGAGACCACCAATTTATAAATATTTTTAGAATTACAATTCTCAGTCATTTGATGAATTTCTAAGAGGTGCGGAGTTCTTATTTCATTAGCCAATGTGTAAACATGAATACACATCCATGAAGTATTATCAACTATAGTAACCTCATTTATTGAAAGGAAATACACTTTTCCTTTTGAACACGATTCGAGATCCTCCTTTTCTACTAGAGATAGACATTATGCAATTTCCCGATGCTAGTATCTGACCAATGAGATTGAGGAATGTTTTGTAGACAAATAACCTGATACAAAATTTTATTTTATCCAAAATCTGACATCGGTCTTCCCCTTTTCAATATATGGAATAAGGTAGCAAACTGAATACTTTTTGCATGCATTTCTACCTCCATATATTTTCTCAATCTTTCTACTATGGTCCCACCTTTTTATTCATATATTTCATACGTTTTTTTCCTTTCATATACTTACTTGCATGTATTTTACATGTAGACACTCTTTTTCATCTTTCCATTTATGTGTTCGAGACTATCTTGCCATCCTTTTGCTTTTGGGAAATGCAATTTTTCCCACAATGCTTTTCAATTGTGTCCAATTTGAGCTGCATTGTGTGATCCTTCCCCTATTTCCAACCATATATTTTACATCAATATTGTTTTGTAACATCATTACCATTTTCGGTGTACACATGATTAAATAAATGGATATTTTGTAGCCCATTCGAACTAGAATTTCCTTCCAATTATCTAGTTTGTTCTCTTTCTTTTGACATTTTTTTTTTTTTTTCTTGGGGTTCAACTTCTACATCTAGGCTCTCAGCAGGAATATCTTGATTCTCATGTCTCCTTTTACGGAAATAGACCTCGAGTAGAAGCTTCCTCTATTGGTGTATCATGAGAATTTGATGAATTTTCTTGTACTTCTATATCATCAAGGGACATAATGTTTTCCTCAACATATAATGGATCATCGATATCTTTGAAATGATTATTTTATGAAGGAATTTTTGAAACATCTACATATAATTCTAAAAATTGTTACAAATATAGTATTAATTTTATCTATAGTAAAATTTGTACACAAAGACAAATAGTTCCAAAAGTAGTACGAAAACTATAATTATAAAATACTATAAGATTAAATAACCTATAAATAGCACATGCCATATACCAATATTTTTAGCTGATGTAGAAACCCCCATTGTTTTTGTGATTTTCCAAAATAACCAAGCAAAGTATTTGCACCCTTTTTGGACTAGATGAATTTGTAACCTTCTTACCTTGATTTCTAGTATCCATGACTGCTTAGGGATGACTCTTATGTTTGAAGGCTCTGAGATTGGATGGTTTAGGGTTAGACAGTAGTGGTTGGATGGTAAAGGTTGGATGGAAAAGGGTTGGATGGATTTGTGGTTAGACAACGAATAGGTTTGGGCGATTGAGGGTTAGACAGTTGAGGGGTTGGATGGCTGATGGCTTAGATGGATGAGGGTTAACGTCTAACTACTAAGCGGATGGATGGATCAATGTTGGATGACTAAGGGGTTGGATGGCTAAGGGGTTAAATGAGTTAGGGGTTGGACAACTCAAGGTTGGATGGCTCAGGGTTGGATGGCTAAGGGTTTAATGGCTAAGGGGTTGGATGGTCAAGGGTTGAACAACTCGGGGTTGGACAACACGGGGTTGAATGGCTTAATGTTGGATGAATATGAGTTAGATGGCTAAGAGGTTGCTTATGTTTACTTCAGAAAATATGTGCACAAAATGATTTGAAATGGTGGAGAATTACATTCCTAATATCTTATATATGTGTAAAATAGAGGTGAAATGAATAGTATAAGGTACATGTCAATCTTTGGTGAATAAGTCAGCTACAAATCACAAAATATTCACCAATTCAAATTTCCATAATCGTTTATTTTTGCAAGATTACGAAAACTTCACAACTAAAAATTTCCTGCATTTTCCATGGGTGTCTTGGAGTGTGCTATTAGGATCCCGATCTTCTAGAAAACAACAATTTTTTTTTCTTTTCATTCACAATAAAGTGGAGCTACACCACCCAAGTAGAGGGACCTAGATTCCCAGAGCATTGGCTATAAACCTATCAATTTTTCCCCAACAAATTTTCTCACCAACAGAATTGTTCCAAGAAAATTCCAATCCAAAAGTAGTAAGGAGGGATTTCATAGATGATGATGATGAGCTCATCTCAAATAGATAAGGTACTTATAGTACATTTATTAAACCCTTATGGGAACAAGTTGACACATTTTTTATTCATACTTTACCTGTGAAGGGAGATAATCTCAATTGAACACAGTGCATTTTAATTTGTTGAATCATCTAAAGAACAACCATCAAGTAAATGTCCCAAACTTATTACATGAAATGTTGAAGAAAATGAGTCAAGAAGTACAGAGGGGTAGGGAAACATTATCACATCATTGTCTTATAACCCTAGTGGTTAAACACACCCTACAAAGGGATCATCAAAAATACTATGGGAATACTTTGTAAAGGTAATAATATTGAAACTCTATTAAGAAACATGGGAAAAAGAAGAAGCAACACTGAAATATCTTCTACACATATGAAAAAATTTGTACCATCCACCTCCTAACCTCAAGAGCCCATAACTTTAGAAGGTTTACCTCCTACTGAAAAGGAACCATGTACCTATATTTCTAGAAATAATTTTTATAGCTAAAACTATTTTAGAATTCTCCTCTCCTAAAACCTCCACTTCCAAGGCCAAACAAAAATCTTCTCATTCCACTCCTACACAACCTAGGTGTTCTGAGTAGGCTTAAAACAAAAAGGCCAAAAATCTCCAGTCCAACATAGTCAAAACCCATCTCACTAGATAGTGATTTGGAAGCTACAAAGGGGAAATTTGAGCCTCAACAAATGGAGATAGAGAAGAGAGATATTTATACTACATTTCATGAGCTAGAATTCCATGAATAACCCATAGAGGAACAAGAAGAGATAACAGAGAATGAGGAGGTAGTTCATGAAGTGGAAGGTCATGAAGAGAGAGAAAAAGAGGAAGTTGGATGAGGAAGTTAATGTCAATAAATGCCTATAGTTGCTTTGAGAAATTCATAGAGTAACAAGAACAAGAACAATAAAAAATTCCTATAGTTATTGAGTAAGTTGTTGAGTAAGCACAACATGATAGTTTGCGAAGGAAAAAATGCAACACCATTGTAGCCCAAAATTGCTATTCATAAAATTATTAGGGAACCTACAAAACCATCTTGCAGTGAAATATCAACATAGAAAATGGGACCAGATATTGACAATTTGATGTTGCAATTGGAAACCTACATTAATAGACTCAAAGGAAAATGGGAAAAGATAAAGAATCCCTCATCTCTAAGCATAAGGAAGAACTGGAGGACAAGGATAAAGAGATTAAGAGGCTGAAGTAGAAATAGGAAGAAATAGTCCATGTAACACATGAAATATTGAAATGCAAGTCCCCATCAAGTGTTTATGTTATCTACTTGAAAGAAAATATGTTGCAACATAAACTTACTTGTATTAATTATGACATGATATATGATATCATCTCAACTAGGAGATTCTTTACTCTATATCAGAACAATACACATGAACTCCAAAACTTGTTATGTGAGATTTATTTTCACAATTATGCACCTAAATATGATAAGGATTGGATCCCAATACGTACATTAGGGATGTACAAGTTAAGGCCCTATGCTCTTTTTAAAATGAATTAGATACATCTAGGAATATGGAAGAGTATAGACATTCGAGATGGTCTAATCATTATTTATCGAGCTGAGGTAACCAATACAAATGAAACTAAACAAGAATGTGATATTTATATGGAAAAGGATGTGATAAAAAATAGAGTATTGCAAATGAGGACAACAACCCACGCATAAGTTAAAGAAATGACCAGCTAATATGGAATTCAAGTTCTGAAAACAAGAAGAATTAGATGGGTATAATTATCACTTGAACTACAAAGAAAGGAAGTGCAAATGAATTTTAGGATGAGTGGTTTCCTATAGGATATTGTTTCACTTGATTCTAGATGCGTTTCTTCGAATGTTGACGAAATAGATAAGGGTAAAGGGATAGGAGGAATACCTGTTGAAATGTTGGTTGTAGGTTGTTGCGTGCGTATGACTTCTAGGATCCATAGCTGATCATGAGAGCTTCCTTTTTTCTTGGAGGAACTACCTAAAATGGAATACAAGACCACCAAATAACAATTAAACAATATATGCAGTGGAATTCCTAGTGTGTGCTGTGCTAGATCCGAGGGAAGTGTGATACTTCCTAGATGGCTATCAATCCACTATTTAAAACAACTTAATGCTAACAATAAAGGAAATCCTACTATAGTTAAAATGATTTAGGTATCTCATTCATCTACAATAAGAAAATTCATTCACAACAGGCTAAGCTATGACTGAATCTGAAGGTCAAGGTCTTGGTTAGGGTACTAGTACGGGTCAGGGTGAGATTCTGGTGGTTTTGGGTATTTGGTGGAGGTTTAGAAGCTCTGTTCTTGGTTTCTAGTAAAATACACAGAGACCAACGTGAGTCCAAGATATGTAGGTGTCGGTTTAGGTTAACTTGGTGATGCTTGAAGGTAACGTGCGTAGGTATGGTTGGGGTACAAAAACTCAATAAAACTTGGCAAGGTGATAGATCAGTGCTAGATGAGAATGACAGGGAAATGACAAGGTTCGTGTGGGTCTTAGGTATGCACAAGAATGATGAAAGTACAGATGTGGGAAGTTCAATGGTGTGGGTAAAGGGATGGTCAAGTTTTCATGGAGGTAAAATGGTGGGGATGGGAATGGGAGTAGAAACTAACAACATAAGTAAAAAGATATGCTAAAATGCTAATGAACTAGTGTTGGTTAAAAAAACTTATTGTTTGTATGAGCTTAATGTCTAGTTGGCAATGGTGGGTGATCAAATGGAAGGAATTCGGTGTGGTGCTGGCACTTCCCGAATGTTCCCATGAAGGAAAATGGTTGTGTGATTGCTTCTGGTGCTAACTATGGATGCTCTGATGTGTGTACTAACATTGGTTCTACTTGCATGTAGCTCTATTTTGTCACTTATTCTCAAAAGATGTGATTATCTCTCAGAACATGTCCTAACCTTGAAATAAGGTTGTTTTGGGGGTTAAATGATAACTAATGGTAGTTCTGGATTAACTGGTGGTAGTTTAGGGTAACCGACATCAGTTAGGGTGAGATTTCCTAGGTTTTCTAAACTAGGCAGATCCCCTTGATTTTCTAGGATCTCATTCATTTGCTCCATGGATTAGAATAGGTGGGAATGTGGTTAGAGGGAATGTAGGAATTGATTTTTAGGTTTTGGGTAGGTCTTAGTTAGTTATGACAACTTACTAAGAATAGGTCTTAGGGTGAGGAGGCTAGATGAGGTGTGTAGGTGAGGTGGATATGTGGGCATTATCCCAATTAGGATATTTAAATAATAAATATGGTGAGATAATGAATTAATTAAATTAATATTAGAGTGGGATGAAAGGGGCCATGGTTAGGTAAATGTGTTCAAGGTATTTATTTGATGAGGGACCAAGGGGAGTGTGACCTAATTTTAGTGTCTACATTTTGCCCCTTTTTGTTGCGTAGCTTGTATTAGTAAGCGAGCTGACAAAAATAAGATGTGGTTGCCCCATGTGTGGGTGAAGGTGATCCCCCTCAAACCAGGAACTGATGAGGTAGCAGGTGGAATCGGTAAGTGGTTTGATAAAAGGTGAATGTGATGAAGAAGAAGTGGGGTAATGGGTAAAAAGGGAAAAAGGTCCACTCGGGTAATCTAGGTAATGGGTCAAGGTCAAAGGTAGTAACATTCAAATGCACACACATGTATAAACTACAGCATGGTACCAGGTTGAAGAGTAGGAAAACTCTACATTGTCTAAGGTTGATAGGTTTATCCAAACAAGGTTGAGGTGATTCCGATATCTAAGGTATAGGATATGGTCAAGAAACACGACATAGGTCAGGTGTAGGAATGTTTAGGTATGTTCTAGTACACCAAGGGTAGGGTCAGGATAAATGGTCATGGCAAGAGGCAAGGTAAGGTCAGGATGGAAATCAACACAAGTAACAGTGCCGTAAGGTATAGCAAACACATGGGGTCAAAGGTCACTAGCGATGTTCCAGGTCCAAGTATCTAGGTCATGGCATGGGTAGGGCCAAGGTATGGGAAAAATAAGGAGTCCTCAAATGAGGATGAGGTGGGGGTAGATGATAAGGTCAAGAGGATACAATGAAGTGTCCAAGTGAGATGTGGGTGAGGTAAAAAGGATTTAGGTAAAAATTAGGGGTAGGGGGTAGTAGAAAGACTAAGTAGCTAAACCGATGATGGTTAAAACAAACCGGTACCCGGTCAAGGTGGGTGACCATTTGTAAAATAGGGCATAGGCCCAATGTCGGTTATGGTAAACTAATGCTGATTAGGTCGAGGTTGTTATAAAAAGAGAAAAATCCACATTTTTGTAAATCATTTGTCTTGTAGTGAATTGGGAAAATGACAAGAGAGATAGAGAAAAAGTGGAAAGTGAAAGAGTGAAGCTGAGGACTGAGTTGGTGAGCCACGTGGCTAGTGAGAGTTGGTTAATAGGTGGATCCATAGGCTAGGTGGATTGATTTGATTGGATTGAGTGATTGGAGAGCGAGCGGTCATTTGATCATTGGGTTTTCGACGTGACAATGACCGGTGTTGGTTGGAGGGTAGCCGGCGTCGATCTTTAGGGCATCGATGATCGGTCCACTTAGTAGGCGAATGATGCCATTGAAGGGGGACTAGAGTCGATTAAGGGTAACCGTAATAATTATCGATTTGGAGAAAAAGGGGGCCAAAAGGTGCACGAGGTTGGGTGGGTGAGGTAGATTGAGGTGAGGAAAGTGGTTTAGGAAAAATCATAATATAATTAAGGGGTAAAAATAGGTAAGGGGGAGTTGTTAGGGAAAAAAACTATAGATGTGATGTGGAAAAAGGTAAGGTCGGGAAGTCGGTCAAAAATGGAAGTAAGTGAGGATCAAGGTGTGTGTAAATAGGTAAGGTGATATTGGGTTGGGTCGGTAAGTCGGTTGGGTAGGGTTGGGTTGGGGTCGATTAGTGAGGGTTGGTTGATAGGTGGAGGGTAGGCCGAGGATAAACAGTGAGAAGCGAAGTTAAAGAAGTAGGGCAATGGGTATAGGTATGGGTGATTGCATATATGGTCTTGTTTAGTAATATGATTGATTTGTTGGATGCAGTCAAGAGATCAACTTAGGATATGAGATAGGTGCCACCCCCTGCTTATGGCGGTTTGCGCGCGGTGAAACGTAAGGAGTTGCGGCATGTGGAGGAGGTGGGCTGAGTGGGGCCGACGCTACCAACATGCAGTCTGGTAGCCGAGTCGATGGTCACCCTCATCAATAGATGGGATGCCGTAACCAACACATTCCACCTACTAACGGGTGAGATGACAATCCACCCTAGAGGATGTGTTCAAGATCCTATGATTACCCATATTGGGGATGTAGGTATATTCAATCTCCTCAAAGGCATATGAGGAGTTGATGTTGATGGTGTTTGGGGAGGGGATGGTGGAGCTAACATTCCACAGTGCCAGCCTTAGCTATGGAGAGATGTACCTAGCCCGTCCAGAGGAGATGAGGCTAGTAGTATTACTAATGGAGGCGTCTTCTACTTTACATTCTTTGGATGTAGAGGGTGGGAGATTCCCATGATCTCTAATGGGAGTATTACATGACATGATGATGGAGAGGACCCGAGTTTTCCTAGGTGCTAGCATTCCTAGTGTAGTTATATAGAGAGTTGTGGGCATATGGGTGGCTCCGCAGGTTTAGCCTATGTTGCACCTTTTTACTTCACTGTTGGGCCTATGAGCACATTGTCTATGTGCATCCAGTGGGTATGCCCCGAGCATATGCTTTTGAGACATGTTATGTGTGTGTGGGGGTACAAAGATGGTGCACTGTTATTTGAGAGTGGTGAATAAACAGGCTACACATGATGTAGCATATTACTAGAGGCTATTGGAGGGATTGTCTAGGGTAGATATTATATGGAGACTCGTATGTGGGTTATCCCTCATACGATAGATGGATGAGGAGTTTGTTGGCCTTTAGCTACTCAGATGGATAAAGGGGTGCCATGTAAGAGAACACAAGATGATCCCCATTGACAGGATTAGACAATAGTTTGGGCCATGATAGGATATACCTCCACCCTTCCCGCAGTACAGGAGAGATGACATGGAGACGTCATTACCTCTACCACAACCGACAATGCTTATAGGGTAGGAGGAGTAGGTGATAGACTGACGAATCAATGATGTATGAGTAATAGATAGATATAGACAGTGGTGGGTGGCTCATTTATGAGTAGTACCACCTAGATCGGATAGCTAGATTTAGCCACCATCACGGTGTAGAGAGACACCTTACAGGGGCAGGTGGTGACCTTGATTACCCAGTTGGGGATGGTGCAGGGGTAATTAGCTAGTTCAGAGGCAAAGGTGGCCGAGTTACATGCACAGGTGGCCAGTCTTTAGGCCCAGATGGCCCAGGGTGGAGATGGAGATGGTGATGATGGTCAGGTGGCTACCCTACAGGCACAAGTTATAGGGTTACAGGGGCAGCTAGCCACTGCACAAGCACATATTCAAGAATTACATGTGCATGTACAGGGTGAGAGGCCGATGGCACCTTCACGAGCACGGACCTGGGTCCCGAGCTTCATAGGTAGGGATGAGATAGGGTCCCATAGATAGGTATAGGGGTCGAGGCCTATGGGGCCACCACATACCATACCCATATCTAAGTTACGGGATGCCCTAGGTGAGGCCAAATACTATTAGGATCAGTTGATGGTGGTCAAGATAGATTTTCTATCTTATGGAGAGTACAGGGCACAACAGGCCTTGAGTGAGAGGACTAGATCCCAGACTCATAGTGTAGAGAGAACAGGGGGCCATTGAGCCCCGAGACATGATCAGGGTGAGGCCACCAGCTCACGGAGGCCAGCTCTAGGTGATGTACCAACGGGGCTGACCATGACCTATGGTAGGCGGTGAGATGATACCAGCCGTCGGATAGGAGCCGAGGAGGAGACAAAAGAAACTGACATGGAGGATGTTCGGAAGGATGATACCTAATGCCCATCCTTATATTTTGATGTATTTTAGTCATTTTTTGATATATACTAGCTTACGTGCCAAAGACAGTGAGGATGTACAAGAGTTTTGTATCTTTTTGAGCATATAATGGCCTACGCGCCAAAGATGGTGAGGATGTAAGATAGTTTTGAGAGACTGGATTATATACACTAGCCTATGTGCCAAGACATTGGATATTTATGGATATGGGTATTCTATTTATAGAGATGATGATGATTATGGGCATTATGTGTTTGTGTTGATAACATTTTATTATTATGCATAGATGGATTCATGATAGGTGCATTAGGAGTGGATTGAGTTAGGTTTGTGGTCTAGTCATGGATCAAGTCAGGTCATAGGCATGGTTGAGTTAGGTTGTGGTCTAGACATGGATTGAGTCAGGTCATAGACATGGTTGAGGTAGGTTGTGGTCTAGCCATGGATCGAGTCGGTCATAGGCATGTATCAAGTTAGGTTTTGGTCTAGGCATGGTTGAGTTTAAAATTGGTTGAGGTTGTAATTCATTAATGTGTGTAATGAATAATGATATAGGTCATGTATAAGATGTTTTATAATACATGCATGATGATGGTAAAGAAATGGTAGTCATAACAAATGTATGTTTTGTTGATGATAAAATTTTGAAGCAACTTTTTTTTTGTTTGATTTAATTTCCAAGTTTTGATATAAAAAGGAAACTAAGTAGGGTAAAATGTGATTGGGGAAAATTAAAGATGAATTGGTTAGGGTAGATAGTGGCTGAGCTAACCTCGAAGGGCCCCATACCCTCGGAGTGTTTCCTACAGAGTCTCGGTGAAAAGGGACCTTAGGCCGATGTAGTTCTCCCATAAGCTAGGGAAGAATATGAGGAGGTATGAGAATGAGTTGGTAGGTTGTAGGCATGATTTGAGTTTAGTTCTCTTAGGTATGGGTGAGTTGTGGGAAAATTGTTATAGGTGATTTTGATTATGGTAGAAGAATAAGATTACCCAATGGTAAGCGTCGAGGACCAAGCCCTGTATAAGGTAATCAATATGTAATAAGGAAGGTTAAAAGATAAGAGGAGGTGAGAAAGTCACCTGATTGGTTAGGATCATAATGAGTAAGTCATACCTAAGATAGGTTGATGAACATAAGACCCTAAAGACTTTGCATGATGGATTATTCTAAAGGTGTAAAGTAGTCACATGACCACCAAATGTCACGGTTCCATGAGGTCCCTTGAGGCGGTAGGAAATGAGAGTGTGAATGGTGAGAGGGATGAAAGGTGGTTAATATGGTAGTAGGTATCATGCCTTTTGGCAAGAGATCTAAGGTCACAATGGGCAAGTCCATGATTTTTTTTTATATTTGACTTGGATTTAAGATAGACTGATCGATGCGGAAGTCTATATGGGATGAGGAAATTAACTCCTTGAGGTCTTCATGAAGCTGATCAATGCGAAAAGCTTCAGATTCTCATCTCTTTTTTTTAAAGAGCTTTACATAACTTTCCTTCGAGGGAGCAGTCTATTTGTAGTAGAGATTGTAGAGAGAAATATGTATTTTTGAGGGAGTCATCTTATTATTAAAATTTTGACTCAAGGAGTTGAATCCCATGTGAGGGATTTTAAGTCATGGACAAGACTAAAGTGAGGACTAGGGTTCTTCTTTAGAAATCAGGGTGAAACGACCATGGGATCTCATCTAAAAATAGATGAAAAGTATCCATGAGAATCATGTTATGTGCAGCACCATGGTACACATATTCAAGAGAAGATAAAAAGTGACGGGTATGCACATGATTCTTGTTTAATCATTGGTGATGGCGTAGGAAGTGGATAGCGCTCAAGGGATGAGCATGGAAAGAGGCAAAAGTGAGGTAGGACTAAAAGTCAATAGTAGAATGGTCTAAGATGCAAGGTATTAAGGGGCTTAGGTTTGGGTTTACCGTCAAGTGAAGATAAACGATAAGAACCTAATTTGTAAGTATGAGTCACGATGTATGGTCTAATCCAATTAGGAGAAAATTTTCCCTGTTTACTTTTTTTTCTCGCTTTGGTTACATGTTGATTTTCTTTCAAGACAAGGTCACCGACTTGAAATGTTTGTTCATGGACACATTTGTCGTAGGCACGCGTTTGATACACTTTTTGTAAACTTGAAGATGGTCAAAAGCGTTAAGATGATGTTCATCTATTAATTCAAGTTATGTTAAATGGTTCTAACAAAAGTCGTCATCATTGTGCATGTCATGGAGAGAAATGCAGAGTGAGAGAATATGGACTTCAAGAGGGAGAACAACCTCTATCTTGTAGACCAAAGAAAAAGGTGTGACAAAAGAGTGGAAATGTGAATACTAGTATGGTATGCCCACAGGTGAAAGGAATGTGTGTATGCCAGTCCCTCCCAAATATCGTTAACCACTTTCATGAGAATTTTGTTTAGGGTTTTTTAGTGGATTTAGCTTGGCCATTGGTTTGTGGGTAATAAGGTGACGAGAAACTCTGCTTTGAATGCTGAAGGCATCGCAAAGTTTTTGCAAGGTTTTATTTCTGAATTGTTTTCCATTATCAGTAATGAGGTGATGAGGGACACCAAAGTGAAAAATGATGTGATGATTGATGAACTCACATATTTTCTCGACTTTTTGGAAATGAGAGGTATGGCTTCAACCCATTTGGTGTAGTATTTGGTAGTGGTGATGATCCATTGATGTTGTTGGGAAGAATGGGGATTGATTTCTCCGACAAGATCCAAACCCCATTAAGAGAAGGGCCAAAAGTCACGAGTGACCTGTAAGGCATGACTGGGTGTATGATGAAGGTTGGCATGTTGTTGGAATTTTACACAACACTTAACATAGTCACAAAAATCATGGTTGAGGGTCAGCCAGTAATAGCCTAGGTGAAGAATACGTTTAGCAAGCAAGGCCACTGAAGTGACCTCCACATATGTCATCAAGAACTTCCTTGATGGTACAAGGAATTTCAGAACTTGTGAGGCATCGTAAGAGAATACCATCAAATCCACGCTTATAGAGGTGGCCCCCCACGATGACATAATGAGAGACCTTTTTAAGAAAAGCACGTTGTCCATTACAAGTGAGGTCAAAAGGAAAGATGGAGAGAGAAAGATAGTCGAGTATTATTTATACTTAAGGTCACTCGGGTCGGGGTAGCGGTTCTAAAGGAGTAAAATTTGCAAGGTAGATAAGATGGTGAGTGGAGCCTTTGTACGGTTACAAAATATTTTAGAATCAGCGGGCAAAGTGGGTATTTGAGAGGCCAAGCAGGCCATGGTATCTGCAAATTTTTGGTTGAGCGGGGATGGTTTAAAGGTCATAACGGTCAAAGGTAGTCAAAAGTATGTCCACGTGATGTTTATACTTTTGAAGTGTCTCATTAAAACATTGGTATATACCATTGACTTGGTTTACAACCAATTGGGAGTCACCAAATATGTTGATGGATTTGACATCCAAGGCATAGGCAACCTGGAGACCTAATACAAGCGCTTTGTATTCGATAATATTGTTTATACAATCAAAATCTAGTTTGAAGGATAAAGGCATGGGTTCACCATCAAGTGGAATGAGGATAACTCCTACCCCACCCCACGCTGACACTTGGAGCCATCAAAGAAGAGTGTCATTTGGTAAGTGGGATCATCTAGGGAAAGGGTGGCAATTGACTCATCTAGAAAGTCAAAGTTAGAGAGTTGATCCCCAAAAATAGGTGCGTTGGCCAATTGGTCGGCAATAGCTTGGCCCTTGATGGAATTTTGATGGATGAATTCAAGGTCGAGGTCAGCCAGAAGCATAAGCCAGTGTGTGACATGTTGATTTTGGTAAGGTTTAGGATACATGAAGTGTAAGGGGTCGGTGTTGGTCACAACATAGGTTTTGTGGTTAAGTAAGTAATGGCGGAGTTTGGTGGTGACAAAAACTAAGGCTAAGAAAAGTTTTCGGCATGGGTGTATCAAGTTTTGTAGTCCAAAAGAGTACAGATTATGTAATAAACTACCCGCTACCCGTGTTGTTCATCTTGATGAGCGAGCATGGCTGCTTGAAGGATTGATCGAGTGAGATGTACAGTAGAAGGATTGATCATATTTAGGTGGAATGAGTATGGGTGGTTGGAGAAGGTATTTTTTTAAGGCCTCAAAATCTTTGTGGCATTCATCATCCCATTTAAAGGAGACATCCTTCTTGAGAAGGTGATGAAATGGTTGACACCAATCAGACAATTGTGAAATGAAACGACGAATAGACTGTAACTTACCTTGTAGGCTACAGAGTTGCCTAAGATTAGTGGGTGGAGGCATCTCAAGAATGGCCTTGACTTTAGTAGGGTCAACTTCTATACCACATAGGGAAACGATAAATCCCAGGAGCTTTCCTGAGAGAACCGTGAAGACACATTTCTTGGGCTGAAGGTGAACACAATATTTAATGAGACGGTCAAAGATGGTTTTTAGGATGGCAAGGTGCTCAGAGTGGCGTTTAGATTTGTCCATGAGATCATCCAAATAATCTTTAAATATACGATGCATGATGTCATGGAAGATGTAAGTCATAGCCCACTGATATGTGGCACCAACGTTTTTAAGGCCAAAAGGCATGACTCGATAGTAGAAGGTCCCCTAAGGGGTGATGAATGTGGTTTTGTGTTGATCCTCAGGGCAAGCAAGATTTGGTTATAACCTGAGAAACCATCCATGAGTGATAGCATCTCATGACCAAAGTGGTAAGGTCAACTAGCTGGTCAATATCGGGTAGAGGAAGTCATCTTTTGGGTAGCCTAGGTTGAGGTCATGGAAATCGGTGTAAATACGAAGTCCCCTATCACCTTAGTCATAGGGACAATGTTATAAATCCAACTAGGATATTAATTGGGTAAGATGAAGGAAGCAAAAAGTAGGTGTTGAAGTTCTTCTTTGACGAGAAGGGTAATTCAAGGGTGCATTTTCCTTAGCTTTTGTTTTACGGGCTTAGCATCGGGAATGGTTATGATATTGTGGACCACTATGGTGGGGTCAATACCGAGGAATATCTGCGTAAGACCAAGCAAAAACATGGTTATTATCTTTGAAAAAAAGTGATGGATTCTATTCAACAACATCTAAAGATTGACCAATCTTTAGGATGTGTGGGTCATCCTGAGTATGAATGTTGATTTCGATAGTCAATTCATTTAACATAGTTTGCATCTTAGATGGTAATGACCGATGAATATATGAGTCTTCTGCACCAAGGTAGGTGAGTATAGATTCATCATCCTAGTATTGAACAATGTTAATCAAGGGTGTATCATCCTTGATCATTTCAGGGTACAAGAAGGGAAGAGAAGAGGGAGCCTCGCCCTTGCATTGATAAGTCAGAGGCCCCAAGGAAATGGTGTTTATGAAAAAAAAAGTTAGGAGGAATGGATTTTGATCCATTGACTCTGTCAATGATGGTGGTGACGAAGGTGGAGAAGGGCTAATGTCTTCAATGAATTCAATGCAATCCTTCTTGGTGGGTGGTTCAATAAAGCCGATACCACTACGGTCGTTATGCTTGCGATTAGTACATGGAATAATAGTATGGAAGCCTTGCTCGTAAAATCCAAAACTAAAACCCTTCCACGCACATCGGTGTAGGAAGGTGTGGGTGAAACGGTGATTGGTGAGTGACTGGAGGTTGGTGGAAAATGGGCGGGTTTGTGACAGTGGTTTAGGTGTATAAGTTGTAGTATCAAGTCCCCCATAGGTGAGATTGGTACGAAGGTGGGGAGGACCATAAAGGAGGTGCTCTCTTATACGGTGATCATAGTGAGGGTGTTGGTGAAGACTTCCATACTCTTGCGAGTAAGGAATGTGTTGACACTATATAGGTGATACTCCCCCAAAGTGAGGCATTGAAAAATTCCTTCTAAGGGATCGGTGGTTGGTATGTGGGTAGCTAGAATAGACGATGTGTTAGAGGTCAAATTGGAGGTGGAGCTAATGGATTGGGAGGCTAATGGTTTGGCCGTGGAGGTTGTAGCAGTGGTAGGAATGGAGGAGGTATGTGCGGTTGAGGCAGCAGTTGCACTAGTGAGTGGAGGTGGAGGTGAAGAGGTAGTGGTTGTGGAGGTAGATGCTTTAATGGGTATGAGCACGTCATTGGGTTAGTAAATCATGTTGTAAGTTTTGAAAGGTGATGGGTCAGCTAGAATGGTATAGGTGTGTCCTTCATGCTCGAACTTCACACAATGATGCAAAGTGGAAGGAACACAACCCATGACATGAATCTAGGGTCTACCAAGCAACAGGTTATATTGAAATTCCCCCTCCAAGACATAAAATAACTCTGGAATAGTACGGGGCCCACATGAATATGGAGGATGACGGTGACCAATGTAGAGGTGATAGCATCATTGAATGAACGCAACATGATGGGATGTTTATGCATGTAATTTTTAGGTATGCATATTTGAGCGAATGCATGTGAGGAAATGATATTAATTCTAGTGCCCCCATCGATCATAACACGACGTACATGTATATCATCGATGTGGACAGAGATGAAGAGAGCTGGGTCTGGGTCATCAATTTGGTGTGGTGCGATCTCTTCCTCTAAGAAGCTAAGGGAGGCTACTTGGTGAGTAGGTGGAGGCATGGATAAGGGTGGTAATTTGGTGAGAGAGGCTACATGATGGGGTGTGATAATGGATGCTACGGGTGTAGGGTCATTGGGTAAAACCTCAATAGATTGTAGGACCTCCATGAGAGCTTGATGATGGGATTTCGAGGTTTAGATGAGGTCATATAAGGACATTTTGAGGGGGATTGGTGTATTTGTTTGAGCATCACACGGTGTGTGACCCCATTAGAAATAGGATATGTGGGGCCACGGATAGTGATTTTTGGTGTGGGTGTAGATGGTATGTTGGGTATAGGATTGGTTGGTGAGTCAGTTTCCTTTTCCTTTCCTTTGTCCTTCTGAGCATGGGTAGCAATGTGAATAACGTTAATCGAGGTGGGGAGGAAGGTGAGGCGGGTGAGTCATGAAAAGCATACTAACATGAAGGGAAAAATCCCGGTGGCGGGAAGGAACCTTGTGGGATGAGTTGAGCACACTGACATTTGGGTGGAGGTTTGACGAGTTCTTTGATGCGAACCATGTTAATTTCAAATCTTGAAGGTGGTTTTGGGAGTTGTGGGGGTAAAGTTCCGAGACATTGAGTAGGTTGTGAGGGAAGAGCTATGGGAATGTGTGTTGGTGAAATGGGGTCCTCATCAAGAAGGTCATCATCGTCAAAAGTTTTCTTCGGAGGACACAACTTGGATAAAAATTGTTTTTAAATCTTTACATTTATCTACATCATGCCTGGAACATGATGATAGGCACAACTTTAGGTGTCGTCGAACCCCTTTGGTTTGGGTTTGAGTGGGTCATAAGGTCTGAGAGGTGGTAATGTGATGACAAAAGTTTCAAGGAGGTTGGTTAAAATTTTGGCATAGGACCCTGCTAGTGGATCGCAATGGGAAGTGAAGGTGGGTTTGGGTGTAGGCATGACAGACTGTAGAGGAATGGTATTTACATGAGGGGGAGTAGGTCGAGCTATGGTTTTAGGTGTTGGTGTGGTCTTAGGTGTTGGTCATGTTTTTTGGGTAGGGGTATGGTAGATGAATTGGTAGGAGAGTGTGTGGTTGTTTTGACTACCTTATTGGAGGGTAGCAGATTTTTGTCCTTAGGTTGTACCTTCTTGGGTAAAGGTGATATGAGCACATGAGATCTAGAGGGAAAGGCGAGATGGTGGAAGAGGGCGTGTTACCCATGGGGATAATGGAGGTGCTGTGAAGGTAGATGGTGTAGGTTGTGTCGAGGTGTGAGGGAAAGAGACTGAAGTGTCGTGGGTAGTGAAGGAGTGATCGATGGTATTAGAGGTATGGGTGGTAAAGATGTTGCAGATGTGGGTGGAAGTCATGGTGGGTGCTTGGATATGTTTGAGGTTTACAATGGTGGAATGGGCTGTTTGTGTTTTTAGTTTACCGATGGGTGGAGGTTTCTTAACCGTGTTAGAAGGGCAAGGTCCTAAGATGGACAAAAAGGGTGAAGGTGATGAAGGTGTGATTGGTGAGGTTGGAGTATGAGATTTATGGGGTTGGTTCTTCTGTTTGGGTGTCGGAGTAGGTTTGGTATTGGCCTTGGAGGATGTAGCTAAATCTAATTTGATGGGTGGATGAGTAAGGCTGGTGGTTGGGATGACCCCTAAGGTAGTGCTGGGTTTAGGCGAAGAAGATGATGTAAGTGTAGGCTTGGGTGTAGATGCACGTTGGGTTATGGGTAGGGGTGTGGTTTGAGCCATGAGTGGTATCGTGGTGGAATTTGTGATAGTTGTAGTTGTATTTGGTTTGATTGGCTGAAATATTTTTGGGTAGATAGTGGAAGTGTCAGTAAGTGACATCTACATTTGTGTGGAGACAGGAAGCAGAAGATGCCCCCAAAGTAAGGCTCTATCCACATAATCTAGGCAATCGGCTAGGTGTGAAAATGACACTGTTGTAGGTGAGGTTAATGAGGATCCAATGGCAATTCCCGTAAAATGTGTCTTAGAGATGGGGAATTTTTAGCTTCATCTTCTCGTGGGTAAGAGAGCCGAAAGTAAGTCTATAGGATCTTGGGTAACTGATGGAGAATGGTCACCTAGAGGTAAAGGTATTTCTATTGGGTCTTTAATAGGCGAAGGAGATGATGGGTGCTCCTCTGTATGTGGAGGAGATGATGGGTGCTCCTTTGTGGGTGGAAGAGATAAATAAATATCCTCCCTGGACTGAAGAAGTATTGTGGGTGATGGTTCCCTAGGTGGAGAAGCCAAAGGTGAAATAGTCTTGATATTAATGGAAGGATCCTCCACGGGTGAGGAAGGAGGTGAAAGGTGTTCCTCTATGGGTGGAGGAATAGGTGAGGTGGGTTAGAGTGTAGGAGGAGGAATTTGGGATAGGATTTCCTCGATGGAAGGAATATGAGGTAATTGGGCAACAACGGGTGTATCACTGAAAATAGCATGGACCTCGCAGGTATGGCTATCATGAGTTGAGGTCTCTCTAGTTTGATCAGAAGAAGGGGCATGATTAGGAAAGGGTTTCTTAAATATATGTAGGTTCTGGTTGGCAAGTGTGTTAGGATTATCCAAGGTTAGCTCACCTTTCTTGAGCATTTCTTGGATAATTTTTTTGAAAGTGATGCAATTGTCGTCACTATGACCCTTTACGTGATGATAATTACAGAAATTGTGCTCTTTATACCATGTGGGTGTGGGGTGAGCAGGGTCAAAACCGGTGTGTGGTTTCACGGGAGGAAGGGTGATGGCCCCAAATTTGATGAGCTTCTCTAAGACAGAAGAATAAGGTTCCCCAATTGGGGTAAATTTATGTTTTTCCCATCGAATTGAAAAGTCTGAATGGGTAAGAGATAAGATGAGGGGCTAGAATGATTTGATGGATGAGTGAGCCAACTTTGAGTACCACTACGCGTTAGCGATCTCCTTGCCCTTTGAATAATTGTTCTGTGGTTTTGAAGAAGAATAGGTATCATTCGACTTGAATGCCGAGTTATTATTGCGTAATTGGATTTTCTTCTCTTCAATAGCCCAAATCTCTAGTTTTCGTGCCATGGTGAATGCTTCATCAAAGGTTCGAAAGGTTTGAACCTGCAAGGTCAGTGAGATATGTCTGGCACAAGCCCATGTGAAGAGTTTGATGAGTTTGGTTTGCGGTAGTTGGAATGTGAGTTGATTGATCAGGCTACGTCAACGAGAAACAAAATCTGTGATAGATTCATCATCATACTAATGCGTAGAGTATAGGTCATTCATGGTAACCTTCTTAATGATATTAATGGAGAAGTGATCCAAGAAGGCTTAAGCTACCTGATTAAATGAGAATATAGAGTGTCTAGGTAGCCCACTATACCAATATAATGTGGGTCTAGTTAGAGACATGGGAAAGGTCCTCAAAAGCAAAACATCATCATGGGCGATCGATAACACCCATGTTTGAAAGACCAAAAATGTTGTTGCGGGTCTTATTTGTTGTTGAAGCGGTTAAATTTAGGAATTTCCCAAAGCATGGGATATGGACGGATATGAATAGATGGGTGTATAGGCTCATTAAAAATCTCATCATAGGTGAGATTGTTGCGGGATCCAGAAACCGATGCTTCCAATGTTTGCATCTTATCCATCATTAACTTGATTAGGTCATTGGTAGGTTGTGATGGTTGGGTGACTCCTGTAGTGTAAGAGGGTTGGTGTTGGGCACATGACGAGGGTGGCATTCCAAAGATATGGTGCTGTCATGTAGGTAGATTGAGAAGGAGAGAATGAAATAGGGGTAGGTACCCGAATGAACAATAGATGAAATAGGAGGATGCTTTGATAGTATGTATATGGATGTGGAAGGGTCGTGGTGACACAGGTGGAAATGGGGGTTAAAGATTGTGGAATATAAAGGATGATGTTTTGAAAAGGGTTAGGGTCATTCGGTGAACACCGGGGTTGTTTTGTAGCTACGGTATATGTGAGATAATAGGTGCAGATGAGATTTGTGTTTTGGGTGGTTGGCGAAGGTATAGTGGATGTGGTGCGTGCAAATGTAAGTAGCAGACGTTGTAGTCATAACAAGTATAGGGCCTATCTACAAAATGACTGGGGTAAGGTACATGTGGGAAACACATAGCCGATGGGGCTAATGTAGGAGTGGGAATGAGAGTCGGGGGATAGATATGGGCATGTCGTATATCAACTGACTTGAGGCATCTTGAGTGGATGAGTGGGAAAGGTAAAACTGCAAGGCAACAGGATTTTGGTCAAGGAGTCGTGTGAACTCCTCATCTCTCCACTAGTGATGAGAGATAGGTTGGATAGGTTACATGGATGGTTATAAAATGGAAGGTGGTGAAGGACTAGGTGGGAGTGGTTGACAACTATACGAGGGAACTTGCTTGTCGATGCGTTAGTACCATGTGAACATGTACTAACATGGTAAGACTACTTTCTGTAAATGACACATAAATACAATAGAGATAGGATAAATACTCAAGTGAATATTACTCAAAAAAATACTCAAGTGAATATTACACATCACAATAAAATTATTTAGTGAGACACCAACCCCACAAGGAACACCAACCCCTAAACCCTTGGTGATATTACTCACAATAAGAGAATTGTATGAATATGACTCATCACAAAAGATTTTGATAAGAATATAACTGAAGATATGTTGCAACAAATCAGTTGATGGTGATCATAAGATTTATCTCCAAACTCCTTTGAACCCTACTTCAAACACACCTCCTTCTAGCTTGCTCAAACTTGGAAAAAAACATATAAATTTTTTTATCTCAAACCCTTGCACACATTCTCTCAAAAATTCCTCATAATTTCACACACTTCCTCAACTCTGAATATATTCTTTCATACATGTTTTAATCACACACTTGGGTCACACTTTTTCCATCTCTCTTTGTTTCACCCGATTCTAGATGCGTTTCTTCGGATGTTGATGAAACAGATAAGGGTAAAAGGCTAGGAGGGATACTTGTTGAAATGTTGGTTATAGGTTGTTGCATACATATGAATTATGGATCCACAACTGATCGTGAGAGCTTCCTTTTTTCTTAGAGGAACTACCTAAAATGGAATACAAGACCACCAAATAACAATTAAACAGTATATGCAATGGACTACCTAGCGTGTGCTAGATGTAGGAAGTGTGATACTTCCTAGATGGCTGTCAATCCACTGTATTAAACAACTTAATCCTAATAATAAAGGAAATCCTACTGTAGTTAAAATGATTTAGGTATCTCATTAATCTAAAATAAGAAAATTCATTCACAACAAACTAGGCTATGACCGAATCAAGGTCAAGGTCTTAGTTAGGTACCTTGGTATGGAGTCGGGGTGAGATTCTGGGTGGTTTTGGGTATTTGGTGGGGGTTGAGAAGCTTTGTTCTTGGTTTCTGGTAAAGACACAGAGACCAACATCAGTCCAATATGATCGGTGTCAATTTAGGTTAAATGGTGATGGTTGTAGGTATCCGGCGTTAGTATGGTCGAGGTACGAAAATTAAATAAAACTTGGCAAGGTGATAGATCTGGTGCTAGATGAGAATGATAGGGAAATGGAAAGGTTCTTGTGGGTCTTGGGTATGCACAGGAATGATGAAAGTCTAGATGTGGGTAGTTCAATGGTGTGGGTAAAGGGATGGTCAAGTTTTCATGGAGGTAAAATGGTGGGGGATGGGAATGGGAGCAGAAACTAACAAAAGAAGTAAAAAGATCTGCTAAAATGCTAATGAACCAATGCTGGTTAACAAAAACTTACTATTTTTATGATATTAATGTCTAGTTGGAAATGGTGGGTGATCAAATGGAAGGAATTTGGTGTGGTTCTGACACTTCCCTAGATGTTTCCATGAAGTCAAATGGATGTGTGATTGCTTCTGGTGCTAGCTATGGATGCTCTGATGTGTGTACTAATGTTGGTTCTACTTGCATGTAGCTTTGGTTTTGTCACTTGTTCTCAAAAGATGTGATTATCTCTTAGAAAATGTGCCAACCTCGAAATAAGGTTTTTTTGGGGGTTAAATGGTAACCGACGGTGGTTTAAGGTAATCGGTGTTGGTTAGGGCGGGATTTCCTAGGTTTACTAAACTAGGCAGATCCCCTTGATTTTCTGGGATCTCGTTCGTTTGCTCCAGTGAATTAGAATGGAAGCTTCCTTCTAACATGCGGGAATGTGGTTAGAGGGAATGTAGGCATTTATTTTTAGGGTTTGGGTAGGTCTTAGTTAGTTATGAAACTTACTAAGAATAGGTCTTAGGGTGAGGTGGCTAGATGAGGTGTCTAGGTGAGGTGGATATGTGGGCATTATCCCAATTAGGATATTTAAATAATAAATATTGTGAGATAATGAATTAATTTAATTAAATTAATTAAATTAATATTAGAGTGGGATGAAAGGGGCCATGGTTAGGTAAATGTGTTCAAGGTATTTATTTGACGAGGGACCAAGGGGAGTGTGACCTAATTTTAGTGTCTACGAGATATCACCCTTTGATATTTCAATTTATAATCCCATCATGGACACGTAATTTACCAATTGTGATAGTATCAAAAATAGATTCTGGAGCATATTCATGAGGAATGGTGGTTATTTCTTATCAGAGGAATAAGGAACAAATACCCCAATTGATTTCAGTGCAAATGTAGTTTTCAGCAGCAGAGATATGAAGCCCTTGAATGAGGACATTTAAGAGATTACGCTTTGAGGGTGTAATGAATTTTTAATTTCCTTTATAAACAAATCATCTTCTATATTTTGATCAATCCATTGTAGTTATGTCCATGTTTTATCCAAGTACACTGTTGAACATTGTTGTTAAAACCTTGAAATTGTGGCATAATAACTAAGTAATATAGCTATATGTAGTTGTAGACACTTAAAATTGGTTACTCAATTTAGTGTCTCTTACATTCGTTTACCTGCTCAGGTAACCTGGGGCACGTTTATATCACCACTACCCCCTCGGAGTATTAATCAATTTGTGTTTTAAACACCTATCCTAAGTTTAATTCAGCCCATTTTATTTTACCCATGAGTAATTAAATATTAACTATTTAATTACACCTTTTTACATATATCCTAACCACTTATCTACCCCATATCTATTTTATCCATATATCCCCCCTATTTCTCCTCCTCCCAAACCGAGTCGCGGGATATCTCCCATACTTGGGATGATAAGATCATTCTCATATTCCCAGAAATCGCTCCGTTTGGCCATTTCAGGAGTCTGTTCCCCGATCGGCGCCGACCGGTACTCGGTCGACGCCGATTTTTTGGAAGGGCGCCGATTATAAATAGAAGCCCGAACTCGATTACGTTAGACACAGATTGTAAGAGAGAGAACAGAGAGTTCCGAACATCAAAATTGAATGTTATCTATCGAGTGAAAGTGAATTTTGTCCAAATCAATCCCTGAGAGGAGCACCGTTACTCTGCTCTTATCACATCAGCATTGCACGTCTCCATTGATTCTCTGGTGACTGTGTTCCTGCATCCAGCACAGGTGGACCCTGGCCAGTGTCTCTCCGGCATTTGCAGATCCTGCAGACGTTGACGATCTTGCCTCTGTTTTCTGATCCTCAAACCTTTTCACACGCTGCCCCGGATCGACGCCGATCCACATCAGTCGACGCCGATCCACATCAGTCGACGCCGATCCACATAAGTCGACGCCGATCCACATCAGTCGACGCCGATCGCATCAGTAGACGAGTAAAAGACACAGCTTAACACAAATCCAGTTTTGTTTGCACGCTTCTCTTTTCATTTGCTTTACTGTCTATTGTTTAGATTCTGCTTATTACTTTGATCAGAAAATTTAGTCCTATACATACATCTTTTATCATGTATACTTCTTTACTTAATTTAAAACGTGGACTGACATCCACCGAGGGAGCTTATCGCTTCCTAGACCTGATTCTCGGGCAGTCCACCTAAATACCTTTAACGTGGTCTTTTACGTCAAGCATCGGTGTCTCGCAGGTTACTCGGATCTCTTGCGGAATTGCTCGTGTGCGCCGTTTCATCTACATCGGCTTCCTTATCCGTCTGCATCTTCTGAGATCTTGTCCATCGTATCAATTTCATTTGAGTTTTTCAAGGTTTTTGTGTTTAGTTTGGTACATTAACTTGGATAGGTAACAAGCGCTAAATTCTTGATCTACATTCTACATGCCCGGTGGGACCCATAATCAATAGCTCCCACTGCTGCTGGAATCCAAGGAAGCCCGGATGGCCTGATCACTGCTATATGCTCATATGCCCAGCAGTGGAGCACAAAACTAACATCAATACCTGTCCTCCGGCCAGTGGTATACATCCATAGCTCATGATATATCTGAGCTATCAAAGCATCAGCAAAAGCAAACACCTGTCTGAACTGCAGAATGTCGCAAACACAATCTAATAATAATAGTGGGAATCTCCCACCTCCTGAATCTGGCAGAGTGAAATAGGATATCGCCATCTGAATCAAAACTATCCGTCTGCTCCGGGGGCTATCCTGTCTATACTGTGAGGCTATCCTCACCCCGCCGGACCCTATCTCTGAATCATCTGCCCTGTCTCCATACAATCGGACTAGGGCCCTCTGCTGCTGCTCTCGTGGCGTGATCTCTATCGGATCCCCAGTGATCGGCAGTCTCAAAATCCTATATATATCCTCATGGGTGATGGTCATCTCACCCGTCCTGAACCAAAAAGTGCATGTCTGGCTATCCCACCGTCGCACTAGTGCTCGCATCAACTCTACATCTCGCGGCACTCGTCTGTAATACCGGAAGCCCCCGAGCCCGACTAACTCTAAATGCCGCCAATCTGCATCAGTCACATTAGGGAGAATGGTCTCCAGTAGCTCGGGAATTGCATCCCTCATGTGTAGTACCTCTCGTGCCTGCATTCACGACATCAAGAGCGATGTTAGCTTCATATTTACCTAAATCTGAACATCCAAAAAAATAAAAATTCTATCATCTTCATCTAACACTTCATTCAATCGGCGTCGATTATATACAATCGACGTCGATCTACTAAAGTCGACGCTGATTGAATTCAATCGGCGCCGCTCTAATAAAAATCGACGCCGATTATACCAATCGATGCCGATTTGGGCCGACTTAAATCGACTCGGCCTCCCAAAAAAAAAAAAAAAAAAAAAAACAAATCAAACAAAAAAAAAAAGTTAATAAAATAACGATAATCACGAGTCAGGAGAAACCACTTACCCCAGGTCGTGTCCTCCTCCACTTCTGACCGCTTCCAGAGGCTTCCATGATGCTCAAATCCAATTTTTGACTCTCTCTGAATCAATCATCACGGTGTAAATAAATCGTTTACGTTTTCCGTTCGCATATTTATATGTGCTATGATCGGTCGGCGCCGATTTTTTGGTCGACGCCGTTTACTTGGGTCGGCGCCGATTACTGTGATCGCCGCCGATTTTCCATATCTCTTTGCCATAGTGTTGATGCTTGGCTTATTTATCCATCTGATCATTATTGTGCGCTGAATATTGCCTTTCGACACATCTTGTCGATATTACAATCCATTTCGAGTTTGTTCCCTTTGCATGGGACACTCACCTTTTTCTGGCCACTTAGGGTTCACGGGTCTGTAGGCACTAACAACGCCTACCTTGGGCACCGTCTAGTTGTCCCTACCAATGTGTCTCTCTTTAGAGGCTGACTATTTTGTAGCTCTCCTTACGCTCATGGGTCTGTAGGTACTAACGTCGTCTCATGAGGAGACCATCTAGACTGCCCTACCAATGTGAGTCCCTTAGGTTGCTGCCTCTTTATTTATTTTTGTGCATCGTTAATGATCAGATCTACTCCAGGCATCCGACTGGGGCATCCTGCATTTTCATCTACCTCTTTCAAACTTGGGATCGTCTGTTCTATCACCCATCCCATCCCTAGTTTGAGGGGGATCACATCATCACTTTTTCTTCTTTTCTTCCACCTCCTTGTTTTTGTCTCACAACTTTGCTTATCGCAAGTTACTTGACAAAAAGGGGCAAAATGTAGACACTTAAAATTGGTTACTCAATTTAGTGTCTCTTACATTCGTTTACCTGCTCAGGTAACCTGGGGCACGTTTATATCACCACTACCCCCTTGGAGTATTAATCAATTTGTGTTTTAAACACCTATCCTAAGTTTAATTCAGCCCATTTTATTTTACCCATGAGTAATTAAATATTAACTATTTAATTACACCTTTTTACATATATCCTAACCACTTATCTACCCCATATCTATTTTATCCATATATCCCCCCTATTTCTCCTCCTCCCAAACCGAGTCGCGGGATATCTCCCGTACTTGGGATGATAAGATCATTCTCATATTCCCAGAAATCACTCCGTTTGGCCATTTCGGGAGTCTGTTCCCCGATCGGCGCCCGACCGCACTTTCGGTTGGCGCCGATTTTTTCGGAACGGCGCCGATTTAATCTCGGTCGGCGCCGATTATAAATAGAAGCCCAGAACTCAGTTCTGGTTAGACACAGATTGTAAGAGAGAGAACAGGAGAGTTCCGAACATCAAAATTGAATGTTATCTATCGAGTGAAAGTGAATTTTGTCCAAATCAATCCCTGAGAGGAGCACCGTTACTCTGCTCTTATCGCATCAGCATTGCACGTCTCCATTGATTCTCTGGTGACTGTGTTCCTGCATCCAGCACAGGTGGACCCTGGCCAGTGTCTCTCCGGCATTTGCAGATCCTGCAGACGTTGACGATCTTGCCTCTGTTTTCTGATTCTCAAACCTTTTCACACGCTGCCCCGGATCGACGCCGATCCACATCAGTCGACGCCGATCGTACTGTAGACAGGTAAAAAGACACAGGTAACACAAATCTAGTTTTGTTTGCACAGTTTCCTATTTTCTGTTGCTTTCTGTCTGCTGTTTAGATTCTGCTTATTACTTTGATCAGAAAATTTAGTCCTATACGTACATCTTTTATCATGTATGCTTCTTTGCTTAATTGAAAACGTGGACTGACATCCGCCGAGGGAGCTTATCGCTTCCCGGACCCGCTTCTCGGGTAGTCCACCTAAATACCTTTTAACGTGGTCTTTTTCTGTCAAGCATCGGTGTCTCGCAGGTTACTCGGATCTACTGTGCGGAATTGCTCGTGTGCACCCGTTTCATCTACATCGGCTTCCTTATCCGTCTGCATCTTCGGATCTTGTCCATCAGGTATCAATTTCATTTGAGTTTTTCAAGGTTTTTGTGTTTAGTTTGGTACATTAACTTGGACAGGTAACAAGCACTAAATTCTTGATCTACGATAGTTATCTTTATTTTGTGGTATTTTGTGTTCATTTATTATTATTGTTATCCCAATAATTTTTTGGATGATGATATGTGTTTATGTCTCTCTTAGTTGTAAGAAATTTTCCATATACAACAAAGGAATCATCTACGAAACTCTTATGCGATGAAGGAAACTTTCCGCAACAACCCATTGAAAGATAAATGAGATCATATGTAGCAAATATCCCATGTTATGAAGATATTTTAGAAGGAATGAATAACAACACTCAAGTTAGTACATTACATTAAAGAATCGATTCTGGCTTGGAACTGTAGAACTGGGAAACAACTCAACCTTTGATCTGATCATTCATTACAAACTAGTGAAGAACTAATTGATTAATTTAACACGTGATTAAAGGAATTGGTTGATTACCTAAAAATTTGTTATGTTTTTGTCATTTGAACACTTTTTATGAGTTCAGTAATGTAGGATTGAATCTCTCATGGTTATGTTGAAGATATTTCACTTGTTCTATTTGAAATCTCTCACTTTGTTGAAAATCATGGTTGTACTCTTCTTCTTCTCATGTCTTGTTGTAAATGATAAGGTATAAAAGAAACGACTTGTGTTATATATATATATATATATATATATATATATATATATATAATTCATAGATTCATTATTCTAATACATTCCTAGTCCGAGTCGAGTCATAAAGGGTATTGTTTTTATCCTTTATTCCTTTATGTAATATTTGTGAAAATTCAATAAAGATATGAGTTCTTTTCATTAGTTTCTAGTTGTATAATTTAGGAGGGATTAACACCCAATTCAGGGCCCACTTGCATCATCTGCTAAAACCCTCCATTGTCTTCTCTCATTGCATGTTTTTATACCTAGGAACAATTTACTTTCTGTATCTGCATCCTAAATTTATAGCTTTGTCTTAGTTATAGAATTTAGAAACCAATCATTTTCAGTTTTAACCTTTGTTTACTTTCAAGCATTGTTGTGACAGTTATTTATTTCTAACCTCCTAGATCTACCATAAATGTGCATATAACACTAGAAATATTTCAATTTCACATCCCCTAGTTTGATAATTAAATTATGATAACTTAATGTAAAACATACTAATTGTTGCAAGTTGATTTTCACCACCAATGATCGTATTATAATAATGGTCACGTGGTTACTTGACTAAGTTGAATGGACAGGAGCAATCGGGATAATTAAACAAGTGATGGCTCCATGTCACAAAGAAGATGTCTAAAGGCACATTATACAACCTTGTCACACTTATAATAGAAGAGATATTTGAATAAGCGGGTGCGGGGATAAAATTACCTTTGGGAATATCCTCCTACTCATTTTATTTTCTAAAATTGGAGTTTTGGATGGTCTTGATGATTAAATATGGGAGTTCCTCGAGGAAAATACATCCCCTCTAGAAATATTTGTTGATAATAGTTGTGAAACCATCACTCCTGCATATAAGGCCAGTGGGGATAAATGGTATAAGAGGATGTGCGATGCATTCGGGATAGAATGGCACATTCCCAGTGAACTACTTGCAAAATTGGAGGAAAAAGCTGAGTTTTTTGTCTATCAACACTTTTGTATTGGTTGTTTTACTTTGAAGGATAGAACCAAAATCCCTTGGTGAAAAATTCTATCTGCCTTCACAATGAGTTATTTCCAGACTGTTATGAAATGATTCACAAAAGCACATAAATTAAGGATTAATGCGAGAAAAGTAGACTATGAGCATCATACACTGCAAAAAATACTTGTCTATGGTAAGAAGAGCATGTATGAAGAAACATTGATATCGATGATATCAATATGTCAAAATATGTGACTTTGGTGATTGCAAATGTGGTGGTTGTAAAGATCTATATCTATTTAAAGCCAATGATAGTGTCGATACTTCACCGCTTTATCTTGCACCACTGACACAAGCACCCAAAATGAGACACCAGTGCCCAGGCACCCCCATCCCTCTCGGGCACCTCGACCTCTTTGTACTTTGCTCTACCCTTTTGGGCCTCTTTCATCATTTGGGAATATTTTTTTCTTTTGGGTTGGCCTTTTGTTTTCCAATTTTGAAATTCAAGAAAGGGAATCATATAAATATAAAGCTATGTGACCATAATAAAAAAACAAGATCTAATAATTGATCATCACTACCTATGTTTGCATTCAAAGGCTATTACAAGAGCATCAATCCATCCATCTAGCACTTGCACAAGGAAAATGGACTGCATTATTTGGCATATTAAGGAGGGGAAATTTATTTTAGTATCCACACATTATAATTACATTTCTATATCTACATACTTGTTTGTTATTCAATTGTATCCTGCACAAGACCTACCTAGGGCATGTTTCTACACACACACACACACGAAAAACTACATGGAGTCTAAAATGCGGTGCAATACTCGGATTGTAAGCTCACTAAGTTAGGTGATTTGCCGAGGTTAGTCTTAATCCCCATTCACATATTTTTCTTTTTAGAATTTGATTTGTTTTTGGGTTTTTCAGAAGTCTTCTATTTTGCAAGTTACATGAGAATCTTGCGGCCTCGGTGTGATACAAAGGTGATTAATAACAAGGTGTAGTGACATAGAATTAAATTTTCGGCCATTTTTGTAGTCATGGGCACCCAACAGTGGTCTACAATGTCCAGACAACCCTAACCTAATCCAAGCACCCCATTCTAGATTATCGTGACACTTTTGCATTTTTCTGGTCCCATTTGTGACAGTCTACACTTATGTTTTATCATTTTTCTAGCTCTGTACAATTCTAGGATTATAGTGAATCAACTAAGTATCCTTTCTTCTCTCTTACACTTAGGGTTTTTCAATTTCTACTTGCTTATTTCTTAGATAATATTTGTAATTAATTACTTATTATTTCATTGTGACTTTGCAATTAGGGTTTATCATAAATTAATTTTGTGTTAAATCAGTTTACTCCATGGTTCTTTGCTTGCATACCTATGTAGACTTTCATGTCATGCATAATAAGCATCCATTTCTCGATTTTTCTTTATGAAAACATAAGTGTAAAGAAAAAAATTCTTAGATCCACCCACCCACCCCTAGACCTTCCAGGACCAAAACCTATATATGTTTCTCCACCTTACCCCATGCCTCACCCCTCTCTTTATGAACTTTGGCATGGTGTCCTCATTTGGTTAGAAGACCACATAGATGAAACCATATTTACCACATGATATGAAGTCCATCTTTAGGTAGCCATTACCCAACATGTTATCGAGGACCTAATGACTCATACATGCGATCATATAGTGAACCAAGTAGATGATATTGTCACCGATACTCTACACTCAGTCACCCCTTGTGGCTAAACATCTATCTTAAGAATACCTTGATTACTTATTTCACCCGATCTCTCATTTTCACTTGTGCTCTCGCACCCCTTAGGTTTTTCTCATCTGCACCAATCTTATCCTTCCTTGCGCTCTCTGCCCCGCTTAGTTTTATCATCAATATATTTTTCCCTAGATATCTCATATTGTTGGAATGTCACGGTCTTGATTCTGCCACTTTTGGCTATGATTTTCCTTGATTTTCCTTAAGTATATTTTTGTGGTCTTCTGCATCCTCTATTAGGTATTTAACGTTTATTGGATTTATCTCTCATCTAACCAATTTTCTTTCCTAATCAACATTATCATTATTCCCAATTACCATGAGTATTACTACATACATGCATGAAAGTAATAAGTAAATCATCACTCATCAATTTACAACAATCATCACCATCACTCTAATAATAATAGATGTGTGTGTGTGTGTGGGTGTGTGTGTGTATGTATATATATATAATCTATTTTGGATACATCAACAAAATACATCAAAATACATCATGATACATGGTCACTATCTGGATTAAGTATCCTCGCCCTTTTGGGGTGGTATTTACATGCTTTGTGTAGAAGAAGTTGTCTTTGGATGCTCGTATTGTGCAAGCTAGAGGCTCGCCCTATATCAAGCTTCAAAGGCCTCACCACGTGCTCTCACTAGCTATGCCTCTAGCATGGTGATCCTCTCTGTAGAGCTCCCGACATATGATAGGTGTATTTTCTACTTCTAAACCAAGGCACCCCATGCCTATAATAAGCTCTGCATCATAACATCTATGTTTCCCATGGTGATGCTCTGCCACGTGAACCTCCCCTTTGGTCTCTTCCTCCTCATACTCATGTCATCTTGTCACGTCAATCTCCACATTTGGAATTCTAGAGCTTAGTTCTCTTGATTAGAAAAATGTTAATAAAAAAATAAACTTAAAAATCCTATATAAACTTAATCTTTCTATTCAATTTCACCACAATGGTCCTCAATCTTTAAATACCCATCATTTTGGATCCCGATCTTTGTAAAATCCACCATTGGTTGTGTTGGTATCATGATCTTCTCCCATTATTTTTGACATATTACATGCCTTGTTCTAACTTTTGAATAAAAATCACACTTTTTCAACCTTATCTCCAAATTCCAAATCCATGACATCCATCCCATGGGCCCCTAGCTAGGTGATTTATGTCTTATTTTACTTGATGATCCTCTAGTGTTTCTTTTTAGTTTTTCTTCTCCATGGTTATAACAACATTGTTTGTGCCGTACGTGGTAGGAAGACCGACACTATCGATACTGATTGGTAAGTATATTTTATTTTAGCTAGTCCTTTCTTTACTTCCAACATTTACTTTTAGTTTTGGTGTTATGTATTGTTATTTCCGTTGACTACCCCATGTTTCACTATTGTGACATGCGGTAATCAACGGTTGGGGAATATGTATACACCTAATTTTTTATGCTTTTTATTTTCATACATGTTACTAACAATTTCTATTTTCAAGTTAGATGTCGCTAATGCATCTATCTCTCGAACAGTGCCTTAAGGGGATCATTCCAAGATATGGGTATGGTTATTCATGTAACCATTGGGTTAGGGATGATACATGGAGAGAAAACAAATTTTGGTCCCATTTATGTGTTTATTTTTCTCATATTCCTCTTATTTTGCTTCACATTCTTCGACATCTTTCTTACTCATGACCTCACTTATTTCATTTTACATCATTCTTATCCTTCATGACTCTTTTCACATCTCCCCTTTATTTTTCCTCTCTTTATGACACAATCACCCATGGGTGATAGTATCACTACAAATTCAAATTCATTATTTATGCCTTCATTAATGGGTGATGGCATTAGTATAAATACATTAAATATCATTTGCACATTAAGAACATCACAAAATTGGAAAAAAGGAATTCTTCATGCAGGTTTGTGCTTCTATGCCAACTTGCACTACTACTCGCCCACTCTGGATTTCTTACATATTGACTCTTGGCTTGGATATTATTCTTGCTTGAATTAGTTTAATTGCACTTTTGGGCCATCTATAGTGAGCTAGAATTGGATTGTTTCCACTTCTCCACCTAAAAGGTATTATCCTTTTGTGCATGGTCCTTTGGGAGATAGATGTATAAGGGACCACCCCCAACAGCTAAGTTCTCTAACTCACTTTGTCATTTTGTATACATGTAGACACTTAAATTTGGTATCTTTACCCTTAATCACCCGCATGCGCATATTCATCCCCCTTTAATTAATTAAAATTCCCATTTTAATATCCATCACCTTTAATTCACATTAATTAATCAATCCCTATTAATTAATTAATATTTAATATCCACATGCCCTAGTCAACTTTCTATTTTACACCCATATGCTTTTACAAACCTATCTCTATCTCCAACTCATCCATATCACATCCCTTCCCACCTACAAGCTTTAAAACACTTACCCATATCCCTAAATGACCAAAATCCTAAAAAATCTAAAAAAATCTAGCCCTTTGGGGAAAATTTTCCCGTGGTCGGCGATGACCCACCCATTTTCCATCGACCCTATAAAACTAGGTGATTTTTTTTCCATAATCATTATATGCATGTGAATTTTAGAGATTTATCATGAATTGTGAACTCTCCCTAATTTCTGAGTATTCTAGAAAAATTTACAAGCCTCATGGACCTCCTTCAAACGTACTTGCATCACTCACAATTACCCTTCATGAGATTTATCATCATATATGTGTTATTTATGTGATATTTATCATATTATCTTCATAATTTTTGAACCTAAAATTTTGTAGGTTCATATCAGATTCTGCAACACTCGAGAGATCCCTTAGCAACCTTCTCTTCCCACATATTCACTTGCATGTCCCCCATTTCATCCTTTGACCTCGGTCTTATCCAAAATCCACTATAGTTTCCATTGATCGGGTCCTACTTTCCAAACATCCCAACCAAATCAATTTTTCTTCCATTTTCTCTACATCTTTTGCCTCAAATTCTACTCCGCAGTTATCTCCTAGCATATATAGGTCTCTCTTGCCTTCCATTTTGCACTCGGTTGTTTGCAGGCTGCCGCATATTTATTTTCTTTTCTAGATCTACTTTCTCGAGTAACCATTGACCTCTATCTACATAGTCTGGTCACCATCGACCCGATCAGGTAACATTTAATTTACATTTATTTCAATCAAATCATCCTTTACAAAGGTTTTATTCATTTCTCGATTCGTAGTACTTCTATTTTTGATGCATCCTAGAATCTATTGTGAACAAAATCACCACGCTGCACATCACTCAACCAGAGCTGAGCACTCATCTCAAGTACACAAAGGTAGTAGGACCCTCTTTAGAGCTAATTTTGTAGGATGTTAATGTGAAGGTGATAAAACATATTTAGATCCATAATTAAACATATACATTCCACGAAAGGCATAATATAGATCTAGATCTTAGAGAATCATGAATTAAACAATAACTATAATAATATTAACCATACATGAACCATATTCTGTTACATTTAACACCATTATCCAGCCAATATTAAACATTGTAAAACATAGAAGCTTCTTACATTATAAGGTATATCCATAAGTCATGCGCACATCAGATCCAACAACATAACTCTACAATATTTCACACACCTATATCCTAAACTACATAGTTCACTACATATTTATAGAGGTGGGGACTTTCCCTTCACCACCTATACACTTCTTAAAATATGTCGCATGATAATAATAGCCATGCACCTTTACAATAACATGCATACATGCAAGTGTTCTAATAATAGATGTCCTATAGTTAACTGGAAGAAGAAATCCTATTATTATCTCAAACCATGCATGGTGCTTATTAGCCACTCATTCCCAAAATATCATTGCATGTAATGTAAGTATTCATCCCTATGTGTGATCCACACACTATCTCTAAAAATAGCCCTTATCCATAAAAATGGCTAAGTCTTGAGCCAAACTGTTCTAGCGCGCATTTTCTTTCCTATCTTCTTGCTCCTTCAAATGTGCCTTGTTGTTGTGCGTGCATATTTTGTGTGCCTTCTCTTTAGAACAATATATTGTCTACTCAACATTACCTCACACTAAAGTACATTGTTGTCTCGGAAATGGGAATGTTTCTAATGTTTCAAAATAATAAAGAATAAGTGATGAAGGAATTAAAGAATCACTATACAAAAGAAATAATATTTACTCTATAGAATCCTCTTCTTCAACTGGGAGGATCAACTCTAGATATTCATTCTTGATCTCAACGTCCAATGTCCTGCCAATCACTCACTACGGTCCTTATTTTCTATGGAATTTCTATGGCTATGGCATCTAGTTCATCCTGAGTGATCTTTTATTTCTCATTCTATAGCACTCAGATAAAATTGGCCATACTTGACATCATTCCTTCCAGAAGATCCATCTTCTAAGTTATGAGCTTCCTAATCTCATCTATCATCTCCTTATGTGGATCTCGGGCTGATGTGAGGGCTTTAAGATTTTGTTTCACGAGTGCTAATCTATCTATGTGCCCTAATGTCTCATCTTTCATTGTTGCCAAAACTTCATTATCTTCTACAAGAGTTTTGGTCCTTATTACTGCTTCTGGTGCCACACATAAATTGAGAGCTTGGTCTACTTTCTTTAGCTCATCCTTCAAGGTCTGGAGCAATGCCTCGTAAGTTGAAATTTTTCTGATCATAAAGGCCCTTGCTCTCTCTACTTCTTGTTCAACATATTTTGGTGCAGGAATTTGAATTGGTCTGTCTTCTAACACCAAATCAACCAAAGTGCACACATAATGCATAACAAAAGGAAAATTTTCAGGTACCTTAGGTTCTAGATGAGGCCTTGCGTTCAAAATGTGATCACCAATATCCTTAGCCATGTCAAAAAATCCTCATTATTATCCTGTTCTCGTTCCTTCTATTCCCTTAGGCATGCTATCTATGTAGTTTTATCCTTGTTATCTTCTATCAGTGCTTGATTGGTGGCAGCCTTATCAACATTTCTCTGTGCCACCTTAGCAAATACCTTGACCAAGGCATTGCTGACCTGCTCATCAGACATTAGAGTAGGTGTTATCATAATTTTCTTGCTTTGGCATTCCTTCTTCACTCTTTGTAAGACACAGGACTCCTCGCACACGTCAAAATCTAGTTCATCCATATGAGTCTGCATGGACCAGGATAACTACTTCCTTGTGTGTAGTGGACATATCTGGATCCATCATCTCCCACCCATATAACTCCTTAAGGCCCATAGTACCATGAAACCGGGAACAAAAAAATTTCTTGTGTCCTTAGCATAGCCCATACTAGGGACAACATACTCTTCACTTGTTCTTTCTCTTTTTGTTCTTGGCCCCTTAGGAACCTAGGTGCCAAGGTATGAAGTTGGCCCTTCTCCTACCTAAGTTACAATAGGTATGTTGGGTTGCTCTTGTACTATTTCTTCTACCTCTTTCACCCCTTCCTATTCATCTCTCATTTCTTCATCCTAGTGTTCCTCCACATCTTCAGTGGATCAAGGTACCGAGGCACGCTTTCTTCGAGACTCCTCCGCCTCTTCGTTAAGATGTAACTTTCTTCTTATATTTTTCTCTAGTGCTTATTTCTAAGGGGAGAGTCAAGGTGACCTTTGTAAAGGTTGTGATGTCCCTGCACCTTGGGTTCTAGTTCTTCTGAACACCTTCTTAAACTAGTACTCCTCATGGAATGCATTCACGTGCAAGTCTTCCTTTCCTCCTTGCACCTATGGGGGAGTATCTATGTGCTCACTCTCCACTTTGTCTATGGGTTACCTCTGGCCTCTATGGTCTAATCCTCCACTATCCTTGTGTTCTTCTTCCTTGTTTATCTCTATGGTTGAGGAAAGATTTAGAGTTGCCACATTTTCTACTGTGTGTTTACCCTTAGGTGGCCCTGGTAGCATGAACTCATTCTCCACATACTTGTTATTTTCCAACCTAGGCTTGAGCTGAGATAGAAAATCATGGCTCCATCATCCCTAATAGCCAAAATTACTAGATTCATGTTTATAACATCATAAATAAGACTCTCAATATATAGTCACAATCTACCTTGTTCGCATTAAATCTTAACCAATGTGCATCGGTAAAAATGTGTGTACTCGAGGCCTAGAAATAGCGTTATTATGTGAAGGTTTATGGAAGTTTACATGAGGGACTCCATGTCCCATTTTCATTGCAAAATGTGCAATGCAAAAATGTTGGTACACTACTAATTGTAATTCCTTGCCTACTACTAATGGAAGATCCTTAGGAATACACCATTCCTCCTAAAATACCATGCATAGTCAATCATACCATAATTTTTCCCTTTGTTTAAATAGGCCACTCATTGTTCCTTCACACAAGTACTTCTCAAACCTCTCAGTGAGGGACTTCTTCTCTACGGGGTATTCCCAAATTTTGTTTTTGGCCCACTAGGTACTCCAATTTCTACAAACAAAAGAGATAAGAGGATAGCACCAAAACTTATCTTTTCACTTGCGCGCGCTTCCTCAATAATTTTTTCTACTATGTAGCCTTCTAGATTATAGAATTCTCCCTATGACATCTTCTAGGAAACATGTAGCCACATGGTGTTTACCTATGAACATATCTCTTGATAATTCAATTTAGTGAGAAGATGTGTGGCTTCTTGTACCACCAGTTCTTCCTTAATTTGTAGATTTCCATTCCGCATAGACCCTTGAAGTATCCCAACTCCTTACTTGTGGCTATGACAGCTTTCCTTATAAGTTAGATCACTACTAATTTCTATCCTTGTGCTCTTCATCCCTTGTTAATGTGGCAATCAAAGGAGTGGTGATCCTTACCCTTCATCCATCAAAATAGAATAAGCCCTCGTGGACTCTTCTCATAAGCCATTGGTATAAAATTTCTGGTTTTCCAAAATATGGGAGTTCATACAGATTGATATTGTAGACACTGTTGGTCCGAAAATCTCACCGGACAGATCTATGGATAGACGAGCCAACAAAGTGCAGGGGCTTAGCCCTCTTTGAGTCAAAGAAAGTGAAACCGGTTTATTACTATTCTACCAAAGAGGAATCTATGCAAGTCTCATGATTCTTCCTTCGGGGGTTTGGGATCTCATCCCAAGAGAGTGTTTCAGTTGTGAAAAGAAAGGAATGAAAGAGGGAAAAGAGAAAGAACAGATCCGAAGGAAGAAAAGAAATGAATTCCAAAGCGAGAAAGGTTAGAAGATTTATCTTTTTGGGTTGGTAGTTTATGAGATCAAACCTACTTGCAAAATAAACAAAGCAATAAATAATGACAAAAAGTAGATATGAATCCAACAGATTAAACCATACGATCTAACGTAAGAAGATCTAATACATGACATTGAGCAAAATTAATATTTGTATTACTATTTTCTTCATGAATTTCTCTCCTCACTTCTATTTTCATCTAAAAATGTTCACCCCTTGAATACACATATTCCAAAGATTTATACGTAAGAGAAGATCTATTTACAAAGATATTTACAAAATATCTAAAAGTCATGTTGACTTTTGACAACTTGATGGATGACATCATCCCATTCATGGATGATGTCATCATTTGTGCCAACACACTTTAGATATTTCAACAAGAAAGTCGGAGAATAGAGAGAAGAAGAAGAAGAAGAAAGAAGAAGAAGAAGCATCATCATCGTCATCCTGCGGCCGATTGCACTGCTATTATTTCTCCCGTAGTGCTCGGCACATTCTTATTCATTGTTTCAAGTACCTCGAAGCATCCATTTATGGAAGTAGTGGGCGTCAGAAAGCCCGAAGACCCTGCTCAGGAAAGTAATAGTATCGCTGAGCTCTTCTGAGAAGTCACTGCGGTGGATGATTTGGGGCCACCGGGTTACCACCTTCTTGTTTTTCAAGTAGACTTCGTTCATTAGTTGCATGCATTGGTCTTCATTGTCTTCCCAGGCCTTGATGCACTCTTCTTGGCTGACGGCCACAAAGTGCCGGTGGTGAGGGATGCTGAGCATTATCTCAAAATGACGGGCAGTGAGGTTTATGATTACCTCGCCCTTGCTATTTTCGACACATCTTGTGTCCTTGTTGTAAGACTGTGCAATCACCATCATGAATTCATTGTTGACGGCACTGACGGGGATTCCTCCGGCGAAATGCAGGGCACTGCCTATTAATTTGTCCATCCACGGACTTCTTGTAACCTTCTGAGTCCTAACCCAGAATTCTTCCATGTCAATGTGACCCAACTCTGAGTCCCTGACATCCATACTGCATTCAGCCTATGATTCGGGCATCCTGACCCTTTGATATTTGTACTTCATCTCCTCCTCTGTAAGCTTAGCCTTTCCTCTTGGTTTGGTGGGTCTTTTCTTGCTGGATGTAGACATATGTTCTTTTGAACTCAGTTGCTGATCTGCATGAAGAAGAAGCGAGACCCAATCCAAAAAGGTTGAATTAGCCATTTGATCTTCCATCGGAATGTTAGCAGAAGAAAGAGTTAGAGATTTTAAGGCTCAGGGCGCGGGGCGCATGAAAACTGCAGCTAACAGGGCTAAATAAATAGGGCGCAGGCGCATGGATGTTGCAGATTGCATTTTATAAAAGGCGCATGAGAACAGTGTGTTGCATGGAAACAGGATGCGCCAAAGGCGCATGGGCCTTGCATGTTACATTAGGATTGGGTGCGTCTTTGGCGCATGGGAAAAGCGTGTAACATGGACTTTTCGTGCGCCGAAGGAAATATGGCGCGGCGCATGAAGAGTTTACACAACATGATGTTATTGCAATCGGGGATGCGCCTGCGCCTTTATAGCTTCATACTTGCGTAGATAAAGCTTGTGTTGCATGGAAGCTAGGTGCGCCATGGGCGCATGGAAAAGGGATGCAACATGGACGGATGGTGCGCCATTGGGGCGCAGTTTCAGTACTTGTAGCACGCGGAAAAGGCGCGCCTTGAGGGCGCATGAGCTCATGATGCAGCAGGCCGAAAGGGTGCGCCATTGGTGCGATTTTTCTCTTTGTAAAAGAGCAGGTAGGTGCGCCATGGGGGCGCAACTGTTCTTAGTGTTGCAGGGGTTACAGACGCGCCAAGGAGAAAAACAGAAAACTAAACTCTTAAAGGGGGTTTTTACATGATTCTTAGATTTCTTCTCCTCTCTTTTTTTAACATGCTCAGTGGGAAAATGAAATGGTTAAAACCAAGAGGATTATAACCATGGTTTCAAGAAAATGACCTTCTCCAGCAGATCTGGAAAGAGGAAGGATATCATGGGGGCAGACAGCAAGCGAGAGGAGGCTAGGCCAACACATTTACATATAAACAACCACCCAACAAGCAAGAACCAAACCAGGAACACACCAGGAAATGAAAGCACAAAACGCACAAGAGAGAAATAACACCTCTTACCTGGATATATAGCAAAAGTTGCAACGGGTCCATAGGACGATGAAAATGACGGAGCAGAGGCTGACAAGTTCAGAATGATCACGTGCTCAACAAAAGTGAAAATGACATTTGGGCGCGCAAACCATATATATATAGAAAAACTGGACATAAATGCGCCAACCACTTTTTCAAAGGCGCAGGAGATTTGTTGTCGACACGGGAAGGGATGCGCCCTTTGGCGCATCAAAGCATCTGCCAACATGAGATAAAGCGCGCCCTTGGCGCACCAAATCTATTGTCGACACGGTATTATGTGCGCCCTTTGGCGCACCAAAGAGCGGCGCAACACAAGTTGTATCAACACAAGCGCATGCGCCTTGGCGCACGCAAAAGAGACTCAACATCCTTTGGCACACCGAAAGACGTGTTAACATGGAAAACCATGCGCCAAAGGCTTTTAAGGGGGCGCATCAAAAGCTAGTGTTACAAGGATATTTCATGCGCCCAGCCAAAAAGGCTCAAAATGACCAAGTTCGAAAATTAGATTTCCCGGGAAGGGATTTTACAATGTTTCGAACGAGGATCCCTAACAAGGATCGAAACAAAATTTTCCGTATGGTTATCGGTAAAATTGCCCTTGTTAATTTTACGGGATAACAGATGGCTCTTTCTGGGGACTATCCCGAGTAAAATCGGGGTAGAGAATCCCGCATCACTTGTGCCTATCCATTGGGTAACAGAGTCAAAAACAAAGAGGGACCGGAGGTAGAACAAAAGAAACACACGACAAACCGAAAGCAAACACACGACGAAAGCAAACACACAACTTAAAACAAATTGTACAAAGAAGAGAGCAAGCTCTACTTCCTGAAGATCTTCAGATGCTGCCCGCTATAGGGAAGCGGGAGCTCAGTTCCATCCAGATATGAGAGATAGAAACTATTCTCTCCATTGAGTTGCTTGATTTTGAAGGGCCCTCTCCACAGGGAATCAAACTTTCCATGCATGCCCTTTGGTTCTCTTCGCTTGTCCCATAAAAGGATGAGATCTCCCACTTGAAAATCCCTTTGCTTGGCTTTCTTATCGAAAAGCCTCTTAACTTGATTCTGATGTTCAGTGATCCTATCGACCACCTTCACTCTCTTTTCTTCAAGTTCTGCCAGATACATGATTCTCTTTTCAAGAGAACTTTGGAAAGTTTCATCTTCAATGGCTCGTGCCAAGCGCAGAGCAGGAAGTTCCGCAGAAATGGGAAGCTCGGCATCAGTGCCATATAACACTTGAAAAGGTGACATGCCGAGAGATCTCTTGGGAGTAATGCGGTCCGCCCACAAAGCGTCGTACAAAGACTTGTGCCACATCCGCTGATTTGATTCCACCAGTTTTCGTATGATGGCCACCAAGTTCTTGTTGCTGGATTCCGCTTGACCATTTCCCTGAGGATAATAGTCGGATGCGTGAGCCAAGGTTATCCCATATTCATAGCAAAAACTAATAACTTCTCGTGAGGAGAAGTTAGAAGCATTATCAGCAACGATTTTGTTTGGAACGCCGAACCTGACAATGATATTTTCTTTAATGAAATTGCAAACCACCTCAGAAGTGGCATGCTTGACAGGTATGGCTTCCACCCACTTGGTGAAGTAATCCATTGCTGTAAGGACATAGCTATGTCCAGCACTCGATTGAGGATTGAGTGCGCCAATAAAATCAATTCCCCATTGTCTGAATGGTTCATTGATAATGATCGGCCTTAGGGGAAGGGCAGCCAGCTTGGGCTTGCCAACAAATTGTTGGCAGGGTTCACATTTCGCCACCCAGGTGGCTGTATCTTGAAAGAGCGTCGGCCAATAATACCTGGCTCGAATGATCTTGTGTGCAGTTACGGATGAAGAGAAATGCCCTCCACAAGCTGAATTGTGAAAACTTTCCAGTAGTTTTACTTGCTGGGGCTTGTCGACACATCGCAGGAAGATGCCATCTATCCCGCACTTATATAATCCATCATCCCAGATGATGTATTTAGCCGCCCTGAGCTTTATAGTGCGCTTCTCCTTTGCAGTTAGGTGCATCGGGCATTCACCGTAGGTAAGGAAGAAAGTGATGTCGGAGTACCACTCATCACTAGTTGCAACAAATAGAACCAGAGGCAGAGAATCAGGCCCTTCTTGCCGGTCCTGCGCTTCTTCGATGTAGTCACCCCTCTCATCAGGATTTTCTGAATCTTTGTTTTCAGCCATTAGCTGACACAGGCCCTTGCCCCTTACTAGCTTGGTTGGTTTAATATCCAGGTCATACTCCTGGACCTTTGCGATCCAATTTCCTCGCAAGCTTCCTAACTCCTGCTGAGTTAGAATTGATTTCACCGCCGTGTCTGGAACCAGCACCACCGTATGCGAGTTTAGAATGTAATACCTGAAATTCTTCACTGCTTTGACAATGGCAAAGGCATGCTTTTCCAGCTGAGTCATCTTTAGTTCGTGAAGCTTGAGGGGAGAACTCATGAATGCAATCGGGGACTCAATGTCTTCTGAATTCTTTTGCATTAAGATTGCAGACACAGTATGCTCAGATGCATAACTATACATGATGAAGTCCTTGGAGAAATCTGGACATACCAGGACTGGTGCATGGGCAACGGAAGCTTTTATTTCTTCAAATGACCTTTTCCCCTCTTCACTCCATCTGAAAGTTGGTGACCCCTTCATCATGTTCAATATGTGATGGGTCTTCTCGGCAAAGTCAGGAACAAAACACCTGAGAAAGTTCACCTTTCCAAAGAAAGAATGAACACCAGTCTTGCTTGTAGGCAGAGTAAGGCTTTGAATAGCCTTAACTCTTTCAGTATCTATCTTTGTCCCTTCTTTGCTGACCACATGGCCTAGCAACTTCCCTTCCGTGACTCCAAAAACAGACTTTTTTGGGTTTAGGGAAATCCCATGTTCTCGGCACCTGGCCAACACTTGCTCCAAGTGATCACAGTGATCGCTTCGTTGTTTGGAGAACACAGTCAGGTCATCTAAATAAACCACAATGACCTTCCCCATCATACCTTTGAATGCAAAGTCCATGGCCCGCTGAAAAGTAGCACCAGCATTAGTTAGGCCAAAAGGCATCCTACTGTAGGCAAATGTACCCCAGGGAGTAGTGAATGTTGTTTTAAACTGATCTTCAGGTGAAACTTCAATCTGATTGTAACCTGAAAAACCGTCAAGCATGGATAGCATCTCTGATCCAGTTACTGCTTGCAGAACTTGATCCATTATCGGAAGAGGGTAGTTGTCTTTCAGCGAAGCTTGATTCAAGTTTCGAAAGTCTACGCAGATGCGTATTTCACCATTTTTCTTGCGCACTGGCACAATATTTGCTACCCAAGTACTGTGATGGATAGGGAAGATGATTCTTGCGTCTAGCATCTTCTGAATTTCGGCCTGGATGGTACCTAAAATCTTGGGATTATAGTGCCTCTACTTCTGGCGGAAGGCTTTGGCATCATCTTTCAACGGAATATCGTGCTGAATGTCCTTCGGCTTGAAGGACTTTAAATCGGCATAAGACCATGCCAATACATCCATATATTTTTTTAGCAACTTGACAAATTTTCGCTTTTCTTCTGGCGTGCAACATTTCCCGATGTTCACAAATTACGGATGTGCCTCCGAACCTATATTGACCGGTTCGGTTTCTGGGGATGAGTCAGGATCATCCCACCTCTTCTTTCTTACAAAATGGTCATGCCTGTCAAACAGGCGTTCCAGAGAAACCAGGCCCTTTGGAATTTTATTTCCTTTGAGCTGACATACGCCGTCGTTCTCCTTTGGTTCGTGGTTTTGACCGTCGATTGATTCACGGCATGTAGAGGTGGATCCTTCGAAATACAATTCTTTAAAATTTTCTACCTTCTCCAGAAAGGCAATGAGTTGATTATCATCATTGAACACCTGCCAATGCTGAGAATTGTCTGGCACGCTCAGGCGGAAAACCACCTCAATGGTGTACTTGTTCATTTTCAAACTTGGATGTGGGAGCATGAGAGATGCTTTGAAACAGCCAATGAATCAGCCATGTCATTTTGGGCTCTTGGAATAGATTCAATTGAAAAGGCATCAAACTCCTCAATGCTGTCCCATACCGCATTACGGTAGTGCCTGAGTCTTTCATTCTTTACTTGGTAAATCCTTTTGACCTGATTTACAACCAGCTCAGCATCACCTTGCACTTTTAGATTTTTAATTCCTCTTTCCTTTGCGGCCTGCATACCGAGTAAGAGAGACTCATACTCAGCAGTATTGTTAGTGTTGAAAAACTACAATTTGAAAGAGAGAGGAATGACTTCTTCCTCAGGAGATATCAACACGACCCCAGTGCCACATCCACTAGTTGCACAGCTCCCATCGAATTGCAATGTCCAGATCTTATTAAGATCTCCTTCCTGAATGAGAACAGCCCCTGTTTTATCCATCTCAGTAGATAAGAAGTAATTCCCCATCCCTGATGATTCAAAAAGGATTTGAGCTTTGGGGTCTTCAGAGCTAGTGACCAAGTACTTCTTCTGGGATTCCGGCTCCAAAGTCTGCATTACGCCTTTGACTGGAATTCTAGCTTTGGACCAGTCCATATGAATTTCTCCACCAACTTCGCTGCAAAAACTTCTTCCCAGCAATATTCCATATCTGCCGGAATGTCAGCAACGAGGACTGTCATTTTTACTCTTTTATCCGGGAAAGCCGCAAATGCAAATTGCGCATCCTTGATTTGGCCAACCAACGGAACTTGCTTAGTTTCCAAAGAATAACACCTACCGAAAGGCTTGGTAAGAGTGAGGCCCAAAGCATGGGTGACTTTTACCGACATGACGTTATCAGAAGCTCCGGAATCAATTATGCAATTACTCAGCTTGTGTCCATTGATCAGTAGAGAGAGATAGAAAGGTTCTATCTTTCCTGACGCAGATGTTGAAGCAACATTTATATGAGATTCAGGGGGAGTGGATAGGATTCCTTTTGGGGAAACCTGATTAGATATAACAGCTTGACTTTGGATATACTTAGTCAATCTTACAAGTCATTTCGGGGTTTGATCAAGATACTCGCTTGGACATTTGGATCTTGGTCTTTTTTGCATGATCTATAATATCAAATGCGGCCAAGGGTTGCGTTGGTAAAGGAATGAGTCCCTCACCTCGCGATGATGGAATAGGATTGGTGGTCTTAGTAGGAATGTGAGAGGACTGATTTGGAGGAGAGATAGGGGGAAAAGATTTCTTTGTAAAAGATTTGCCAGGGAGTTGAGTAGGAAGAGGATTACCTCTTTTAGCAATGATCGAGGCGCGTTTGACATGGCCTTCTCCTGCTGGACATGGGCAGCAACTTCCACTTCTTTTCCTTGCGAATGAGTAAAAACAAAGACATATGATCTGCCCGCTTGCGTACCCTTACCCCTCTTCTTCATCAGATTCTTCCTCATCAAATTCCATATACCCAATAGTAGAGTCGCCAGTCGGTTCACCGACATCTTGATCATCTTCGCCTTGAGATGAAGGTTCTTCATAATACTACTCTTCTTCTTCAATCTCAGCCAGAGCATTGATTGGAGGGGCCTCAAGTGCCAACCGTGGAGCAGCTGTAGGTAAGCGTGGTCTTTGTGAAACATTGTTAGGAACGAAATTCCTCCGCGGGATATCCCGGTATGAGGAACTGGGAGAGGCCTGGGCCAACTGCTTCTTTAATGCGAGCAAATCGTTTGCCATCTTTTGGAATGCTGGATCAGACGAAGTGGTGGGCGAAGGGCCCAAAGATTTAGGCTTTGCTGATTCCTTTTTTAATTCACCAGATATTATCAGATTATCTTCTATGCGAATGGCAGCGGCTTGAGCGAGAATCAAGGTGGCAACTCGCTCTTGAAGGAGCAAGAAACTAACTTTTGAGCTCATGGCGTTTACGAAGAAACACTTTTGATTTTCCGGCGTTGGAAGCATGGCAACCGGGACACGGTTGATTAGTGCATTGAACCGGGTGATAAAATCACGCATGGTCTCATTCGCCTCCTTCTTCAGGTGAGTGATTCATGATAATAATGCAAATGCATCCTCTGAAGGCTTATACCTATCTTCGAAAGCATCCCGTAAGGTGGCCCAACTGGTGATAGATCCGGCCGGCAAATGCTGAAACCATTCAGCTGCAGGTCCTTGTAGGGTTTCCAGAAAAAGGTGAACTGACACATCTTCGTGGGTCACATCCAAAATACTGCATGACATAATGAATGCAGATATGTGGGAATCCGTGCTTTGATTTCCGCTCCCGTCAAATTTGGGAAAATTCTTTCGATTTCCGTGAGGGAGAGCGTGAACTGGATGTGGTAAAGCCAACGGACCCATCGCGTTTCCCCATGGAACCACCATTTGAAAAGCCGGAAAGAGAACATGAGCTGGAAGTGTAGTTCCACTGAGTAGCAAGGCACTACAAAGGGACGTAGATGCTCCTTGTAACAGACTTTTTCTTTGTGGAGGTGAGACACTCCTGGATGACCGGCTAGCCGAGCTTAGCTTAGCCTGAAAAAACGTGCGGTGTTACGCTGAAATTGTGCCTCTGAAGCAGATCGAAAGTAGGATCAGCTTCTCCACGGGCTCTCCTGCTGCGTGTAAAAGGTTCACTCGCCAGTGTACCTTCCAGATCTGCAATGTTATGGCGCAGATTTAAACTTTCTTTTTGGTTGTACTGGCTGATTTTCTGGTTTTTTTTTTTTTCAAAACCAGCAAAGCAGTGCACTTTTCTAGATATTTAAAAACTATCCTCTTGAAAACCGATTGCGGTTAAATGACAAATTACAACGAGGATAAGACGGCAGGGAAGATTAGTAAGCTGATTTTCTGATCTGATTTTAACTTTTTTAGAGGGTTTCAAACTTTTTGCAAACAGTCAAAAACTCAGATCTATGGCAAAATACTAATTTTTTCAAAACTCAATGAACTAAAGATCTTTAACTGGACCAGATCTATGACTCTCAGAAGAAATTTTTTTAATTTGAGCACTTTTGCAAATTTTTGGATTTTTACAAAAAGTTGATTTGCAAACAGCAAAGAATCTGCTGATTTTTTCTAATTTTTATCTTACCACCATCATAGATCCGAGATCTATTCGTTCCCAATGTAGTCACCAAAAATGTTGGTCCGAAAATCTGTCGCCTGGACAGATCTATGGATAGACGAGCCAACAGTGTGCAGGGGCTTAGCCCCTCTTTGAGTCAGCAAAGCGAAACTGGTTTATTACTATTCTACCAACGCGGAATCTATGCAAGTCTCACAGATTCTGCCTTCGGGGTTTGGGATCTCATCCCAGTAGAGTGTTTCAGGTTGTGAAAAGAAAGGAATGAAAGAGGGAAAAGAGAAAGAACAGATCCGAAGGAAGAAAAGAAATGAATTCCAAAGCAGAAAGGTCAAAAGATTTATCTTTTTGGGTTGGTAGTAAACAGAGCCAAACCTACTTGCATAAATAAACAAAGCAATACTGATGAGAAAATGACAGAAAAGTAGATATGAATCCAACAGATTAAACACATACAGATCTAACGTAAGGAAGATCTAATACATAACACAGCTATTGAGCACAAAGTCTTAATATTTGTATTCATGTTTTCTTCATTACAGAAATCTCAAAGTCTTTCTCTCCTCACTTCTATTTTCATCTAAAAAATGTTCACCCTTGAATACAACAAGTATTCCAGTATTTATAGAAGAGAGGAGAAGGAAAGCAAAAAGGAGCCAACAAATATTTACAAAGATATTTACAAAATATCTAAAAGTCATGTTGACTTTTGACAACTTGATGGATGACATCATCCCATGATGCAACATGGATGATGTCATCATTTGTGCCAACACACTTTAGATATTTCAACAAGAAAGTTGGAGAATAGAGAGAAGAAGAAGAAGAGGAAGAAGAAGAAGAAGCACTCTCATCGTCATCTTGCGGCCGAAAGGGGGTTTCACCTTATTATTTCTCCCCAAAGAAAAAGTGCTGCTCAAGCACATTCTATTCATTGTTTCCAAGTACCTCAGCATCCATTTATGGAAGTAGTGGGCGTCAGAAAGCCCGAAGACCCTGCTCAGGAAAGTAATAGTATCACTGAGCTCTTCTGAGAAGTCACTGCGGTGGATGATTTGGGGCCACCGGGTTACCACCTTCTTGTTTTTCAGGTAGACTTCGTTCATTAGTTGCATGCATTGGTCTTCGTTGTCTTCCCAGGCCTTGATGCACTCTTCTTGGCTGACGGCCACAAAGTGCCGGTGGTGAGGGATGCCGAGCATTATCTCAAAATGACGGGCAGTGAGGTTTATGATTACCTCGCCCTTGCTGTTTTCGACACATCTTGTGTCCTTGTTGTAAGACTGTGCAATCACCATCATGAATTCATTGTTGACGGCACTGACGGGGATTCCTCCGGCGAAATGCAGGGCACTGCCTATTAATTTGTCCATCCACGGACTTCTTGTAACCTTCTGAGTCCTAACCCAGAATTCTTCCATGTCAATGTGACCCAACTCTGAGTCCCTGACATCCATACTCGCATTCACTGATTCGGGCCGACCCTTTGATATTTGTACTTCATCTCCTCCTATGTAAGCTTAGCCTTTCCTCTTGTTTTGGTGGGTCTTTTGCTGGATGTAGACATATGTTCTTTTGAACTCAGTTGCTGATTTGCATGAAGAAGAAGCGAGACCCAATCAAAAAAGGTTGAATTAGCCATTTGATTTTCCATCAAAATGTTAGCAGAAGAAAGAGTTAGAGATTTTAAGGCTCAGGGCGCGGGGCGCATGAAAACTGCAGCTAACAGGGCTAAATAAACAGGGCGCAGGGCGCATGGATGTTGCAGATTGCATTTTATAAAAGGCGCATGAGAAAAGTGTGTTGCATGGAACAGAGATGCGCCAAAGGCGCATTGGCCTTGCATGTTACATTAGGATTGGGTGCGTCTTTGGCGCATGGGAAAAGCATGTAACATGGACTTTTCGTGCGCCGAAGGAAATATGGCGCGGCGCATGAAGAGTTTACACAACATGATGTTATTGCAATCGGGGATGCGCCTGCGCCTTTATAGCTTCATACTTGCGCAGATAAAGCTTGTGTTGCATGGAAGCTGGGTGCGCCATGGGCGCATGGAAAAGGGATGCAACATGGACGGATGGTGCGCCATTGGGGCGCAGCGCGAGTTCATTGTAGCATGCGGAAAAGGTGTGCCTTGAGGCGCATGAGCTCATGATGCAAAGAGTGAAAGGGTGCGCCATTGGCACGGATTTTGCTCTTTGTAAAGGGGGGTAGGGTAGGTGCTCCATGGGGGCGCAACTGTTCTTAGTGTTGCAGGGGTTACAGACGCGCCAAGGAGAAAAACAGAAAACTAAACTCTTAAAGGGGGTTTTACATGATTCTTAGATTTCTTCTCCTCTCTTTTTTTTTAACATGCTCAGTGGGCAAACGAAACGGTTAAAACCAAGAGGATTATAACCATGGTTTCAAGAAAATGACCTTCTCCAGCAGATCTGGAAAGAGGAAGGATAGCATGGGGGCAGACAGCAAACGGAGGAGGCTAGGCCAACACATTTACATATAAACAACCACCCAACAAGCAAGAACCAAACCAGGAACACACCAGGAAATGAAAGCACAAAACGCACAAGAGAGAAATAACACCTCTTACCTGGATATATAGCAAAAGTTGCAACGGGTCCACAGGATGATGAAAACGACGGAGCAGAGGCTGACAAGTTCAGAACGATCACATGCTCAACAAAAGTGAAAATGACATTTGGGCGCATGAACCATATATATATAGAAAAGCCCGGACATAAATGCGCCAACCACTTTTTCAAAGCGCAGGAGATTTGTTGTCGACACGGGAAGGGATGCACCCTTTGGCACATCAAAGCATCTCGCCAACATGAGATAAAGCGTGCCCTTGGCACACCAAATCTATTGTCGACACGGTATTATGTGCACCCTTTGGCACCACAAAGAGTGGCGCGCATGCGCCTGCGCGCGCAAAGAGAGACTCAACATCCTTTGGCGCACCGAAAGACGTGTTAACATGGAAAACCATGCACCAAAGGCTTTTAAGGGGCGCATCAAAAGCTAGTGTTACAAGGATATTTCATGCGCCCAGCCAAAAAAGGCTCAAAATGACCAAGTTCGAAAATTAGATTTCCCGGGAAGGGATTTTACAACGTTTCGAACGCGAGGGATCCCTAACGGGATCGAAACAAAATTTTCCGTATGGTTATCGTTAAAATTTCCCTTGTCAATTTTACGGGATAACAACACCAAAATTGGTCAAAATCCTCTTGGTCCTCTTTCGAATAACCAACTTAAACACATTCACCTAACCATGACCCTTATACCCCACATTAATATTAATTTAATTATTTACAATTAAATTAATACCCATCCTCACCCCATTTATTAATTTAACTAAGTTACTCTAATTAAATGGATGCACACCTCACCTAGACACCTCACCATAAACCTATTCATAGCATGTTTCCATAAATGAATAAGACTTAGCTCAAACCTAAAAATAAATGCCTATTATTCCTCTAACCACCTTCCCACTCATAAAAATATAATGTTCATTTTTTCTGTGAATAAATGAACAAACCTGACCCAAATGAAGGAAGAACTATTATTTTTAGTAAACCTAGAGAATCCAGCCTTAACCGATGCGGTCATCCCTAAACCAATGTCAGTCAACTAGGAATCATTTTCGGTTACCATATAACCATTTTGGTAACCTTGTTTGTCAGGTTGACCACATTCTCGAATTTTGGGAGCAAAAGAGATCTTCATGCAAGTAAGAACCATAGCTCTTTCTCACATCCAAGCAACCATAGCGAACATCGAGACAAATCCAAATATTTTTCCTCACCGTGCATTCCGGGAAGCACCACCGTGGCGCGCGGCTCCATCCCATCAATCAATCATCACCACCACATAGCCATTGGACTTACAACACCAGTAAGTACGTTTATCACCTGTGTTATTTCATCATTGTCCTATTTTAAAGGTTTTTGTCATCTCTATTGTCATTTTCTACTTGCATTCCCTTTTCCCCACTATTCCTCTTTCTGTAAACTCAACCATTCCTCCACCCACATCATAAAACCACCTATACCTGACCTCTACATATCTCTAAGTGTTCTTAAGATCCCATATACCTTGTCATACCCCCTGTCATCTTTTCCTGACCTCAACTCAAACCCTACAACCCAATCTTATTGAATTTTACTAGCCCGCCTCTCTTGACGCTAATTACCCATAACCGTTGTCAGTTCTTCCTAACCATGATTGGTCATACCCAACCGACGCCTTTGTCTCTATCCCTTCCAAAACCGTGTAAACCAACAACCAACCTACCTACCAAAACAACACAAACACTTTACCCAACCTTACTAAGACCTGTCCATGATATGATCTATAGACTAACTAAAAACTCACAACTTTTGACTTGAATACTTTGACCCACATAGTTTTTAGTATTTAATTGGATTGATGTTGATAGTGATCTGAGGTACCCAAATTAAAATACTAGCACTAGATTTGTTTATGTACATATTTCAGTTATTTCATATTTGTTTTATAAAAATAGTGGATTGACATCCCTCTAGGAAGTATCACACTTCCCAGGATCTAGCATACGATAGGTAGTCCATTTTCATATATTATTTAACTCTTCTTTGGTGGTCTTGTTTTCTTTTTAGGTAGTTCTTCCTAGCCAAAAGGAATATCTCATAGTAAGCATCGGATCGAGAAGTCAGAACACGCATAAAACCTTCAAACCAGCCATCATAATAGGTATTCCTCCTCAACTCATAACATTATCTGTTTCATCACATTTAAAATGTAAAGAAAATGGTGAAACATTTTGGCACGCCCGGTGGGACCCATCAGGGGTTCTATTGCATTTATTCATTCCTAGGTGAAAGTTGTGTGTTTGTTTCCCTTCAAAATCTTACACATTAATTTTTCTTCTCTAGAATCATTCTTCCTCTCTTTATTGTCTAAAAGCAATCGTGTTTTTGGTGCTTTAAAAAGAACACATTCTTCTTTCTTTTCATATTACATTAGTGAAAGAGCATTCCTCTTCCTATTCATCACTTGCTACATCGAAAATAATATTTCGATTTGGGTTTTTAAAACACTTGCATTGCATTTTGATTTTCTACATTTTTAGTTCACATTAAAATGAGGGCAACCTATATGTTGGAAGTCATGCCCAACTGATGGTTGACACAATTGAACCATAGAAAGCACTCTCTTTCTTCTTCTACCAAATTACACAAATATGAATATACACATTTTCTTAAACGACATCTTACCTGGGAACACTGTCAACAATCACATGATCAGAGGATTAGTAGGTACTCCCCAACTGGTTATCTCTGTCCAGTCACCTATCAGAGAGCATCCCCCACCATAACATAACCTCGAAACCTCACCTTTTAGATATCCTTCTTCGTAGGATGCCTTCCCAACCAAAATTCTATTCTGAATTCACATGGTCAATTCTAAATAGCATAAGCTAAACAAACATAAGAAAATCACTTTTAGGATCATGTTTTTCTTAGCGTTCCTCTTGACTTGTGTTTTGAGGTGTGAGACTACGAATCTACATTGTTATTCTTCCTTGCACACTCCACCATCATAGTTGGAGTATTCTAAATTTTTCTGAGTGTCTTTAGGACCCCATCTTATCATTCTCATATTTCTAAGTTTGATTCTTCACCAAATTTAATTCACAAAGCCTAGTTTCTTCATTTCTCTCTTGTTTCATAGTAACGGTGTCGTTCTAGTGACCATCATTGGTTCACATCTGACCGTCATTAGTTAAACCTAACTAGTGTCGACTTCTAGCTTTCTAGTTATTTTTCTTGGAATAGCCTTCATCACTCCTTCTGTTATGTTTTTGGCCCTCAGGGCACCATCCTATTCCCCTCTATTGATATTTTTGTCATACATAGTTTCCCATTACACATTCATTAGTCTGTTTCACTTTCTGAAACTGTATTTTTCCACAATAACGACATTAGTTCTTGTGACCAACATCGGTTCCCCATTAACCATCACCGGTAAGACTAATCATCTTCGGTATCTATGTTTGGTTTTCAAAATCCAAACCTTGACCAAATTCACCCTCCCAGCCTCATTTTTCTCTGTCCTTGTTGTTTTCTATGTCATTTACAAAATATAGTCTTACCAGGTCAACACTTATTCACATGGTGTTGACTCGTAGCCAAAATAACACTCTTATATTCCACATCAGCCGTTAACCACTCCCACCTAGTCCCTCACCACCTTCTATCCTATCACCCATGGATCCGACTCTTCCTACCACCATTTCTACATGCAATGAGGAGTTCACATGAATCCTCGATCAGAATCCATGACCTTACAATTTTATCTTTCCCACTCATCCACTTGGGATTCCTTAGGTCAGTTGATATATGGCATGCTCGTATCCATCTCTCCTTCCCTTGTCCCCACTTCTACATCATCCCCTACTAGTTTGGCACTACCCTCACTTGTTTTACCCCTAGTGGTTTCACAACTAGGCCCCACCTGCTATGACCACTACATCTACAACATCATGTCGCACCCATAGTATCGGTTGTTCCTTCATTGACCACCCAAAGCATAACCCCATCCATGCCCATTATCTCACATATACCAATTGTAACACAACCACCCATGGTTTCGATGACCCCTACCCCATTCTAGAATCTTGTCCTCTCCATCCCATAGTCTCTACCCCTAATCACTACTAGAGTCACTTCGACTGCCCCACCTACATATACATATTATCGACAACCCCTATCTCATTTTTTTCATTCTAGGTATATTCCCTCCATGTTAGTCCCCATTCTCAACCTTCCTATTCAACATCACCATACACTGGAATGCCACCCACATCATAGGTTCAACACTAACCCTCTTACACCATGGGAGGTGCCCTCCTATCACAACCTACCAATGACCTCATCAAGTTAATGATGGAAAGGATGTAGACATTAGAAGCATCGGTTTTTGGCTCACATAATTCCCTCACATATGATGAAATCTGTAATGAGCCCATTCATCTGTCCATTCCTATTCATCCATACCCTATACATTGGGAAATGCCAAAATTCAACCACTTCAATAGTAAAGAAGACCCGCAGCAACATTTGTAGTCTTTCAAACATGGGTGTTACCTGATCGCCCATGATGATGCCTTAATACTACGAACCTTCCCGATATTCTGATGGGAATGACATTAGACTGGTATAGTGGGCTACCTAGACATTCCATCTACTCGTTTAATCAAGTATCCCAAGCCTTCTTAGACCACTTCTCAATCAACATTGTCAAGAAAGTCACCATGACTGATCTCTACTCCACTTGACAGTATGATGATGAGTCTATTGCTGAATTTTTCACTCATTGGCACAACCTAATTAACTAGCTCACATTTCAATTACCTCAAGATGAGATCATACAATTGTTTACTTGGGCTTGGGCTAAACACATTTCACCAACCCTACAAGAGCAGACCTTCCACACCTTTGACAAGGCATTCCCCATGGCACAAAAATTAGAGATTTGTGCTATCAAAGAGAAGAAAATCTAGCTACGTAACAAAAAAATTGTGTTCAAATCAAATGAGGCTTCTTCATCTTTGAAACCCTAGAATAACTATTCAAAATCCAAAGGATCTACCAATGCCATCAAACAAAACCAAACCTTCTTCTAATCTCTCCCTCGTCCAAACTTTCCAGTTCAGATGAGAACAACGAAAGTACACCCCAATAGGGAAGCATATTCCTTTGTTTTGGAAAAGTTTATTAAGGATGGTGCCATTACCCTTCCACCTATAAAACCACACACTGGTTTTGACCCCGATCGCCCCATGCCCACGTGGTATAAAGAACATGACTTTTACAACTATCATCATGTCAAAGGTCATAGCGATGGTAACTACATCACCTTTAAGAATATCATCCAAGAAATGTTAGAAAAAAATATCTAGTCTTGGATAACCCAAATGCACCAACCAACCAAAACCTACATATCTTCAAAAAACCATTCCCTAATCATGCCCCATCTTCCAACCAAACTAGTGACACTTCAACCAATGATAGCGATGTCCGTGAGGTCCACGCTATTTTCAATGACATACCAATTACTTCCAAATTTCCCCTGTTACTTCCATAGATGAAATCCTAGCTTGAACTCCCCTACTTACATAGGAACCTATTTCATCTACTCCTCCACCCATAGAGGAACCCCCTTCATTTTCTCCTTCACTGTGAAAGAGCCCATAATTATCACTCCACCTCTTTCCTCTCAAATTACCGAGAAGTCATCAGTAGCACCTCTCCTACCCATAGGGACACATGTCCACTCCTACACCATTGCAAGGAGAGTCTACCTCATCTTTCCTATCATCTCCTTTACCCATAGAGGATCCTATAGAAACACCATTGCCTTTAGGTGACCATTCTCCATCGGCCTTCCAAGATCTTGCTAACCTGCTTTCGGCTCTCTTACCCATAGAGTCTGAAGCTAACCATTTCCCTATTTCTCAAACATATTTTATAGGGATTACTACTCAATCCACATCGGCCCCACTTACAACAGTACCATTTTCATGCTTGGCCGATCACTGGATTATGTTGATAGAGCCTTGCTTTGGGGATGTCTTCTACTTTACTGCTTCAACCCAAATGCAGTTGTCACTCACTGACACCTCCATAATCATGACCAAACAAAACACAACCATGACTATTAGAACACCTTCTATGTCATTTCCCATAACCCAACACACACCTATACCCAAAAACCTACCCATGCCTATATCATCTCCCTTACCTAAACCCATCACTACCTTAGGGGTCATGCTGACATCGAACCTTACTCATCCACCCATTAAATTAGATTTAACCACATCTTCCCAAACTAACACTAAACTCATTCCTACACCTAAAAGGAAGACCCAACCTGCTAGGCCTCATACACCAACCTTTCCTACCACACCATTGTCACCTTCACCCCTTCCGTCCATCCTAGGACCTTACCCCTCGACCCAGGATAAGAAACCTTCTTTCACTAGTAAACCAAGAACATAGTAGCCAACCTCCTCATCATGACCCTCTAATATACCCAAGCAATCCACATAACCCCCGCCATCACCCGTGACCTTCTTACCACCCATACCACCACTACCTTCCATAACTTCTTCACTACCCATGACACTCTCCTCTCTTCCACTCACACCTTCCACATGATCTCTTCCAATGACCACTACTACACCTGTAATTATCCCCATGGGTAACTTACCCCCTTCCACCATCTTCTTTTCCTTCTACATCCCATACCCCCATGTCACCTTTACCCAAGAAGGTACACCCCAAAGTTAAGAATCTGTTACCCTCTAATGAGGTAGTCAAACCAACCAAACCTTCCATTGCCAGCTCTTCTACCCCACCTTTACCCAAACAACTCCACATACAAAACTAGGCAACCAACCCATTCCCCTCCTATAAAGCCTCTTCCTTCACAATCAGCCACACTTGTACCCAAACCCACACTCACCTCCCATTGCGATCCATTAGTGGGGTCCTACGCCAAGATTTTAACCAATCTCCTTGAAACCTTTGTCATCACATTACCACCTCTTAGACCTTACGACCCACTCAAACCCAAACCAAAAGGGTTTGAAAAACTAAAATTTGTGCCTACCATCATGTGCCAGGACATGATGTAGAGAACTGTAAGGCTTTAAAAACTGCTCTTGTCCAATTATGTCCTCCCAAAGAAAATTTTGACGATGACGATCTTCTTGATGATTACCCCACTCTGCCTTCTCCAATCCCCCAAAATATTCTTCGATTTCCTACTCAGTGACTAATATCTCCACCCACATAACCCTTTTATCCACCCCCTGAAATTTGAAATCAACATGGTCTCGCATAAGAGAGCTCACCAAACCCCCACCTAAATATCAGTGTTCTCTACTCATTTCACAAGGCTCTTATCCACCGCTAGTATTTTTCCCCTCATGTCATTATACCTTTCATGGCACACCCTCTCCATCCACCTCCCCTCAATTTAACATGATCCACATTACCACCCATGACCGAAAGACAAAGGCAAGAAAAATTTAACTAGTCCATCAACCAACCCTGTACCCAACATACCATATGCACCCACACCAAGAGTCATCATTCGAGGTCCCACGTATCATATTTCCGATGGGGTCACACATCACACAATGCTAAAACAATTACACCAATCCTCCCTCAAAATGTATTTATATGACCTCATCCAAACCTCTGAGTCACATCGTTAAGCCCTCATGGAGGTCCTTCAATCTATTGAGGTTTTACCAAATGATGTTATGCTGTAACCTCCATCATCACCCCTCATCACATAGCCTCTCTCACTAAGTTGCTTGCCTTCCTCTACACCTCCACCTCCTTGCCAAGTAGCTGCCCTCAACTTTTCGGACAAAGAGATCACCTCCTTCTAGTCGATGACCTCAATCCCACTCTTTTCATCTCCATATTTATCAATAATATATGCATATAATGCATTATGATCAATGGTGGTGTTATTATTAACATCATCTCCTCCCATGCATACAACCAAATGTGCATACCTACCAATTGCATGCATGGTAACCTAGTTATGTTGCACTCCTTCAATGATGCCATGACCTCTACCCTGGGTACTGTCATTCTCCATGTCCATGTGGGTCCCCACACTATCTCGAGAACTATTCTATGTCCTAGAAGGGGAGTTCTAGTATAATTTGTTGCTTGGCTGACCTTGGATCATGCATGGGTTGTGTCCCTTTGAATTTACACCGTTGCCTCAAATTTGAACACGAAGGACATAAATACACCATTCCAGCTGACTCATCACCTTTTAATACTTGGAACATGTTGTACCACTTGAATGATGTACTTGTCCCAGTCAAGGCATATTTTACTACCCCCACTTCACCTTCACCCACAAGCCCATCCACTAAGTCTACCATCACCTCTCCAACATCTAACCCTACTATTACTACGCCATCCATGCAGCCTACACTCTGGTGACTCACCTACTTCCCAATCATCTAGCGAGTCATCTATCCCCACTACCCACATATCGACTACTTGATCCCTTAGAAGGTTTTTTTCAATGCCTCACTCTGGGAGTACTACCTATACAATATCGACATGTTCCTTATGCCGCAAGAATATGGGAACCTACGTGAACACCCTAGTTATGACTACCACATAGGAGAGGTTTTTCCTTATGGTCCTCCCCACCTTCACACTAATCTAACGTATGGGGGACTTGATATTGCTACTTATTCACCCAAACCTCCATCCCAAACACAACCATTTTCATCTAACTTACACTCCCTTACTAACCACCGCTTCGCTCACACTTTCCTTCACCGTTGCACATGGAAAGGATTTGGCTTTGGTTTTTACAAACAAGGCTGCCATATTGTCATCTCCAATGACTGTGTAGTGGCATTGGATTTGATGCACCACCTCCCAAGAAGGCTCGCGTCGACCTCATTAAGGAAGACAAAACTTCTCTACCTCATTCACCCACATCACCATCTTCACCCACAAATTCCATAGATCCCAAATCTATTCCTCCTAACTTTTTTTTTTGGTAAATTTTTTTCCTTGGGACCTCTAACCTATCAATGCAATGGTGAGGATCCCTCTTCTCTCCCCTTCCTATATCCTGACATGATCGATGATGATACACCTTCTATTAATTTCATTCAATGTTAGGACAATGAGTCCATCCTCACCTACCTTGGTGCGGAAGATTCTTATATTCACCGGTCAATCGTTACCTTCTAAGACACAAACCATGTTGAATGAATCAACCATTGAAATCAACATTAACACTCAGGATGACCCACACATTCTAAATATAGGCCAATCTTTAGATGCTATTGAGTAGGAAGATTTTTCCTCTTTCCTTCGGGACCATAGCAACGCTTTTTCTTGGTCCTATGCTGATATGCCTAGTATTGACCAAAAATTATGGTCCACAATATCATAACCATTCCTAATGCCAAACCCATCAAACAAAAGCTACGGAAAATGCATCCTCACATTGCTCTTCTAGTCAAAGAAGAGATTTAGCGCCTTCTCTCAGTTTCCTTCATCCTACCCATTGACTATCCCCAATGGATTTCTAACATCATTCATGTCACAAAGGTGACATGATGACTTTGCATTTGCATGGAATTCCATGACCTCAATATAGCTTCTCCCAAAGACAACTTTCATTTACCTAGCATTGACCAACTAGTTGATCTCACCATCGTCCATGAGATGCTATCACTCATGGATGGTATCTCGGGTTATAATCAAATATTACTTGCTCTAGAATATTAACAAAAGACTTCCTTCATCACCACTTGGGGACCTTTTTGCTATCAAGTCATGCCTTTTACCCTTAAAACCACCGATGCTACATGTCAACGAGCCATGACTTACATCTTCCATGACATCATGCATCGCATCCTCACGGAAGATTATGTAGATGATCTTCTTGCCAAATCCAAACATTAAGTCAAACACATGGCCATCCTTAAGGTCATATTTGACCACCTCCTCAAGTATTGTGTTTTTTTCAACCAAAGAAGTGCATCTTTGTGGTACTTTCAAGAAAACTCGGTTTCATCATTTCTTTGTATGACATAGAATTCAATCTTGCTAAAGTAAAGGATATTATAGAAACAACTTCGTCTTCTAATCTCCATCAACTTCGAAGCCTATAAGGAAAGTTGTAATCCATTCATCATTTTATCTCGCAACTTTCAGACCATTGTCAACCATTCCATCATCTTTTTAAGAAGGATGTTTCATTCAAATGGGATGATGAATGCCAAAAATCCTTTGAATCTTTAAAAAAATACATTCTTCAACCACCAATGTTCAATCCTCCTAAGGATGACCACCCCTTTTACCTATACATTTTTGCCACTGACCATTCTTTAGGTGCCATGCTTGCTCATCGTGATGAGCAACATAGAGAGCAAGTGGTTTATTACATAAGCCTCACCCTTATAGACTAAGAAACTAGATATAACCACACTGAAAAACTCTTCTTAGCCTTAGTTTTCATTGCCACCAAACTCCACAATTACCTACTCAACCACAAAACCTTCGTTATTACTAATACTGACCCCTTACACTATATGTACACCAAACCCTACCAACATCAATGTGCCACACATTGGATTACGCTTCTTTCTCGACCCCAATCTCGAATTTATTCATCAAAAGTACATCAAGGTCCAAACTATCAGCGACAAACTAGTAGATGCACCTCTTTCCGGAATCAACCCTCTAACTTCAATTTCCCAGATGACTCCATAACTACCCTCTCCTTAGATGAACCCTCTTATCAAATGACACTCTTCTTTGATGGTTCCAAGTGTCAGCATGGAGGTGGGGCTTGTGTTATCATCATTCCTCTTGATGGTGAACCTATGCCTTTGTCTTTCAAAGTCAATTTTGATTGTACAACAAATATTTCTGAATATGAAGCACTTGTATTAGGTCTCCAAGCTACTTATGCCTTAGATGTTAAGTCAATCAATATCTTTGGTGATTCCTATTTGGTCGTAAACCAAGTCAATGGTATATACCAATGTTGTAATGAGATACTTCAAAAGTATAAACATCACGTAGATATACTTTTGACCACCTTTGACCGTTACGAACTTCAAACCACCCCACGTTCTACCAATAAGTTTGTAGATACAATGGCCTACTTAGCTTCTCAGATACCCACTTCACCCACCGACTCTAAAATATTTGTCACAATACAAAGGCTACAATCACCCTCTTATTTACCTCATGAGGTCTACTTCGTCAGAACTGTTACACCTGACCCACATGACCTTTAATATAAGCAATTTGTAGACTATATTTCTGTTTCCATTCTACCCGCCGATCTCACTCATAATGGACAACATGCATTTCTTAAGAATTTCTCTCGTTATGTCATCATAGTTGGTCTCATTTATAAGCATGACTTCATGATATTCTCTTACGATGCCTTACAAGTTCTGAAATTCCCTACACCATCAAGGAAGTTCACAATGGAATATGTGGAGGCCACTTTAGTGGTTTAGCTATCGCAAAACACATTCTTTGCCTTGGCTATTATTGGCTAACCCTAAAATGTGACTATTGTGATTATGTTAAACATTGTGTAAAATTCAAGGAATATGCTAATCTTCATCACACACCTGTTAGTGCAAATCAGCAGCACCCTCTGGATGTTCTATCAGATTTCTAGTTTGACATTTGGGCATCTAGTGTGATTGCACAACATTGAATCCTTTCCCCAAGTGTGGGACTTGCAAAATGGAAAAGATTATCCAGATTAAAGGTTGGTTCCTTCACTCCTCTCGATCAGATATATTACTTACAAGTTGTAGAGGTTTTAAAATCAAAATCCTACTCTAAATTCCATGGGGATAGAGATGGAGGATGCAAAAAGATGTAAAACTACTGCTAATAAGGTGATACACCAGAGAGTGGTGAACATTTTACTTCTACTAATTGACATAGATTAAAAAAATGCAACAAACATCATGTAAAAACTAATAAAATGCAATGAAAGATCATGAATGAAATAAACAACACAAGAAGAGGACTGAAACTCATTCACGAGCTTGCATTGTCATTTTTAAAATCAAACTACATGCATTACAATAGCAGAGAGGAAAAAAGTATGTTGTAGTCCTAAAAGAGGTTTGATATCCCAAAAATCACTTCCTAGGGTGAAAGAGAGAGCAGTAAAACATAAAAATGTCCAACCGCTTACAAAAAGAGCCAAATCTGGCTTTTAACAATGAAAAATTCAAGCCCAGGAGAGAGAAACAGCGGGAAAAAGTGAGAGAGATTTCAACCACAGACCAAATTGCATTAAAACAGCATGGGCACCCTCAAAAGTTCATTCCCTAATGTTTTTGACCATCTGGGAGAGAATGCGAGCCATACTTCATTTAAAGTGGTGGTTGAAACGTCATTTCTGTAACTTCTTCATGCCAGGGACGTTTCTCCATTTTTATCCTACAAATATTCATCAAAATGCAAAAATGATCCCTCCATCGTGTAGAGAATTTCAATACCTTTCCAACACCACCAAGAACATGGAAATCTGAGCTCTGAATCAAAAGTTATGCCCTTCTGAACATTTAGGGAAAAACAAGGCCGAAAATGGATTGGCGGGACAAAAATTTAAAATTTTCCCACTTTTTGCATTTGGGAAAATTTCCCCAAAAATCTCCACGCCCACCGGTTTGGTGCCACATGGCATGTTTTGATTGGATGCGGGATTTCCCGCCTCATTTTTCATCATTTTGGCCTTTGGAAAAATTTCCTAAAATTCTCTGCCGGCCCGATGACCCGAAGACACGTGGCACGCTGTGATTCATCACGGGCTTCTCCTTCAAATTTTCCATTGCTTTTGATCACCTCCCCTGAACTGGACACATGGCGTGATGCTATTAGACGTGGGATTTTCCTTTCATTTTTTTCTGCGGGCTGCCTTATGCTTTTTGCCTCCACGTGGACACATGGCATGATCTGACTGGCTTGGGCCTTGGGAGGCGGGACTTCCTTTTGAAAATTTCCTTTGATTTTACTTTGGGAAAATTTCCCAATTTTTTCCCACGCTCCGCCATCCCATCGGCTTAAGGACACATGGTGAGATTTGATTAGTTAGCGGGCCTTGGGGGTGAAATTTTACTTTGCGCTAACCTTTGGGAAATTTTCCCACTTTTCCCCGCCACTCTGATGCCCGACGCCCTCGAGGACACGTGGACACTTTTTATTGGCTCGGGCCCTCGGGGCCCAAAATTCCTTTGTGCCCCCGCCAAATACTTCGGCAAATTTTTAATCTTCCCTCCACCTCGCCATTCCCTTGCTGTCGTGGCGTTCTCTGATTGGCCGGTGGGGCTACGGGCCAGATTTTTCCCCCTTTGGCAAATACTTGGTGAAAATTTGAAATTTTCTACCCTCCACCACTCCTATGCCGACGTGGGGGTCTCTGATTGGCCGGTGGGCTTGTCTAGGGAAAATTTCCCACAAAAACTCTGTCGAGCCATAACTTCAAAAATACATGGAGTTAGGAAGAAAACTTTACCTTTCTGGAAAGCTGAGAAAGAGCTCTATCCAATGGTGCCACTTCCAGAAGGTTTTGAGTGCCTGAAAAGTAAAAAATTCTAACTAAGGCACAAGGGAGGAATGAAATGAAGGGAGTTAGCCAAAAAATAAGCAAGGGGCTTATTTTGGATAACAATTTGGTGACTCGGAGGGTCATCTACCCGCTTTGAATGAAGTTACCAGATTACTGAAGCAATCCATTGGGCATGGAGTCATTAATTCTCTACTTAGTACCCCAACCGTTTAGGACAATGCAAGGAGGAAGATGGAGGGAAGAACATCACCTGATTAGAGCAAGGCCTGTAAAACACATTTCCTAGAACAATAACCTTGTGCCAAAGCACTTAGGGAAAGCAAAGCTAAACTACAACAAAACAATGTGCATAAGCACTTGGAGGAATGAAAACCTAAGCTAATATGTATAAGGCGGAGGATTTCCTTTAGTAGAAATTCTTCAGATGGATTCCATTGACTGGAATATGCAACTCTTCACCATCCAATGTGGACAATTAAAAGGCATTGCTATCCTTAAACTTTGTGACCATGTAGGGGCCACTCTAAATGGCATAAAATTTTGAATGCCTCCCTAGTTTTGCTCTGTCTACATCCCATTTTAACACTAGATCTCCAACTTGGAAAGATCTATCCTTGGCCTTTCTATCAAAGGTCTTCTTGATCAAAGCTTGATCTTTCTCCATTGCTTGGGATGCATGATTTCTGATTTCTTAGAGCTCCATCAATTCTGCATACCTAACATCCATGGGTCCAAACTCCAATAACTCCAACTGCTTCATGAGTTCCAATGTTGGCAACTCAAGTGACATGGGCAAAATTACCTCTCTTCCATAAACAAGCTTGAATGGAGAATTACATGTAGATCTCTTGGGGTTATCCTATCAGCCCACAAGGCTGATTTCAATTTAGTATGCCAAGACCTATGATTTTCATCAAGAGTCCTCTTGATGATCCTTAACAAGTTCTTGTTTGTAGATTCAGCTTGGCCATTACCCTGAGGATAATAATTTGATGAAGTGCTTAGGTAGATCCCATTCTTAACAGCCCATTTAGTTACCTTGGACCCAATGAATGCCAATGCATTATTTGATATTATTGTAGTAGGTATGCCAAATATAGTTGTTATCCCTTCATATAAGTCTAGGATGCTAGATTCATTTACTTCCTTGAGTGCTTCTTTGCTTGATCCACTTGGTGAAGTAATCTGTTGCTGTTAGAATCCACTTGTGTCTTTGGCTTGAATTTGGGTTAATGAATCCAATGAAGTCCAAACCCCATTGCATGAATGGATGGTCAACTAAAATTGGATGCAATGGAAGGGCAGCTAGTCTCTCCTTACCTGTGAAGAATGCATAATTCTTGCACCTCTTGATCCATGCATAACAGTCATTGAAAACCTTGGGCCAATAATAGCCAACCCTCATGATCTTGAGAGCTGTCACTCTTGGTGCAAAATGACCACCAGTTGGTCCACCATGGAACTCTTCCAACACTCTGTGAATCTGATTTGTCCCAATGCATCTCAGCAGCACTCCATTCACATCCCTTTTGAATAAAACACCATCAACAAGAGCATATGGGACAACCTGTAATCTGAAGTGTCTCCTTTTGGTTTTATTCATCTTTGGAGGGCATAGGCCTATGTGTAGGAAGTGCATTATGTCTTGGGTCCAACAAGGAGTGAGGACACTATCATTTTCTTCTTGAATGCTTCCTTGTTCATGGCTATCTTGCAACGCCAAAACAACCTCTTTCTCATTGCATGCCTCTATTTGTTTGTTCAAAACCAGCTGCTCGCACAACCCTTTTCCTCTAACCAGCTTGGTGACTTTGATCTCAACGTCATATTCCATGACATGAGTAATCCACCCTACTCTCTTTTCATTTAGGTATTTATTGAGGAGGAAGTCTTTAACTCCCACATGAGAAACCAACAATTGAACCTTGTTGTTTGAAACTAGATGCTTAAATTTCTTCAGGATCCTAATTACTACAAGAACATGCTTCTCAATGAAGGAATATCTCACCTCATAGTCCTCCAGGATTTGGCTGAAGAAAGAAATTGGCTACTCATCATCATCTTTGTTCTGCTGTACCAAAATTGCAGAAATAGTATCATCACCTCCAAATGCATAGAGGATGAAATCCTTGGAGAAATCTGGGTTAATGAGGGTTGGAGCTTGTGAGATAGCTTCTTTGATTGCTTCAAAACTTGCCTTTCCCTCTGTTGTCCATTTGAAAGCTATGTTTTTCTTTAACATCTTGGTGATAGGCTTGACTAGGGCTGCAAAATTTGGGACAAACCTCCAAACAAAATTTATCCTTCCCAAGAAACTTTGAAGGGATTTCTTGTGGCTTGGCAATGGTAGTGCTCTTATGGCTTCAACTCTTTCTAGATCAATTTCTAATCCTTCTTTGGAGACAATGTGGCCAAGGAGCTTTCCTTCATGAGCTAGAAAAATACACTTTTTGGGATTCAAAGATACCCCAAATCTTTTGCACCTTTGGAACACTTGTCTTAAATGAAAGAGATGGTTTGCTGCATTTTTGAAAAAATAGTGATATCATCAAGATATATCAGCACCATTTTGTTAATCAAATCCTTGAACGCCATGTCCATTGCCCTTTGGAATGTAGCTCCAGCATTGGACAACCCAAATGGCATTTTTCTATATGCATAAGTCCCCCATTTGGTTGTGAAGGCTGTCTTGAACTGATCCTCTTCCTTCACCATGATCTGATTGTACCCTGAATAGCCATCAAGCAATGAAAACCTTTCAGAGCTAGCAACAAATTGTAAAATCTACTCCATAGAAGGAAGTGGGTAATGATCCTTGAGAGATGCTCTATTCAAATCTCTAAAGTCAACACACAATCTGATTTCTCCACTCTTCTTTCTAACTGGAACCAAGTTGGCTACCTAACTAGAATGCTTGATAGGGAATATGATACTTGACTCTATCAACTTATTCAATTCTTTTCTCATGAGAGGCTCTAGGTGCTGATTGACTAGCCATTGTTTTTTCCTGATGGGTTTAGCACTTAGGTCCAATTTAATAGTGTGTTGAGCTAACTTGGGATTGAATCCTTTCAAATCCTCATAGCTCCAAGAAAACACATCGGGAATTCTTGACAAAGTTGTATGAACTCATACCTTTCTTGCTCGGTTGTCACTTTACCAATTCGGAGTGACTTGCCTCCATCCACCAAGATGGGCACTTGAATCTTCTCCCTTGACTTGGATGTTTGCTTTCCCCTTCCTAAACTAATCATTAGGATTGAAAATGGAGGTGAAAGTGACAAGTCCCTTTGGTAGTTTGTTGGTTCTCACTGTGTACCACTTGATCACCATCTTGTTGTTCTAACTTTTCCTAATTTTTAGCTAAGAAATCAGCCTCTTCTTGTAAGAAATGGATGATTTGTTGATCATTTTTGAACACTTGCCAAGTTACATTGTTGTATGCAGCATTTGAAGGCCTTACAATCACATGAATTTTTGGCTGTACTTTGTCTTTCTTGATGCTTTCAACAACATCAAAGGCTGCTCCAATCAACTGCTGTAAGCTGTCATGTGACTTAGTTTTATTTTCTAGGGATGGACTTGATGCTAAAGCCTTCAAAATATTCAATGAGGTCCCACACCCTGCTTTTTGTAGCACTTGAGTAGATAATTCTTGGTAGTATGTCGCCAAAGACTTGCAAGTTCTTTATTCCTCTCTTGATTGACCAATGCAATCCTTGTATCAAAGCTTCATACTCAGCAGTGTTATTAGAACATGCAAACTGAAATCTAAAAGCTGAATAATACTTAAATCCTTGAGGTGAAACAAGCATAGCTCCCCCTCCTGCACCTTGTCTACTTCTTGATCCATCAAAGAACAACTGCCATACCTTATTGTCATCCTTGTGGTCTGGCTTGGTGATGCTAGGAATAGGCTAATTTTCTTCATGTATGCAATAAACTCCTAGCTCAGATTCTTCTATTTCTTGATAAGGATAAAAAGCATGCACCTTGCTTACCCATTCATCAAGAGTCAAATCTAGGATGCTTCCAACCTTGGTGTCAGCTTCATCAGTTCTTGGATAATATTCTTGATCAAATGCTGAATAGTTGGCATTGATTTGGCTTGGAGTGTGAGGCTCAATGTGAAATTTTGTAATAGGCTCAGATCTGATTGTGGCTTTGGTTCCATATCTTGTTCTAAACAACATGTGTGACCAATCAATAGATAAGTAACCTCCAATCTTAGCTGTGAAATCCCTTGACAAACATAGGGAAAAGAGTGGTGGAAGGTCTATCACTGAGACATCTTACAAAACAACAATGTTGGGGCATGCATGCAAAGTGAGACTCAAGTTTTGATCACTCCCACTGTTGCCACTATGCTGTCCCATCCAATTGCACTACCCCTTTGGATATGACTTCATATTGAAGCCCCAACTGATTAGCTATTTTCTTGGGCATTACTGAACTACTTGCTCCGGAATCAATCATGCAGTTGTGTACTAATTAGTTTCCAATGATCAATGAAACATAGAATGGAGGGGGCTTCAACATTTTACCTTGTTGTCCTCCATGATTCCCCTTAGGTTGGGTAGCATTTGTGAGTACCTTCTCTTACATTTGGACCTGTTGATTTGAAGTTGACTAGTCCTTCATGGCAGCTTGTAGAAAATCTCTTTGGCCTAGGATGGATAGTGATTCCCACATTGATATGTTTACATTTTCTTCTTCATCTGATCAATGATGTTGAATGGGGATGAAGCATCCCTCTACTATCCTCTAGCCTTGCACATTCATTCCTTGCACATGGGTAGTAGCAACTGGCATCTGAGTTGGTTTAGGAGCTGGTTTGGGTGGTCCTTGCATGTTTGGAACTGCATTTTGTTTGCCAACATTTTGTGGAGTGGTAGAAGGTTGTGGATTACTTGGAGCCAATGGCTGTCCTTCACCAAAATTTCTCCTTTTTGACCTTGTGTTGGCTGCAACACTTTGAGATATTGTTTGATTCATACCACAAAAGTCTTCTGCCTACCAGTTTACAAGTGTGGTATCATTTGGAGCTGATTGTTGTTGGGATGTTTCTTGTTGTTGGTTATTTCCTTGACTCCCTTCACCCTCCACACCAGTTGTTGTTACCATCAAGGCTTGATTTAGAGCACCATTGAAGCACATAGATTGGTTGTGAGGTTCATTGCATGGGAAACACCAATCATACTCTTGAGCTATGTTGTTTTGTACTGGCACTAGTGCTTTAGAGGCAGATGCAACATTGGGATTATAGGGCCAAAATGGTTTGTTGGCAGGAGGCCTTGCACGATTTTGATTTTCAGCTGGATTAGGTGGTCTTTAAGGCTGATGAGAAGGTCTAAAACTTTGGGCTTTCTGCCTCTTGAGTGTAACCAGCTCATTACCTAAATTTTGCAATTGCTTCATTAGTTCTTGAAGTTCATTTGAGGCGCTAGAAGATGAAGTAGAATTCTGATTTCTAGTGGTGGGAATAGGAGCTAAAATAGGTGCTTGATTAGTACTTGGACTTTCTTGTTAGAAATAATCTAACACTTAATTCACCATATGTGGATTAATGTGTAATTATAATAAAGTAATTATTTAATTACTTTAGTTAGTTTAGTTGTTAGTGTGTTGTTATCATCCCTTAGATTGTGGAGGATGTTCTTTAGTTAGAATATTGTTCTCGAATGATTTCCTGTAGAAGCTTTTTAGGGGCAATATGCTATTTCTACATATTTGCTTTATTTAGGAGATTTTTTCCATGTATTGTGGAAGAGATAGAAGCTATCCAATATCTATAAATATTGCAGCTCTCTCTTTTGGTTGTAATGCTTCATTTTATATTAATAAAATCACAGCAAGCTCCGCCTTGTTTTTGTAATTTAATCTGGTTTACAGATTTCATTTGGTACCAGAGCAGGGGAGTTAAGGTTGTAGATAATTGCTGAGGAAGTGTTAGAAGATTTGAGGAAGGAGGACTAGAAGCTTGAGCCAGGAGGAGCCATAGATGCCCCCAGCCTCTTCACGACCCTGCCCTTTCTCCACACACCCGGCAACAGTAGAAGCAACAAGAATATAAAAAAATAAAAATTGGAAGGGCAATCACAGGCCAGAGCACCTGGATGCACCTCCCAACTCCATTATTGTTTTCCAGGTGAAATTATTTCAATTGAGGAGATATTTGTCAATTTATTTTAATATTTGATGTTGTATTAAATTGCAAATATAACAAATATTATTTTGAAATCTGATTATTTCATTGATAAAAAAAGAGAAACATCCACCACCGATCTGCAACCTGTATGCAGCTGTGGTATTTGCATATATCTGTGAACTCACCTTGCAGACCTGTGGATTTACTTGACAACTTCACACCTGCAAAAGAAAAAAAAATGAGCTGGATACTGATCTGGCTGTACGTCTTCAATCTGCAAGTAATTCCTGTGCGACCTTGCAGAACAGAGCGTAAGAGAGCTTTTAAGGCGAAAGGGTGGTGAAGGAAACAAGGCTGATGATGGAGGAAATGAAGCTGCATGCATGTGTAAGTCAGACCCACGTTTTACGGGTTAAAAATCGTCCAAAAAAGTATAAAAAAATTCCATTTTTGGAAAGGGGCCCAGAAAAATAATTTTAAAACGGTCATAACTTTCAACTGGTACCTCAGTTGAGGTGCCGTTTTTTTTAAAGTGTGTGTTTTTTCAAGCTCTATGCTTTGGTCCAATAAAAGAGGCCAAAGAGCCCAAAACTAAATTTTTAAGGGAAAAGAGGCCAAAGTGCCCAAAAATTTAAAAAAATTACGAAAATATTAATTTTTCGTAAACAAGAAGGGGGGTGCAATTTTCTTTTTCTATTTACAAGATGTTTGTAAAAATGGCTGATAGTGCCAAAAATCATTGTAAAAGGAAAAAAAGGAGCCCACACTCAATAAAAATCAATTTTGGGGGTGGGGTGTGTACTGATTTGAGGGGGGATTTGTTTCGTGTTTGATTCTCTATCTCTCTTTTCTTTCATGCACAAATGGCTAACAATGCGCCCAAATTCTTTTTTCCTGATTCACAACTCCTACAAGGAGATAATTATGCTACATGGAAAATGAAAATTAAAACTCAACTTGAATTTGAGGACATAATTGGTGTAGTTGATGGCTCGATAACAAGACCAGAAAATGATATTGCTCAACAACGTGTGTTTGATCGTGTTAATCAAAAGGAAAAAATTATAATTACTTTTTGGTGTAACTGATGATGTACAACCTCATATTCGTCAAGTGACAACTGCAAAAGAAGCATGGGATAAACTAGCAACTGTATATGAAGCTAAGAACAAAAATGCTATTTTGCAATTACAAACACAACTCCATTGTCTCAAAATGAATTCTAATGAGTCTATTGAAGGTTTTTAAAGCATTTTTAAAGCGTTTTGCTAGAGGTCACTAATGAATCTCTTGTCCCTATTGTATTGAGATCTTTCTTGGTCTCATACAAAATATTTGTCATAACTCTCAACATTATGGGTCTAACTAGAAGTTTTGAAGAGTTAGTGAACATGTTACAACAGAAGAGTCCATGAACAAACTCAGTAGAAGATGAGGAATAAGCCCTCTCTTCATTCCATAAGGGAAAGAAACAAATTCATATAATTGGTAAGCAACACAAGCAGCATTCTCAACGAGAATAATCAAGGGAACACTTAGAAAAAGTAGTGTCGATTTTGGCGAGAAAAGGACATGACTTAAAATATTGTTGGTATAACACATTTGAAGGGTTCATCTAGTGGAAAGAAGCCAAATTTTCAACAATCTAGTCAAGGTTATAAAAAAAAAAGGAAAAGGAAAAGTAATCTGGAAAAGAAAAAACACGCATGACACGCGCAACATTGCTAAAGAAGAAGATAACTCACCAGATGAGGAATTCCTATTTGCTACACAATCAACTCAAGAAATCAATTCACCACAGGCAATTTGGTATGTTGACTCAGGAGCAACAAGACATATGACCAGGAGAAATGATTGGTTCTTAGAGTTAAAGAATGCACCTAACAAAGACTTTGTTTCGTTGGGTGATGCTTCATCATACAAAGTACAAGGAATTGGAAACATCTCCTTATCTCTTGGATCAAGAAATTACACAATAAGAGATGTTCTATATGTTCCTGGATTGACAAAGAATCTACTTTCAATAAGTTAGCTTTTGGAGCACAACTTAAAAGTGGATTTTGATTGTACAGATGGAAAGAAGATGTGTTTAATCAAAGATAAGTCTAAAAACTCCAACATTATTGCACGAGCTTCTGGTGTAGGTCATATGTTTCAGTTGGATTTTGTTCAAACCAAAAATTAGGCCCTTGTAGCTAAGGATACATCATCGACACAATTGTGGCATCGAAGATTTGGCCATGTAAGTTTTGGCTATCTTGAAACACTTCAAAAAAATAATATGGTAAGAGGACTGCCAAATTTCAAGAAAAATACAGACAAGTGCACAAATTGTTTGGCAAGAAAACAACATAGAGCTTCTTTTCAAAAAAGTAGTACATTCAGGGCTGTGGTAAACTTGATCTGGTGCATACCGATCTATGTGGACCTATGAGACCTAGTCATTCAAGGTTTCAATATTTTATGCTCTTTGTTGATGATTACTCACAAAAAATGTGGGTATATTGCATTTGCACCAAAGACCAAGCCTTTGAAACTTTCAAGAAATTCAAATTAGCTTGTGAAAATGCAACTGGTAAGAAAATAAAAACACTCTGCTTAGATCGAGGGGGTGAATACACCAGTAATGAGTTCAAAGCTTTTTTGGAAACACATGGAATTCATCGGCAAATGGCACCTCCATATACACCACAACAAAATGGTGTAGTTGAGAGAAGAAATAGAACTATAATGGATATGGTAAGGTGTATGATCGATGATTCAGGCTTGAGTAAAACATATTGGGCAGAAGCAGTAAAAACAGCAATTTATCTGTTGAATAGAGTCCCCACTTCCGCACTTAATGGAATAACACCACAGGAAGCTTGGTCAAGGAACAAACCATCTATAAAACACCTTAGAGTTTTTGGATGCAAGGCAAGTATGCACATTCCTAAGAAAAAGAGAACTAAACTTGATATGAAATCAGAACAACTTATATTCTTGGGATATAGTGATGAAGCCTTGGGATACAGGTTAATGGATCCAAAAACAAGAAAATTTTTCACAAGTAGAGATGTTGAGTTTTTTGAAAATAAAGAAGAAAATGCTCCTTCCATAAACTCACAAAACAATCCTACTAAGAAAATATAAGATGTTCTTGATGAAGATAACGATGATGAGGATAATTCAACTCCTCCATCTACAGGAACAACTAAACGTATGCCTAAGTGGTATACTAATCTAATTTGAGATGCTAAGTTGGATAGTGATCCTAACACATCCACTTCAGGACCTAGAACTTGTAGTATGACTCAAAATGAGGTAAACTTAGCCTTAATGAGTACAATAATTGAATCAAGTGAGCCCACTACAGTTCAAGATGCCCAACAGTCAAAACCTTGGTCAGATGCTATGAATTCAGAATTCAACTCTTTGATTAAGAATAATACATGGCAACTTACAAATCTTCCACCAAGGAAGAAGGCAATAGGTTGCAAATGGATATTTAAAACAAAGTACAAATCAAATGGAAGCATTGATAAATACAAGGCAAGATTGGTAGCTAAGGGTTATGCACAAAAAGAAGGCATTGATTATGAAGAAACATTCACACCAACAACTAAGATCAAAACAATCAGGATGATATTTGCTCTAGCTGCACAATTTGGTTGGAAAGTTCATCAAATGGATGTAAAAAGTGCATTTCTCAATGGGGATTTACAGGAAGAAGTCTACATGACTCAACCAAAAGGTTTTGTCATACTAGGTAAAGAAGGAAAGGTATGTAGACTCATAAAGTCATTGTACGGTCTCAAACAGGCTCCCGGGGCATGGTACATAAATATTGATGAGCATCTCATCAAACATGGATTCAAAAGAAGTCCATATGATCCTAATCTCTATCTCAAAAATCAAGGGGGGGAGATAGTGATCATAGTAGTATATGTTGATGATCTAGTCATCACTGGAAGTTTAGTGAAGATGATTAAAACAACTAAGGAAGATCTAAATTGATCATTCGACATGACAGATCTCGGGCTTCTTCATTATTGTCTTGGACTTGAAGTATGGAAAAAGGAAAATCACATCTTTGTTACTCAACTAAAATATTCCAAGACAATGCTCGAGAAATTTAGAATGATGGATAGTATACCAATGGCTACACCTATGGAGACAAGGCTTCAATTGTCTCACACAGATCCATCAGAACAAGTAAATGTTACTCTTTATCGACAGTTGATTGGGAGTCTCATTTACTTAACTTATTCTAGGCCAGATATCAGCTATGCAGTCAGTTATCTTTCTTGATTTATGTAAGAACCAAGGGTTTGTCACTGGAAAGCAATAAAGAGGGTACTGAGATACATCAGAGGAACCATGGACTTTGGCCTAGAATACAAGAAGAATGATAACTTCTTCTTGACAGGATATACAGATTCAGATCATGCAGTAACGTTGATGATAGGAAGTCCACTTCAGGATTTGTGTTCTTTTTGGGATCTGGACCTATTTCATGGGGGAGCAAGAAACAAAATTGTGTTTCAAGGTCTTCCACAGAAGCAGAATATCGTGCAGCAGGAGGAGCTATCTGTGAAGCGATTTGGCTCAGAAGGATACTTGAAGGATTAGGAATTCAATAGGATCATCCAACAATCCTACATGTAGACAATGAAGGAGTAATAAAACTTGTTCGAATCTAGTCTTTCATGAATGCACCAAACACATTGAGGTGTAGGTACATTTCATTCGCGAACAAGTTCAGAACAACAACATTCAGCTTCAGCATTGCCCAACAGAACATCAGCGTGCAGATATCTTCACAAAATCTCTTGCACGTCCTAAATTTGAGGCATTCAGAGTATTTCTCTCCTGTTCACTTCAGAATATGATGAATTAAGGGGGGGAATGTTAGAAATAATCTAACACTTAATTCACCATATGTGGATTAATGTGTAATTATAATAAAGTAATTATTTAATTACTTTAGTTAGTTTAGTTGTTAGTGTGTTGTTATCATCCCTTAGATTGTGGAGGATGTTCTTTAGTTAGAATATTGTTCTCGGATGATTTCTTGTAGAAGATTTTTAGGGGTAATATGCTATTTCTACATATTTGCTTTATTTAGGAGATTTTTTCCATGTATTGTGGAAGAGATAGAAGGCCGTCCAATATCTATAAATATTACAGCTCTCTCTTTTGGTTGTAATGCTTCATTTTATATTAATAAAATCACAACAAGCTCCACCTTGTTTTTGCAATTTAATGCTTTCTGATTTCATTTCTAAATTTGGATACAATGGCATTAGAGGCCTAGGAGCTAGCTTGCCGGCTTGAATCAAGCAATTTTTCAGCTCTAATGGCAATGTTATAAGTAGCAGGGATAGTTGTGCCTCCCATGGATTGAATTAACATAGAAATATCATAATTTAAAGCTTTAAGGTAATATAGAAAAGCACCTTCTATTTTTGGCCTTACTACCATTGGAATTCTCTCCCAAGTCCTTTGAAATCTGAAGTTGAAGTCAGTCAGCTGCTCATTGGGAGCTCTCTTGATAGTTGTCAATTATTCCAAAAGGGACAAGTTATCTCCCTTTTCTCCAAACTACTCATGGAGGGCTATACATAACTGGTTCCAATTTTGGATAGATCCTAAAGCAAGGCTCCTGAACCATTGCAAAGCCTTCCCTTTGAATGAAGATACCAACAGTTTGACAACAACTTACATCTCATCAATCTCATGGATTGCACAAATATTAGCAATATCCTTGACATGATCACCAGGAGTGGTCTGATTCTCTCCAGTAAAGTATGGAATGTTCTTCAATGCTATAACTGGGATTGGATTTTGTGCATTGAGAGAAAGTGGGTTGCTGCCAGTGAAGTTGACATATGGGTTGTGTTGTGCCATCCTGATTGGCCTTAGAACCCTTATTGATTGGATGAAAGGTCTACCAGGTGGAGGAGTTGATAGAGTTCTGTTTGGTGGAGATGGAGACCTTGAATTCTCCTCCCTATTTTCTTCTTCTTGGAGATAATTTTCGATACTCAAACGACATTTCTTCTTCTCCAACTCTTGACCTTGTGGAGATTCTTCCCATGAGTTTTTAGGTCTAGACTACTAAAACTAGTTGATTCTTCTTCTTTAGAGTCACCAGATATGCAATTCAAGGCTCTTTTAGCAAGAAACTTGCAACAAATGCACATCAATTTTGTTGTAATGAAGATGAAGACCTCTAGGGTCCCACCAGCATGCCAAAACTATTAGTGCAAATCAGCAGCACCCTCTGGATGTTCTATCATATTTCTAGTTTGACATTTGGGCATCCAGTGTGATTGCACAACATTGAATCCTTTCCCCAAGGGTGGGACTTGCAAAATGGAAAAGATTCTCTAGATTAAAGGTTGGTTCCTTCACTCCTCTGATCAGATGTATTACTTACAAGTTGCAGAGGTTTTAAAATCAAAATCCTACTCTAAATTCCAAGGGGACAGAGATGGAGGATGTAAAAAGAAGTAAAACTACTATTAATAAGGTGATACACCAGAGAGTGGTGAACATTTTACTTCTAAAAATTGACACAGATTACAAAAATGCAACAAACATCATGCACAAACTGATAAAATGCAATGAAAGATCATGAATGAAATAAACAACACAAGAAGAGGACTGAAACTCATTCACAGAGCTTGCATTGTCATTTTTAAAATCAAACTACATGCATTACAATAGCAGAGAGGAAAAAAGTATGTTGCAGTCCTAAAAGAGGTTTGATATCCCAAAAATCACTTCCTAGGGTGAAAGAGAGAGCCTGCAAAACATAAAAATGTGCAACCGCTTACAGAAAATGCCAAATCTGGCTTTTAACAATGAAAAATTTGAGCCCAGGAGAGAGAAAAGCAGGAAAAAGTGAGAGATCTTTCAACCATAGACCAAATTGCATTAAAACAGCATGGGAACCCTCAAAATTTCATTCCCCAATGTTTTTGACCATGCTGGGAGAGAATGCGAGCCATACTTCATTTAAAGTGGTGGTTGAAAAGTCATTTATGTAACTTCTTCGTGCCAAGGACGTTTCTCCATTTTTCTCCTACAAATATTCATCAAAATTCAAAAATTATCCCTCCATCATGTATATAATTTCAATACCTTTCCAATGCCACCAAGAACGTGGAAATCGAGCTCTGAATCGAAAGTTATGCCCTTCTGAACATTTAGGGAAAAACAGGGCTGAAAATGGATTGGCGGGACAAAAATTTAAAATTTATTTTTGCATTTGGGAAAATTACCCCAAAAATCTCCGTGCCCCACTGGTTTAGTGCCACATGGCATGTTTTGATTGGATGCGGGCTTTTCTGCGCTCATTTTGGCCTTTGGAAAAATTTCCTAAAATTCTCTGCCATCCCGATGACCCGAAGACACGTGGCATGCTTTGTGATTTGTCACGGGCTTCTCCTTCAAATTTTCCATCACTTTTGATCACCTCCCTAAACTAGACATGTGGCGTGATGCTATTGGATGTGGGCTTTTCCTTTCATTTTTTCCTACGGGCCCACCTTATGTTTCTTGCCTCCACGTGGACATGTGGCATGATCTCGACCGCTCAGCCTTGGGAAGCGGGACTTCCTTTTGAAAATTTCCTTTGATTTTGCTTTGGGAAAATTTCCCAATTTTTCCCACACTCCGCCATCCCATCGGCTTAAGGACACGTGGTGAGCTTTGATTAGTTAGCGGGCCTTGGGGTGAAATTTTGCTTTGCGCTAACCTTTTGGAAATTTGCCTGTTTTCCCTGCGCGCTCCGATGCCCGACGCTCTGGAGGACATGTGGACACTTTTTATTGGCTCAGGCCCTCGGGGCCTAAAATTCCTTTTGCACCCCACCAAATACTTTGGCAAATTTTTAATCTTCCCTCCGCCCTCGCCATTCCGTTCTTTGTCATGGTGTTCTCTGATTGGCCGGTGGGGCTACGGGCCAAATTTTTCCCCTTTGGCAAATACTTGGTGAAAATTTGAAATTTTTCTCCACCCTCTACCACTCCTATGCTAATGTGGGGGTCTCTGATTGGCTGGCGGGCTTGTCTAGGGAAAATTTCCCACAAAAACTCCACCGAGCCATAACTTCAAAAGTACATGGAGTTAGGAAGAAAACTTTACCTTTCTGGAAAGCTGAGAAAGAGCTCTATCTAATGGTACCACTTCCAGAAGGTTTTGAGTGCCTAAAAAGTAAAAAATTCTAACTGAGGCACAAGGGAGGAATGAAATGAAGGGAGTTAGCCAAAAATAAGAAAGGGGCTTATTTTGGATAACAACACCTTGTCATGCCTTACAGATAGCACGAGACCTTTGTCCCTTTTCTCAATGGGGCTTGGATCTTGTAAGTGAGATCAATCCCCATTCTTCACAACACCATCAATGGATCATAACCACTACTAAATATTATACTAAATGGGTAGAATCCATCCCCCACATTTCTACAAAAGCCAAGAAAATATGTGAATTCATCAACTATCACATCATTTGTTGCTTTTTTGTTCCTCATTGCCCCATCACTGATAATGGAAAGAAATTCAAAAATAAAACCCTACGTAAGCTATGCGACGCTTTTGACATTTAACTCAGTTTCTCATCACCTTATTACCCACAAACCAATGGCCAAGCAGAATCGAGCAATAAAACCTTGAACAAAATTCTTATGAAAGTAGTTGACGATCTTTGGGAAGGATTGGCATACACACATTACTTTTGCCTTGTGGACTTACCACACTAGTATTCAAACTTGATTGCAGCCACATCTTTCTCTTTGGTTTATGGTACCAAGGTTGTCTTTCCTCTTGAAGTCCAGATTCCATCTCTCTGCATCTCACTACAAGACATGCTCAACGACGATGACTTTCACCAAGATCGTTTGACACAACTTGAGTTATTAGATGAATGTCATCTTAATGCTCTTGACCATCTCCAAATCTACCAAAAATGTATCAAACGTGCCTATGAAAATGTGTTCATGAACGAACCTTTAAGGTCGGTGACCTCATCCTGAAAGAAAATCAACATGTAACCAAAGAAGAGAAAAGTAAACAGGGTAAATTTTCTCCTAATTGGCTTGGACCCTATATCGTTACCCATGCTTATGGATAAGGTGCTTATCATTTGTCTTCACTCGAAGGTAAACCTAAACCTGAGCCTCTCAATGCCTTACATCTTCGGCCATTTTATTGTTGACATCAAGTCCTATATCAATTTATGTCAGCTAATTACTCATCCCTTGAGCATTTTTCACCTTCCATATTACCCATTTTTGAGGATCCACAACTAAACAAGAGTCATGTGATTACCCGTCACCTTTCAAAGATTATCTTCAATATGATTACCACAAATATTCTCATAGTATTATTCGATGGATATTTTTCGTCTTCTTAAAGATGGAATCCCATGGTCATTCATCACTCAAAATCACCCCTTTCTTACTTAACCCCGTGTACTATGGTTTTGTCTTCGAACAAGAGCCTACTCTTCCTCTATAGTCTTGTCCATGACTTAAATGTCCAAAAAAAAAAGGATTCCACTCCTTGAGTCAAACTTCCAGAAAAATATGACTCCCTCAAAAGGGACATCTCTTCTCTCTATCTAGCTATTATAAAAAGACTCCTCCCTCGAAGGACAACTATATACAATCATTTGTAAAAATACAATAAAAATAGCCGAAGCTTCCCACATCAATCAGCTTTGCGTAGACTTCAAAGAGATAATATACTCATCCCATTGTTGTATTTAAAAATTCCCCTCTTTTGAAGTCAAGTTTAAAAATTTTGAGTCTGTACCTTGGAGTATTGAATCACGTCGAGCCTGGCATTGTTTGTAGTTTTCCTATTCATGGAGAACAATTTGAAAGTTAGGCATATGGTGAAGTTCCTTTCCTTCTTTTTATTTTCTTCCCATAGTTGGGAATGACAGGCGTATTTTCCCCATTAATTTTTTCCCCAGAGTCCATGGGTAATATGTGAATATCTTTGATTGGATGCAGTTTGGCCATATTTCAAGGTTCAACGGAAGCCTCCACGTGTCCAAACAATGCAACTCTAGGGGTAGGGTCCAAGGGATAGTCCTCAAATAAGCACAGGATTTCCGCGTGTCCTAGGTACAAAATGAAGACAGAATAAGCTAAAATCGGCTAAGTATGGAAGGTTCAATGGACGACAACATGTGCCTCATCGACACAACTTCAAGAGTCAAAGCTAGGGGTAGTTCTCAAACTTGTGCTAGTCCTCCATGTGTCCTAGGTCCAAAAAAGACATAGCCAATAGTTAAAATTGACCAAGTATGGGCGGGTTGGTGGAAGCCACCACATTCCTTAACGGTGCCATTTTAGAAGTGAAATCAAAGGGTCAGTCTCCAAGTAGCACCAGCTCACCATGTGGTTAAATTCAATATGAAGATGGAGTTGGTTGTTTAAAAGTATAATACCATTAGATGGAGACATGCGTTATCTTGATAGAACTTCGGGGGTGTTTCCAAAGTAGAAACTCAAATGAGCACCAGCCCTCCACGTGTCTAGGGGTCAACATAAGTCAAGAAGAAAATTGGCCCAAATCAGCTAAGTATAAAGGAATCGGTGGAGCTCTCCACATGTCATCCTAGTGCTGCTTCAAAGGAAAGAATGCAAGAGGTGTTCGTAGGCCCACTTCAATCAATTTCTCCCACGTGGGTGGCCCAAATTTGAAGTTGTAAAATAAAATTGAATGGCCCATGTTTTAACTGGTAAAATAATGTAATGGTCATATATTTAAAAACTAGTTTTTCTGCCATTAACATTTTCTTTGTGTTTTCAAGAATTCGAAAGGGCGTGGATGATTGGAATAAGTTGTAACTATTTCTTGCTTTCTTGAGGAAGTTGTAAATGTCTCTTGTGAGCTATATCATGAGATTTCAAAGCCATTGTATGGGTTGGAATTTTGATTATTCTAGAACTGTAATTTTGAATTGGAAGAAATCAATACAATTTTTTTCCCTTTTTCTTCTGCTTTCTCTTTCCTTTTCATTTTGATTTGTGAATCATCTAATCCTTGCATGCTTGGAAACTTTGTGTTCTAGTTTGTATAATCTCCAAAAATTTGAGTCTATGAATTGTGTCTATTATAAACATGGATGGTTCTATTCTGTATCTCATTTGCACAATACATATAAGGGTTTTCTCTTCCATATCTTTTCCCTGAAAGTATTGTCTTCTTTTTCCTCCCTTCTCTCTTCAAATTATTCTATCCTCATGGATTGATAACTTTTTAGGCTTAAAACACATTTGAGGATATCGGAAACCACCATTGAATGAAAGATTGTTCATTTGTACATAGGTTTTTCCCTTCTTTAAATAAGGGAACTTCTCTCATTAAAGAGGAGGGACCTACTTATCCCAGACCGTGGTTTCATCCCAAGTGCTAATATGAAACCCAACAGTTTTGGTGACTCTGCTGGGGAATTTTTTGAACAAATATCCTTTCTAAAAGAACAACTAATTTGATCATATCTTTGATTTAGAGAAACTAAGATATACTCATTATAGAAGGGTGCTTGGAATTTAAGATCCCTAATTTCAACTCTTGGATCAACAAGGTTTTTAACTTCCTCCAACAAGAAGAAATAGAAGAGATCATTCCACAAGCACACCTCCTGTTGAAGACAGAGCTTCTAGTAGTAGCATTCCTCAAGCACAACTTAGCCCTAATCTCCATGCCCTAATTCTTGCTAGTGTCTCAGTTCCACTTCAAGAAATCTTTCCAAGGATGGCAACACCTCAGCCTTGGGACAAAGAGTTGGGCCTCTAGCTCTTCCTCAACCATTGCATGAGTTACCTAGGGGTAATAGGAAGAATTTTCCCAAATTTAGAGGTGATGGCAAAGTGCACCCTGATGAACACATTGCAGCCTTCATTGTTGCATGTGGGGTCCTTGGAGTTGAACATGAGGATGTCTCTGTGAGGCTATTTGTGGAAACCTTGCAAGACAATGTTGCAAATTGGTTTTATCATCTTCCTGTTGGGACCATCATTGATTGGAATACTATGAGAACTTAGTTTGAGTAGCATTTCAAACCTGTTAAGGATGTGCATGCTTTTCTAGCTTAGATTTCTCAAATCAAGAAGGAGCCACATGAGCCTATGAGAGAATTTGTGGCCAAGTTCAACAAGTTGGTTAACAAGATTCCACTAGATACTAGACCTATTGATCAGATTCAAAAGTGTTTCTTCTTGAATTCTCAATTGTCGGAAGTAAGATATGCCCTAAGGAGAGAAAATCTTGCAACTTTGGATGTTGATCAGAGATTGGCTTTTAGTGTGGAAGATGACTTGATCATGTCTGGAAAGCTAAAAGGGAGTCATTCAAATCCAAATCATCTTATTCTTATCCTTCTCCTAGATGTAATCTGATTAGTTGGTGCAAAAGCTGGCTAATGACCTCTTCGCCATTAAGAAACAATTGGCTCAGCATGCTCCATATCAAGATGTTCCAAGGAATAACTTTCAACCTAGGAACCACTTGCCCTCTTCTCAAACTAGGTTGGCCATTGAAGGTCCACCCCTCAAGGTGCTCACATTACTACTACTTGTGAAGTTATTGAACCTGATAATGAGGAAAAAATGGGATTTATGATGAACAAGAAGAGGAAGTGAAGAATAATTGGAGGAGCCTGGTGGTTCTCAAGTTCATTTCCTCACTACTAAGGGTATGGATGATGTGGATGATTATGATGATGTAGTGGCTGAGATGAACAATGAGTCATATGTTGTTATGACCTAGAGAAGACCAACAAAAAGGAAAAAGTGGTGCAACCTACAAAAAGATCCAAGGAGTACCCCATCACCATCCCGGTGATTGCAAGAAGAGGAGCTCCTATTCCTACTACTTCCACTCAAAAGGTAAGCTCTGCTAGTCCTTCTCCCTCTACTTCTACTTCTAGGAATTCTTGCCCAAAAATGATAGATTAAAAGATCCTCCTACTCCTAGTAGTGATTCCCCATCCACATCTGGATCTTTTGACATTATAGACCATCTTAAAAAGACCAAGATTCATATTTCTAAAGCAAAGTTCTATCAAACCCATCCTAAAGCCTTTGCCAAAATGGTTAACTTTGTAAATTCCAAATCCAAAGTCTCATCCAGTACTTTCAAGGAATATTTTCCCACTCCTCTCTCTCACCTCAATCAAGGCTTATAGCTCCATTCACTTCCTCTAATGATAAAATTGAACCATTCTATGTGACCCTTCTCATAGCTAGCCACAAACTCAGTAATTGTGTCATAGATTCAAGAGCATCAGATAATGTAATGCCTGCAAAGGTAGCCCATGCTTTGGGTCTGACCCTAACATGTGCCTTTGGTTCCTATTATTCCATGGAGAGTAAGAAAGTACCTTTGGTGGGTAGAATTAAAGATGCACAAGTAGCTTTTGCTACTTTTCTAGAGAAATAATCCTAGCCACCATTTTGGTAGCTGATATTCCTCCTTCATATGGGATGTTGTTGAGTAGAAATTTCTGCAAGGAGGTAGGAGGGGAAATTCAAATGGATTGGTCACATGCCTTGATCCTTGTCAATGGGAAGATGAAGAAGTTGCTGCCTGAGAAACAAGCAGAGTATATTGTGTAAAAGACAGATGATCCTAAAGCACAAATATTGTATGTAGATATAGGGCATGGGAACTACATGATCATGTCACAAGAGGAGAAAATTCTACCAAAGGGAGTTTTTTGATCCTAATGGTGCATGAAATTTTGAGTTTGATGGAGGTTGTTCTCACCTGGTTCTCGGAGCTAGTGTAGTGCTCATTTCTTCTAGGGGCATGGTTCATTCTTTCTCCTTCAAATTTCAGTTTTAAAATACCAACAATAATATCGAGTATGAGGCCCTTATTATTGGGTTGAGCATGATGAAGGAGATGGGAGTGAATAACCTTCTTTCTCATGGAGATGCTTGAGCTAATTGTAAAACAAGTTAGAGACCTTTATCAGGTAAAGAGTAGAAGGTTGAAACACTATAGGAATCTGGTCTTGGATTCCATTGAATTCTTTGATGCTTTTTCCATTGAAGTTATGCCAAGGAGAAGAACACTAGGATAACTCTCTAGCTATTTATGGGTCCTTATTGATTCCTCACCCTAATTTCCCTTGGGAGAAATTCACCATTGAGCTGATCCATAGACCCAATGTGCCTGACAATGCAAATAATTGGCAAGTTTTTAATGATGACCAACATTTTCTTTCTTTCTTGGAGCTCAGAGACAACTTTGATCAGCTATACTTTGAAGGAAGTGATAATCTACCTAGAGAGTGTGTGTCATCAAATGAAGAGGGTGTCAAAGAAGAGATGGATCAAGATGGATGCATCAAACTGAAAGGCAACAAAATTCCTAAAGGACTGGTGAGTTTAGAGGATCTTTTTGATAAACATGATAGATATATGAAGTCTAAAGTTTCCTAAGGAGCCCAAAAATTTGCTTGAGATCGAGAAAGTGGATATTAGGAGTCTTGATGATCCCAAAATGGTTAACATTGGAAAATGTTGCACTCGGGAAGAGAAAAAGAAGGCAGTGAATCTGTTGAAGAGGTATGTTGATGTTCTGGCTTATTCTTATGATGATCTTAAGGATTTTCAGCCTAAAGAAATGCAACATTTCATTCCTCTTAAGCCTGGGATCAAACCCTTCAAGCGTAAGAAAAGGAAATATAATGCAAAGATAGATGATACAATTTTCCAACAAATACAAAAGCTTCAAGGCTAGGATCATCTTCCCCATCCACCATTCAATGTGGATTGCTAATATAGTGCATGTCGGAAGAAGAATGGTGAGATCTTGTTATCTCATTTTAGTGATTTCAGCTAAAATTGAGATGACCATAGGAAAGTTTTGGAAAAATCTCTTAAATTTTCCCTTTGGAGGAGATTTTCGGGGTTTCGGGTTTTCAGTGAATGAAAGCATGTTTCTTGTTTGTTACATGTCCCATGTTTTCCAAAACATGAAACCCAAATTGACTAAATCCTTTGTGTCGGGTTTTCAAAGGTTCAAAGCATCAGAACATGCTTTGTCTATCACATGTTTCATGTTATATGTTCCTCGAAACCCACAACCTAAAATGAAGCCAATATTTTGGGTTTTCAAAACTTGGAAGCATCTCAACATCTCATGCTTCATGCCTCATGTTTCCCGAAACCCAAAACCTGAAATGAACCAAATTCTTTGTGTCGGGTTTTTGGGGACTTCGAGCATGATGAAATGTCATAAATGCCCAGTTTTCTGGTAGTTGGCACATGTGTCGAGCTTTGTGTAATAAATTTTAGGGTTTTATAAATAGTCAGTTTTTACATGTCATTTTTACCTTGTATGATTTTGATGCGTTGGATTGATGTGCATGCTTCTACCTCCTCCGAACCCGATTGAGCTTCTTGATCAATTTTGTGATTTGTCTTTGATTATTTTTCAAATTTATTGAAGGTATTTCTCTCCTCTTTCTACTTTTATGCTTTTTGGGGTTATTTTTGAGGTGTTCATGATGGAGTTTGCATTTCTTTTCTCTTCCTTCTTGGTTTAGGGTTTTGGGTTGCTTATTCTTTGTTTTTATTACATTCCCATTGAACCTCTTGTTTGGAATTCACCCTTAGGGTATTTTTTATTTTCCCATAGATGGTACCCTATAGTTTTCAAAAGGGTTTAAAAAAATTCCTAACTAGCAAAATAGTGGGGATTTTTCATGTCCTGACATCATAGAAATCTGATTACATCTGTTTTGGGTTTTACAAGGTGTCTCGACATCATTCAAGTTCCACATTTTTTTGGGATTATCCAGGTGCTTGACATCCCTCAAGTTCCACCTTTGTATTGGGTTTTGCAATGTGCCTGACATCCTCTCGAACTCCTCTAGTGTTTCGGGTCTTGACTGGTGTTAGAAACTCCTCCAGCCTCCGCGCAGTGTGTTAGAGATTATCACCTACTCAACATCATCTAAATTTCGCCAATCCTTTGATTTTTTCAAGGTGTTCGACATGATCTATTTCCCGACACACACAATCCAGATCTCAGGTTTCGAGGCTACTTTGCAAGTTTCAACACCCGAATAGTAGGGCGGGTCTGTTCACTTGTTCAACAAACATCCAAACCTGATTGCTCTTCCAGTCATTTTCAAGACTCCTCATGTCAGACCCTAGCCCTTCTAAGTCTAGAAGATGAAGTAAAAATATCAGAAGATAGATTATTCTTCTTATATAAGTTGTAATTATGACATCCGGGACACAGATCTCGGTAATATAGACATGGAAGACTTCTGGAAAAGGATCGAGGATTCTTTTCAGAATTCATGGATGAATTTAATAGCCAATAATAGTCTCTCACTCACAGCAGGGTTTCCAGTATCATCCCAATGCCTTGAATTCATTTTGGCATGTGCTTCTCACTATTATGACTCACCTCCCCGCTCGGTGAGAAATCAAGTAGGAGAATCTATAGTAAAATTAGACATATATTACTTTGATCAACTCCTAAAGTTGCCCAACTTTACAAAATATGTTGATTTAGATCTTAAGTCAGCACAAAAATCTTGGGACAAAGATCAAGAAGACTGCATCAAGCACGTGAACAAGAAATTCTTGATCAAGGCTAAGCCATTTGTTTCTAGGTTTCCTAAGATGGTCCCTAGAAGTGATTTTATACTTGAAATTAGTGATACCATCACCCTACTGAGCCGGTTATTTGGACTCCTAGAGTCAAGAGAATTCCAAGGGTGGATGTATCAGTTCATGGTCATCATAAAGAAGAATGACCAAGGGATTGATTGGGGCACCTTAATAAGTGATGAGATAGACTCTCAAATGAAAATGGTCTTTTCTACTGGCAAGTTCTACATGATGTCGTACGTCACCTATGCAACAATAGGTATGAGAAAATACTCGGGTCTAATGCAAAGGGGAACCAAAAAAATGAGCACATATATCAAGATTACTTACCACTGAAAATAATAGGATCTCAAGATCAATTCAAAAGAGTGAATGATGCCTTCTTTTATGAAAAAAAAAATTGTAGGGTGGACCTAAGCTGAAGAAGAGTTTCTGATGAGGCATGGGTGGAGGTGTCAAAGTGAGGTTGTATATTTTTGCAATTCAAGAAGTTCACCTACCTTTGGGTGGTAAAATTCTAGGGCAACCCTTTCCATTTTCCCAGGTTTCCAGGTGACAAACTCATCCTTAAGGAGTTAGACAACTATTGGATTTCCACAAGTTCTAAAAATCGACACAAGGCCATCATCTCCTTCCCAATTTCCATTGGAAGGTACACATGTTCTACGGTGGTGAAGGAAAATAATGTATTGATGAACTTTAGGAAAAAATAAAAAAGCATATGAAGTTCGAGAGAGGGATTTGATATTTGAGGAGCCTTTAAGTCCTATAGAACCTTGTATTTGCATGTGCCCCATGTAGAGGACATATATGCTGATCTTCGTGATGAGGTTTCCATTCGAAGAAAAGACAATAGTAGACTGAATATTGAAGAATTTAAGATGTTAGTTGGTCGATATCCCTGAAGGCACCATAGACAATGAAAGTGTCTTGGAACCTAGGTATGAATAGTCTGATGGAGATCAACTTGGATTCTCGGTCATTGATTGGTCGTTACTGAAAAGGATTCTATCACCAAGAGAGCTACTCAAATCCTTGTCCACTAAGGCATGGCTCATTTCTTGGGGAATGAGTTATAAAGAAAATATTTTTTCAAAGATAGCTACTCAAGAAGTGGGACCCTCCAAGGGAGAAAAGGAAAAGGATAAAAGCCCTACCAAAAGGAAAATAAAGTTTAAGTTTTTCAGAAGAGGAGAAAAGTAGGGGCTAAATCATCTACTCCCACACAAATAGTTGAGGTATTGGATTCTCCTCCTCCTCCACTGAACAAGAAGAAATTATTTTAGAAATCAAGGTTAGTCAACCTCTTATTTCTCATTTTTTTGATTGCTCATCAGAGGTAATCCTTGCTCTTGCTTCTCAAGATTTGACTTTAGAGTCCTTACCCTCCCCAATCTTCCTCACCACATATTTCAATGCCACTCTCATCAGCCATGGCCAACATTTTCTCTGGTCTTTCACCTCTCTCTACTGGACCTATGTTGGCTATAGAAATGCCTCCTCCTTCCACTTTCATTCCCTCATTCTATTCCCACGACACTACAATTGCAGGTCATCACGACTCTATAAACAAATATTCCTCCACCCATAGATACAACCATGACACCTCTAATAGAAACTTCTTCTATTATACCTCAATGGTTGGTCGACTAGACTATGAGAAAGAGAGTTGGTAGTTACCCTACTAGCCTTCGACTTCAGTTCACTAAAGGCCTCTCTTGCCAACTCGCAAGAAACCTAAAACAATTTCAAGGGTTTCAGAGATGCCTCAGTATAAGTTTGTAGATATTGCCACTCTTGTGGCTGAAAACCAAGGAGAACATAAAAGAGCCTGATTATCGATTACAAGGATGGATCTAGGAAAGGTAACAATAGAAGGGGCATAACAAGACGCACAAGATGCCATCAATGTGCTATGCCAAGTCAAGGAAAGAAAGGTGAGTAGGGATGAGCTAAAAGAGAAAGTGGAATAGTTGAATGCAAGTATTTCTTAAGCTCTCAAATCCCTCTCATTCAACCCCGTCATCTTCTACTCCCACTCCTATTAGGTTTGACTTCTTATCAGTGCCTATTATTGAGAAGATCAATGAGAAGGGGAGAATGGTGGATGAATGAATTCAGAGATTACTCCATCAAGGAAGGAAAGTCATTGATGATACAATAGAGGTGTATAAATCCTTGGAGGAAATGAAAAAGATGGTGACAAGATGAATGATGAATTTTCATAGGAGGTTTGAAACCTTGAACTAACTTTGGAGGCCCTCAATGCACCGAAGCAAATTCCATCTTAGGTTTTAGTGGAAGAATGAGTCATTCCACATGGGGATAAACACTTCCAAAGTAACCAAGGCTATTAGGTTCAAGATAAAGATTCTCAAAGTGAAGCTTGCAAAGAAGTTGAGAGAATCTAGAAATCGCTTGATTGATGCCACCAAAGGATATCGAAGAAGATATGTTCAAGATCTTTCCCAAAGTATTGATGAAGGCTCAACCATTCTACTTGCTGATGGTTTCTATAAAAAATTTAGGAATCAATCAAGCAAGAACCAGCTTCCATCTTTGATCTAAGTTTCATTGATAAATTTATAAAGATTGAGAATGTTTTGGAATCTCTGAGAAAACTTAATAAGAGATTGAAGAAACTTCCTGCAACACAAGTGACACACAAGAAACTTGCAAGGTTCTAAGTGATTATTCTAGTGTGCCAGATGAAGCTGAAATGTAAGGCATAATCCAAAAGTTTCAAGAGTTTTGAGACAAGCAGGCATCGCTAGAAGAAGACAAGGATGAGGAAACAGAATAAGCAATGATGTTACATGTCATTTCCTTCTAGAAATTGACATGTCTTTTTCATTTCCATTTTTTCACATAGGAAGCAAATTTTGACTTGTTCTCCTATGTGAGAGTCAAGCAAAATAGGACTCTTATTAAATGGCTATTTTCTAGGATTTTATCCTATTTTCTCTCTGCCCTTTTTATTATAAATAATGGATGCTTGTGCATTCCAAGAAGGGACTTTTTGAATATTAAGAGCTATTGTGAAGAAGAAGAAAAACTTTGTATTTTCTTTTTAATCATTGAAGAATAGAAATAGGTGTTATTTTACAAACTTTGTGTTATGGGATTCATCTATCTTGAGAGATTGTTCTTATGTCCAAAATCTTGAGCTATCCTTGGTTTAGTATTCTTATTCATTTCAATTGTTTCAGGATATTATAGTCATGATCTAAAAACTCGTATAAGTATTTCTTGATCTGTGTTTACTTGAAAGAAAATACGTTCCTCTCATTTCCATTCCATTTTGTTTCATCTATAATAAGTTCCCTTTCTAATCCATTACATTCCTAAAGTTATAACATCTCCATTTCATGTTGATATGGATTTCGGGATTGTATCCCAACCCCAATGGTTAGAATAGTGTGGATATTGTATATATTATTTCTATTGTGTTTTAGATTATTAATAAATAGGCAGCCTCACCTATCTTTGAGGAGGGATTTGATCCCATGCACTGTGGTTGAACCTCATATTTTGGTATAAAAAATATCCAACCAATAGATCCAGATCTATTTAGACTTTAGAAATCTATATCGGGGTTCTTTGAAGGACAACTACCCTCTCCCCGATGGACCAAGTATTGCAAGCTATCACAGGCTCAGAGATGCTATCTATGTTAGATGGATTCTTAGGGTACAATCAAGTAGAGGTGAATACCGCATATCAACATAAGACTTCCTTTACAACTCCTTGGGGAACCTTTACATACAAGAGAATGCCATTTGGTCTCATTAATGATGGTTCTACTTTCAAGAGGGCCATGGAGTTAGATTTTGGTAGTTTGAAAGGGAAATGCATTGTTGTGTGTTTGAATGACTTGATAGTGTTTTCTAAAGAAATAAAATATCACTTCCAACACCTTAAAATAGTATTGCAGAAGTGTAGAGAGCATGGGATTTCTTTAAACCCTAAGAAGTCTATGTTTTATGTCACAGAAGGAAAGATGTTGGGACACATTGTTTCAAAGGAAGGGATCAAGATTGATCTGAGATATTTCAAGCCATATGGAAAATTCCTCTTCCATCAAGTAAGAAGGGTGCCCATTCTTTCTTTGGTAAGATCAATTTCCTAAGGAGATTCATCCCTGATTTTGTAGAACTTACTATGAGCATTTCTCACATGATGCAAGGGAAGAAAACCTTTAGTTGGTCCTCTGAAGGGAAGAAATCATTTGAGGACATTAAACAGGCTATTGTAAATACTCCAATCTTGGCGTGCCCTGACTTTAGAAATATTTCATTATCTATTGTTATGCCACTGAAAATACCCTAGCTATTGTGTTAGCCCAGAAGAATGCTAAAGATCACGAGCTCCCAATTTCATTCATGAGTTATGTCTTGAAAAATCATGAGCTGAAGTACACCATGATGGAGAAGCATGCTTTTTTAGTTGTCAAAGATGTCAAGTAGTTTATGTTTTACATCTTTAATTCTCATTCTGTGGTGTTGGTTCCTGATACAACAATCAAATCCATTCTTACTCAAGAAGAATTTGGAACCAAGAGAGATAATTAGGTAGCAAAGGTGCAAGAGTATGATCTTTATATCAGCCAACAAAGCTAGTTTGGGGTAAGGGCCTGTGAGAACTCATTCTTGAGGGAGCTACCAAGCAGCTTGTCTCAAGATGAAGTTGATGTCCCTTTTCTTTTGTTCCTTAGCTTGATGGATGTATGGTATGCTGACATTGCTCACTTTCTAACCTATGGAGAGTGTCCATATCACTTGATTGCCAAAGAGAAGAGAGCCATCAAACTGAGGTCTACACAATATGTGCTATGGGAAAATTATTTGTTCAAACAAGGCATAGATGGAAGGTTTTTGAAGTGTGTAGACAAGGAACAACAAAAGAAGTTGTTCTTTGCTTTTCATGACCAGGCTTGTGGAGGTCATTTCTCCTCTCGTTGTAACAACTCATAAAATACTTCATGCTGGTTATTATTGGCCCACTCTATTCAGAGATGCATCAAAATGGGTTGGTAAATGTGAAGCATGCCAAATGTTTGTTGGAAGACCTAAGTTGGTTGCTTTGCCTCTCAAGCCTATAGTGATTGAAGAGCCATTTCAACAATGGGGTTTAGAATTCATTGGAGCACTCAATCCATCTTCCAGTGCTAGACATACTCATGTGTTGAATACCATAGATTACTTCACCAAGTGGGTGGAAGCCATCCCAGTCAAGAGCACTACCTCTGAGGTAGTTTGCAACTTCATTAAAGAGAACATATTGATCAGGTTTGGGATCCCAAAAAAATTGTGACTGATAATGCTTCCAAATTTTCTTCTGCTAAGATGATGGAATTTTTCTATGGGTATGGGATCTCCCTTGCTCATTATTTAGACTAATACCCCCAAGGGAATGGACAAGCAGAATCAACAAACAAGAACTTGGTAAACATAGTTAGAAATCTTGTAAATGATTCTCAGAGGAATTGACATAAGAATCTATATGATGCACTTTGGGTTGATAGAATTACACCTAAGAGATCAATTGGAATGTCCCATTTCCAAGTGGTGTATGGTGTAGAAGCTCAAATTCCAGTCACAGTGGAATTTCCAGCCTTGCATCTGATGAAAACCATTGAAGATTCAAGTTTCAGTAGCTCTTTGGATAAGAGAATTTTGTACCTTCAGAAGCTCGATGAAGACAGATTGCAAGTGGTGGACAAGATAACAGCTCATCAGTTGAAAGTGAAGGATTTATTTGAAAAGAAAACCAAACCCAGAGTTTTCCAAGTGGGAGACATTGTGCTGCTTTGGGACAAAAGACATGAGCCACGAGGAAGTCATGGTAAGTTTGATTCTCTTTGGCTTGGTCCTTTTAGAATCAGACATTTTGCTAGAGAGAAATATTTTTATCTAGATTACATGGATGGTTCTCCTCTCCCACTTCCTTATAGTGGGAAGTATCTAAAGTTTTTCAAGTCCTAGGTGACTAGGTGGTCCTTTTGTATATTATGTATAGTGTTTTGGTTTTGGGTCATTCCTTTGTGTTTCGTTTTTGTTCTTCCCTTTTGGTTTTTTTTGTTTCTTTTCCCATCTTGTGTGTGTTGCCTTGTATTGGTTTTTATTTCAACTCCTTTTCCCAATGGATAAAGCACTGGTCCTATTTCCCTAGAGTTATTTATAGTTCTTGATCTTGCCTTGTGTCTTTGTTCCAAGCCAAGTCATCCCTAGAAAGAGCCAGCTGTTGTCGGCCCCAAAATTCCCCTCTTTTGAAGTCAATTTTAAAAATTTTGAGTCTATACCTTGGAGTATTGAATCACGTCGAGCCTGGAATTTTTGTAGTTTTCCTATTCATGGAGAAAAATTTGAAAGTCGGCATATGGTGAAGTTCCTTTCCTTCTTTTTATTTTCTTCCCACAATCGAGAATGACAGCGTATTTTCCTGTTAATTTTTTCCCCAGAGTCCACGGGTAATACGTGAATATATTTGATTGGATGTAGTTTGGCCATATTTCAAGGTTCAACGGAAGCCTCCATGTGTCCAAATAGTGCAACTCTAGGGGAAGGGTCTAAGGGATAGTCCTCAAATAAGTGCAGGCTTTCCGCGTGTCCTAGGTACAAAATGAAGATAGAACAAGCTAAAATCGGCTAAGTATGGAAGGTTCAACGGATGACGACATGTGCCTCATCGGCGTAGCTTCAAGAGTCAAAGCCGGGGGTAATTCTCAAACTTTCATCAGTCCTCCATGTGTCCTAGGTCTAAAAAGGGACAAAGCCAATAGTTAAAATTGACCAAGTATGGGTGGGTTGGTGGAAGCCACCACGTGCCTTAACGGCGCCATTTCGGAAGTGAAATCAAAGGGTTAGTCTCCAAGTAGCACCAACTCACCACGTGGTTAAATTCAATATGAAGATAGAGTTGGCCATTGAAAATTCTAATACCAAAGTGGAAGGAGACATGCCTCACTCAAAGATAGATTCAGGGGGCATTTCTAAAGCAAAATTCAAATGAGCGCCACCTTCTTCATGTGTCTAGGGGTCAATATAAGTCGAGAAAAAATTGGCCCAAATCGGCTAAGTATAAAGGAACCAACGAAGCTCTCCACATGTTAGCCTAGCACTGCTTCAAAGGTAAAGAATGCAAGAGGTGTTCACAAGCCCACTCCAATCAATTTCTCCCACATGGGTGGCCCAAATTTGAAGTTGTAAAATAAAATTGAATGGCCCATGTTTTAACTGGTAAAATAATGTAACGGCCATATATTTAAAAACTAGTTTTTCCACCATTAATGTTTTCTTTATGTTTTCAAGAATTTGAAAGGGCGTGGATGATTGGAATAAGTTGTAACCATCTCTTGCGAGCTATATCATGAGCTTTCAAATCCATTGTATGGGTTGGAATTTTGATTATTCTGGAACTGTAATTTCAAATTGGAAGAAATCAATACAAAGGTTTTTCCCTTTTTCTTCTACTTTCTCTTTCCTTCTAGTTCTGATCTATGAATCATCTAATCCTTGCATGCTTGGAAACTTTGTGTTCTAGTTTGTACAATCTCCAGAACTTTGAGTCTATGAATTGTGTCTATTATAAACGTGGATGGTTCTATTTTGTATCTCATTTGCACAATACATATAAGGGTTTTCTCTGCCATCTCTTTTCCTTGAAAGTATTTTCTTCTTCTACCTCCCTCCTCTCTTCAAAGTCTTCTATCCTCATGTATTGATAACTTTCCAGGCTTAAAACACATTTCAGGATATCGGGAAACCACCATTGAATGAAAGATTGTGCATTTGTACATAGGTTTTGCCCTGCTTTCAATAAGGGAACCTCTCCCATTAAAGAGGAGGGACTTTCTTTTCCCCTGACTGTGGTTTCATCCCAAGTGCTAATCGAAACCCAACAACCATATAGACTTCCCGCATCAATCAGTCTATTAAAAACAAAAATTGAAGAAAACGATAAAAATTTCATCATGGACTTACCTATTTTTGATCCTAGGTTTCTTGCTAAGAAAAACATGTTATCGCACACTAGGTTACGCTTAACCATCCACTCTCACCTCATTTCCTTTTCATCCTAATTTCCTTTCTACTCAAGGGACTTACCACAATTGTGACATTTCGTGATCATGTGTCTTCTTCACCCTTAGAATACTCCATTATGCAAGGCATTTAGGGTCTTACATTCATAATCCCATATTGGGTATGGTGTACTCATTACATTTCTCATCAATTAAGTGGCTCTTTTTCCACCTCTTACCATTCACCTTCCTCATTACTTATTGATTATCTTATACAAGACTAGATTATCGACACCTAGATTTAAAACAACTCAATCATGCCTATCACCTAAGACTAAACTATGCCTATCACCTAAGAATTAACAATTCCTATGACCTACACTCAATCATACCTAAAACCTACCAACTCATCCCCATAAATTCATCATATTCTTCCCTAGCTTATGGGAGAACTACATCGTCCTGAGGCCCCTTTTTCACTGGGGCTATGTAGGCAGCACTTCGAGGGCATGGGGCCCTGGAGGTTAGCTTGGCCACTCTTTACCCTAACCAATTCCCCCTTTCACTTTCCTATTCACATTCTACCTTAGTTAGTTTCCATTTTATATCAATAACTGGAAATTAAACCAAACAAGCATCAATTAATACACATTTTTACCACATCATCAAATCATTCATTTATCATTTTCACATTTCCACTATAGCACATATTTGGAAATTTAAACCATAACATGCATATACATCACCATTTTTCTCCCATGTTACCAACAACTTGGACATTAAATCAAAATTAAATACAAGACTCAATCATGCCTAAACCAACCTGACTCCACCATGCCTAAATAAACCTAACTCAATCATGCCTAAACCAACCTAACTCAACCATGCCTAAATCAACCTAACTCAATCATGCCTAAACCAACTTGACTCCACCATGCCTAAATCAACCTGATTCACCATGCCTAAACCAACCTGACTCCACCATGCCTAAATCAACCTAACTCAATCATTCCTAAACCAACCTGACTCCATCATGCCTATTGACCTCACTCTGCCATGCCTACATGACCTTGACTCAATCATGCCTAATTCACCTAGTTTCCATCATGTACACACATAATAATGGAAATTAAAAAAAGTACACCATCCATACTATAAATATCATCATCTATAAATCTAAAAGTTTGTGTATACATACATATGTACATAGATACAAATAAATACAAAAATCTCAAAAAATATCATGTACATCTTTGCTATCTTCGGCACATAGGCTGGTATATGCCAAAAATAAACAAAAAATAGATGTATGTATAACTATCGTGTATGCCCCCATTAGATATCCTCCATTCTTGTCTCATCGTATCCTCCTCCTCCTCCTTTGCTCTCATGCGGCGTCTAATAGCATCTCACCGTCCTCCATGGGCCTTGATCTCGATCTTTGATGGTACCTCACCTAGAACCGGTGGCCTCACCCGACCTGACTCTCTTGGGGCTTGATGGCCCCTCGTACTCTTTGAACTATGTGTACAAGACCTGGTTCTCTTACTTGAGGCCTACTATGCTCTATAATCTTCATAAGAAGGGACATCTATCCCTGCAGCCATCAAATGATTCTGATAATATCTCACCTCTCCTAAGGTATCCTTGAACCTAGGCATGGGTACTATCTGTAGTGGTGTCATCAGCCTCGACCCCCGTACTGCACCGAGGGACCCCGTCCCAACCCTCGTCTATAAAATGGGAACCTATCCTAAGCTTGTGTAGGTGCTCACTTTATACTTGGGCTCGAAGGGCCACAATACATGCTTGTGCAAAGTGGCCAACCGGCCCTATAAATCTATAACATGTGCTTGTAAGGTGGCCACCTATACCCCATCTCCATCTCTGCCCTATGTAGGTACCTATCCATGTGCTACTTAGGTGGTAGGGTTTCTACCGTGCCTCTAACCCCATCGCCTGTCCCCGCACTATCCCCAACCGTGTACCTAGAGTCGCCACCTACCTTTGTAGGGAATCTCTCTTAACCGTGATGGTAGAAAAGTCTAGCTTGCCTTGACCTCGGTGGTACTTGCTTTGCAACCGTGCTTTGCCCACCATTATCTATATCTCTGTCTCGTAACTCCGGCATCATTAATACATCGGTCTACCACCTTCTCCTCCTATCCTGTAGGCACTTTCGGTTGTGGTAGAGGCATAGGCCTCTCCACTTTGTCCCTCCTATATTGTGGTAATGGTGGAGCTACATCCTCGTGGGCAATCCAAACTGTCTCGACCCTATTAATGGGCATCATCTTGTGCTCTCTTACACAACACCCCTTTATCCATCAGACCAACTGTAGCTCCTACAACTCATCTTTCATCTACATATATGATGGGAAGCCCACATAAGGCCTCCAAATGATGTCCACACTAGAAAACCCCTCTAATACATGCCTGTAATATGTTATATCATGTGTAGCCCTAACAACTTGGTGCTCTCCAACAACAGGTACCCATTACTTGTAGCCCACCCGAACCATGCCTGCCTCGAATGCATCAGGTCGAGGCATGCCCACTAGACACACACACACGATGTGATCATATGCCCAACAATGAAGAAGGAAGGTACAACATAAGCTAAACCGCCGTAATCACCCATAGGCCCATAACTCTCTATAAAGCTACACCAAGAATGTTGGTGCCCATGCAAAATGGGTCATATCCTCCATCATATCATGTAGAACCCCCATCAATTCCCATGGGAATTTCCCACCCTCTACATCTGGCAGTGTAAAACAACACACTTCCTCCATCATCAGAACTACTAGCCTCATCTCCTCAAGATGGGCCCGATACATATCTCCATAACTCATGCTGGCACTATGGAACCTCAACTTTGTAAGCCCCTCACCGAAAACTCGCCAAAATAAAATCTTTAGCTACCTCATAGAAAATAAAATACACATGTGTCCCTACTATTGGTAGCTGTAGAATCCTATAAACATCCTTTAAGGTGATGGTCATCTCACCTGTCGGCACACGAAATGTGTTGGTCACCGAATCCCATCTATCGATGAGGGCAACCATAAAACTTGGCTCCTAGACCATGTGTCGATAGTTTCTAACCCCAATCAGGCCATGTCTACAACATGGTGTCATTCCTTGACCGTCATGCTCCTCATATTTCTAATATCGTGGAGGTACCCTATTCTCGTATCCGCAACTAGTCCCTCTCCCCGCATCCAACAAACCATAACATCATTAGACCATCTAACATATTCCCAAGACCTTTCCCACTCATGACCTATCTCCCCACCCACCCTATCTCATCTCTTGGCCTATTTTTCACTAATGCCGACTGACATCGGTTCCTATTAACCAGCACCGATCTCCTAAAACTAGCATCAGTCACCCCATCCGTGACCGATGTTGGCTAACTCCCACCGACGTCAGCCAACCCTTGACCAACGCTCGGTCACCTTTGTCAAGGTGATAATCCACAAAACCTTGCCCTATTTCTCTAAAAATTCACCATTTCTACCTCCCTCCCCCATTCCTACCCAAATCTCCCCTCAACCCATCCCCACCCCTCCTTAACCTACATACACCTTCCTCCCTTCCTATTTTCTCCCTATACATTCCAAATTCAAATTTAATTTCCCTCCCCAAAAACAAATTTTACCCAAACCCAAGTTCTAAAAAAACCATCACCTAACCAACAAAGAATGAGATAGAATCTTACCTCGTTGTGATGCCGTCTCTGTGGGGGCATGTCGGGCACCGTGTACTAGTGGTCACCCATCCCCTCTCCCGCTTCTACCATCACCCAATGCTCTCCTCACCTCCACCCAATCAATTCACTCCCCTTGAGCTTGTGGAGTTGTCTCCCTAGCCCCTCTCACCAAATCTTAGTCTCCACATTTGCCGGGTATAATGCCTGTCCTTCTCTCTCGGAAAAAGCACCAAAATTCAAACAACTCTGTCATTTTCTCCAATGGTACAACACAACAATGATTCCGTAAAATACGGAATTTTCTTTTATAAACCCAACCTAACCTAACCGTTGCCAATCCTATTTGTGCCCTAGCCAACCGACATCAGTCACCCTATAACCGGCATCGGTCCACCCTTATAACTATTTGGTCTTTCTAAGCTTCCTTTTTCCTGCCACCATTAGTGCCAACGCACCTTTTTATCATCCCAAACACCCATTGAACCATACCTACAAACCCATCCTACCCCTACATTTCCTTGACATGTCTTAGGAGTTGTTATTTTACCTAAACCTTGGCCTTACCCATGTTGTTCCCTATATACCTTGACTTGAACCACTTTTTGTGACCTTTGACCCTCTATGCTCACTATACCTTGTGACGTTGTTACCCATGTTGTTCTTCCTACCAACCTTACCTTGCCTATTGCCATGTTTTTATCCTCGACCTAACATTTGGTGTCTTTGGAACATACCTAAATGTTCCTACAATCGACCTACGTTGTGTTTCGTGCCATATCTTATACCTCGGATACTTAATCAATTCAACTTTGTATGGATAGACCTATCAACCTTAGACGATGTAGATTTTGAACACTTTTCAACCTGGTACCATGCTGTAGTTTCCAACATGTGTGTGCATTCAACTGCCACTACCTTTGACCCCGACCCATTTTACTGTTTACTCGATACCCTTTACCCAATGTGCCCACTGACCTTCATTTTCCCATCTCCTCCTTTTATCAAACCACTCACCGATTCCATCTTACACCCCATTGGTTCCTAGTTTGAGGGGGGTTACCTTCACCCATGCTTGGGAAAACACCACCCTCACTTACACTCGACACAACCATTTCCTATTTTTGTCAATGTCGCTTACCAATACAAGCCACGTGATAAAAAGGGGAAAAATGTAGACATCAAAATTGGGTCACACACCCCTTGGTCCTCTTTCAGATAACCAATTTAAACACATTCAACTAACCATGATCCTTATACCCCACATTAATATTAATTTAATTATTTATAATTAAATTAATACCCATCCTCACCCCATTTATTAATTTAACTTAGTTACTTTAACTAAATAGATTCACACCTCACCTAGACACCTCACCATAGACCTATTCATAGCATGTTTCCATAAATGAATAAGACTTAGTTCAACCCTAAAAATCAATGCCTATTATTCCTCTAACCACCTTCCCACTCATAAAAATATAACATCCATTCTGATCCATGAATAAATGAACAGACTTGACCCAAATGAAGGAAGATCGCTTACCATATAACCATTTTGGTAACCTTATTTGAGAGGTTGGCCACATTCTCAAATTTTTGGAGAAAAAGAGATCTGCATGCAAGCAAGAACCAGAGCTCTTTTGCACATCCAATCAGCCATAGCTAGCATCGAGACAGATCCAAAGATTTTTGCCTCACTGGTAGCATTCCTGGAATCACCACAGGCACCAAGCTCCATCCCATCGATAAATCATCACTACCACATAGCCATTGGACATACAATACCAATAAGTATGTTTATCACTTGTGTTATTTCATCCTTGTCTTGTTTTAAAGGTTTTTGTCATCTATGTTGTCATTTTCTACTTGCATTCCTTTTCTCGCCACTATTCATCTTTCTGTAAACTCAACCATTCCTCCACCCACATCATAAAACCACCTATACCTGACCTCTACATATCTCTGAGTGTTCCTAAGATCCCCATATACCTTGTCATGCCCTCTGTCATCTTTTCCTAACCTCAGCTCAAACCCCACAACCAGATCTTATTGAATTTTATCATCCCGCCTCTACCAATGCTTTGGTTACCCATAACCATTATCAGTTCTTCCTAACCATGGTCAGTCATACCCAACCAACGTCGGTCTCTATTCCTACCAACACTGTAAACCAATAACCAACCTACCTACCAAAACAACCCAAACACCTTACCTAACCCTGCTAAGACACTCGTCTGTGATCTTTAGAGAAACTAAACAACCTGTGACCTAACCTAAAGACCTTGACCCACATAGTTTTTAGTATTTAATTGGATCAATGTTGATAGTGATCTGAGGTACCCAAATCATAATACTAGTACTATATTTTTTTATGTATGTATCTCAGTTATTTCATATTTGTTTTATAAAAAATAGTGGATTGAAATCCTCTAGGAAGTATCACACTTCCCAAATCTAGCATACGCTAGGTAGTCCACTATCATATATTATTTAACTCTTCTTTGGTGGTCTTATTTTCTATTTCAGGTAGTTCCTCCTAGCCAAAAGGAAGCTCTCACAATCAACATCAGATCAAGTAGTCAAAACATGTGCATAACCTTCAAACAAACCATCATAACATGTATTCCTCCTCAGTCCATAACATTATCTATTTCATCACATTCAAAATGTAAAGAAAATGGTGAAATATATATGCTCCTACCTTCTTGAGAAACTCCTTCCCGAATCGTCATATACTTACATGTCATCCACCGTGTGCTTGTTGGTCTTCTTATTCAACAAAGTGTCCAATTCTCTATTGTTATCGGTGGTGTGATGGTTGTAATCACTTACTTTACATCTCGCATATATGGGAATCCTAATCCCACCCGACTATCACTCCTTCCGGATATTGCATCTCTGAAAATTTCTCTCGGAGAATCTTTGACCTTGACCTCCACATTTTTCTTCCCCTTCGTACCTACTGCAGCTGATTTATTTGGTGCCATGGTTAAAAACTCTCCTTTTCTTTTCTTTCAAGTAAGCCCTCATGCCCTAACTCAAAAACATGTGCCCTGGATAGAAATCCCATTCCCTTGCTCAAAAATGCGATCCCTAACTCCTCAATGCTTTTGATTTTCTTAAACCCTTTTCCAATAGGGACGCAAGCCACTTCGCACACAAACCGGCTCTCCTCATTTGCTTTCGCAGCTCTCCACACCTCAACACGTTACTCGCTTGGATCGGTCATAACTAGCTCGCTTGAATACTTGTGATTTCAAAGGTAAAAATGAACTCGGATCATGTCCTTATATATATTTTTGAAAATTTATTGTATTCATTGCTCCTTCACCTACAACCAATCCTCTCATTAATTGATCATTTTCCCAACATCTACATTGTACACCTTCATGCCCTAGCTATAATGTTCTATTGCACCTTCCTACCTTTTGGCTGTATACCTCCTTCTATGTGATCCCATATGTCGAATTAATTTTCCACCGCACCTTCCTTTGGTTATTTCCATGGCCGTAATTTACCTCGCATTATACCGTTCATTCATTTATTTACAACTATGGTCTTCTCTAGGATCAATATTCTTTCTAGAAGCTCCTTTATATTCTTGAATAGCTACCGTAATGTGATGTTCTCATGTCTTCCCTTTGAATAAAAATAATAACTACCCCACACAAATTGTATGTGTAATCCCCTTTATATAAAAATACTTTAGATTGTAATTTTCTTCCAAAGACGTAAACACGCTTATTACAAAAATGCCAAACTAAATTGACAAAGCATAGCGACAAAGAAGGAAATACATTAAAATAAATACATAAAGGTAAATTTATACTAAATGGAAATACTACCTAATTACAAACACCATTAAAACATATTTATAGTAGGGCTTTAGCTTACTTCCATTGAAGTAATCAGGTAATCGTGTTCAATCAAGCACCTCTAATCGATGTGCGCCCGATTCAAGGATGTGAGTGATAACATACGGTCCCAACCAATACACCTTAAGTTTTCTTGGATGACACATAAAATTTGATTCATACACAAGTATAATTTATCCAACCTCAAGCTTCTTATCCCCGACATATTTGTCATGCCATGCCTTCTTCACGGCCTTTTCTTCCTTCTAACTCCAACGTGTTATGGCACACCTCTCATCCAACTATATTAACTTGTCAAGTCTTTCTTCTAATGTTTTCTCATCGGTTAGACCTCCCGTAGAAATGGAATATGCAAAGAAGGTAACATGAATTCCAATGGGAATAAATGCTTCTATGACAAACACCAACCGAAAGGGTGTAGAAGTATTCAACCTCTTGTAGGTTGTTCTATATACCCAAAGTACAAAATAAACTTTATCATCCCAATTTTTCCTTCCAACATTACAAAAAAATTTCAGAGTTTGGATTAATATCTTGTTTAAAGCCTCACTACCCCATTTTCTTAAGGGTGATAAGGTGTAGTCTTGTGGTGCATGAACATAAAATCATCCAAAGAATATCTAGATCATCTCATTCAAAACTTGTGTACCCTATCACTTGTCAAGCTTAGTGAACATCCATACCTAGTAAGAATATTTTCCCATAGTAACCTTTTTCTCGTAATTATTGTTCAATCCTTTATAGGTGTTGCTTCTTCCCACCTTGTAATATAATCTATACAAGTGATGATGTAGCATGATTTGGTTCTACACGCGGTTGGGAAATAGGACCCACAAAGTCTATTGCCCATTTTTCAAATGGCTCTGCTTCTAGAATACGCCTCAAAGGCATTTCATCTCTTTTCCCAAGTTTTCCAAGACACTGACAGTGATCACATGCCTTACAATACTCTTTACAATCCTTGTATAGGGTCTCCCACCATAATCACGGGAGTATAATCTTTTGTACGGTGACATCACCTACATAATGCCCACCTATAATACCACCATGATATTTTTCCATGATATTCATGAGCTCATGTTCTAGTACACATTGGCACAATACTTCATCTTTTCCTAGTTTGTATAAGTCACCACCGATAAACATGAAAGTTGCAAACGTGAATTACAAGTTTCTTCTTCACTAAGGATTTCATTCCTTTTGGCATTATACCCGTGCGTAAAAAGACAGCAATATCCTCCACTTCAAGGCATGTGACGTAAGTTATACAACCATGCATCCAGAATTATATCTTTAATTATCTATGCATCTTCCCTTATTGAATCCTTAGTAAGTAGTTTGGTCCAGAATTGCTTTTACCTAGTTTTAACATGACTGTAAAGTTCTTGGAATAGGAGCACCCATCGACATATGTGCCCCTCTAAAACGGGCTTATTTACCAAGTATTTAAATGTCATGTGATCCATATAAAATACGGAGGGTGTTCCTAGTAAGTACTATCTAAATTTATGTAGTGCATAGATCATCGAAAAGGCCTCGCGCTCTGTAGTTGTATAATTATTTTTGTGGGAGTCGATTTATACTAACAAAGTTGAAAGGATGATATATAATACCTTCTCTATGTTGAGCTAACACTGTGCCAATGGTCATGCCATAGGTATCCACATGTACGTGAAATGGTTGGTTCCATGAGGGAAAACACAAAATAGGTGTTGTAGTAAGTCTCTCCTTTAATGCCTCAAATGCGCACTATTGTGGTTCTCTCTAATAGAATGTCCCTTTTCCATTGAATAACTCTTCTAAGGGTGCACAAATTTTTGAATATGCTTTGATGAATTTTCTATAATACTCTATGTGCCCAAGAATCCACACACCTCACATTGACCGGTAGGCTCCTCCAGACTACAATAACTATAACCTTAGTTGGATCTACTAACAAACCTTCCTTGCAGATGATGTGCCCCAAGAGAGTTCCAAAAGGTTTACCAAACATGAACTTCTTGATATTTAAAGAGATGCTTAGTTGTCTACATATTTCAAACATTAAGTGCAAGTTGTCACAATGATCTTTAACAAGCCCATATAACGTCCAATCATATAAGTAAACCTACAAGAATTTGTGAATAAAATCTTGGAATGCTTGAACAAATATGCACAAAATATAGAGGGCACGTTCTTTAAACCAAAGGGCATCACAATATATGAAAATATTCCCCATTTAGTGGTGAAAATTATATTCTCTCGATCCTCCTATGCAATTATTACACGATGATACGCAGAGAATCCATCTCGTGAAAGAGTAAACTTTGTGCCCCTGCAATGCCTTCTAATATTTTCTCGGTGAAAGGTGTAGGAAAAGGATCAATCAAACATGTAACATTGAGATCCTTGTAATCCAAAAAAATCCTAATCCGACCATATTTCTTTATACTGATTACCATGGGACTAACCCACTTTGATTCTTCTAAGGGCTTAATGATGCCGATTTTAACATTTTTTAAATTTCTTCTTTAAATTTTACGTGCAAGATAGGGTTCATCATGTAAGGTCTCTTCCCGATCAAATGTGATCCTTAGTTTAGCTTAATATTCATCTTTCCTAATGAATCATGTACCCCTAACTCATGGTATCCCCTAGGGAATAATTCCTAGAAATCACATAGTAACTCAATTATCTTTGCTACTTAATAATCAAACCAATAATCTCTAATTATGGCCTCCTTGGGTTTAACATCTATGCCAATGTTCACTTTCTTGGTCTTCATAGGTTCATGATAGGAATGCACGTGTTTATACACACTATATAATACCTCGTGTGTACCGCTAAATGATCAATGTTGAAATATTCTACTTCTTCATCCACTATGTAGACCATCTTTCCTTTCTCCTTCTTAAAGCAAGCTCACATAAATAGTTTGGTATCTTTATCATCTACTTCATCAAAATGCCCTCCTTTTTCTTCCTCACAAAATAAATCCTGAATGAGTTATTCATCCTTTGTACTTGTATCCCATAGTCAAGCGCTCCATAACCCATAATGCCTCTCTTATCAAAGGTTTAGTAAAGAAGTACTCAAAATTCTGTGTCATTCCTACAATCAAGTATTTCAGGTTTCCTGGTCTCCCTATGTAGTTCCACATAAACATACCAGCGCATGCACAACCTTGCAAATTGGAATAAAGTTTATGCACCTAAAGTGAAGGTGGTAAATATTCCTTCCCTATGTCCAAAGTCTCTCACACTCTGCTTGAACATGGTGCTAAAAAGGTTGATTACCATTATATATGCAGATTTGAGTAGGCACATTGATCCTAAGAAATCAAGCTGGGTTGTCGGAGAAATTCTTACATCATTGCATTCTATGAGATTATCCCTATAAACCATCCACCAATGCCCTACCATCCCACGTAGGGTATATAGTAACATATTTATCCTCTCCACTTGATCTTTCCATTGCTCCTTTATGGCGCACAAGAATATTGTAGGATCTTCTTCTTCAAAGTACCGGGTATATAGTTATTACCTATCCTCCTAATACAATGAGGTTTGTTCCTCGATGTAAATGTGCTTCTTACTTCATGCACAACCATCTCATATGTTCCATGCACCTAATTTTCACAAGCAATACTTGTAGTATTAGTAATAGACTACACATCTTGCCACCGGAGGATTCCTTCCTTAAATGGCTCAAGTATTTCCGAATCTCGAATGTCAAACAAATAAATTTTTTTCAGGTCTTCCTCACTAAATGGTTCAACATAAGGTGCAAATTCCCATATGTCAAAGGGATAATAACTCTTTCTTCCTTGTTCTCAAAACTTATATACCCCTTGTTGAACCATCAATCAACATTATTTGTATAACACCAAGGGTGCCCAAGTAGAGCTAGGAATTTTTATGCCTCTACAAGTGCTGTAACCTCAAAGTCCCCAAAGTGAACTTGGCCCTTCTTATAGTAATGGATGCATCCTTTAAAAATCTGATTGGAGTGGAATTAGTTTGATTATCCATAACTAGTACATTAGAGGATTTCTATAATGGAGGTCTTCCCATCTACACCGATGCATCTAAAGTTAGCACATTCACTTTTGCACCAGCCAATCAATATATTTCTCAAAAGACACCCATCCAAAACAACATTGTAGTGATTTCCTTTTCATAATCCAAGCTATGAGGGGGAATATTAACATGTAATATCTTCCATCCATTCTCAATACATGTGCATAGAGATTTTCCTTTTAACCAATTCCCTAGTAATGGAATAATATTATCTTAGCATAACATCTTACATACCTCTTTCAAATCATCAACATCTAACTGGACCGTCTCTCATACCTTCTTTTGTTCCAACTTCTAGGACTATTTCTTTCAACATTCTATTTCACCCTCGAAGATTTTTTAGTACCTCCATGGTTTCTGATAAACCTCCTTTTGGTGTGTAAGATTTGAATATCTTGCATGTAAAACCTCCTCCTTCATGATAGGCTTATGTCGTAATGTCTCTCTACTACCCATAACTTCAGCACATGTAGTAATCTTCACAGTCCTACCTCAAGTTCTCAAAGTGCTAACTTTGGCATCCACTCGATTTTCTATGGCATGTTGTATCCTAACCATCACCGCACCCTTATTTTCCTATTTACGTTGCTTACTAAGATGCTCAAATAAGTCCGTATTCCTCATAGTTATGATTCTTCTTACAAAAATAAAAAGTAATATTCCAAAGGAATTCATACCTGTAAGTGTCGGGATATTTGCATGTATAACATGTTCCATAAGGAAACTCACCTCTCCCACCACCACAACCTCGACCCCTGAGTCCACAACAATATCCTCGACCTCTACCATGAATTCCTTCAAATATTCCCTCATTTCGATCATAGTGCCCTTGGTTATGATCATGATCATGGTGCTCATTTTTAATTTTAGAGTTATTCAATACTCTTGTCTGTCACACACCAATATTGATGGCATCATGGATCTGACCAATCAACCTGTAGTCTTATGTATTGTGAGTTGTGGACTAGAAAATATTACAATAGCAAGATATGTTCTTTCTGATTGTGCATTATAATAATGGGAAACAACTTACATCATGGTCTAAAGGACACATCTCATAGTATAACAACAATGAATGCACCGACCTATGGGGAAAAGATCTTTAGTGTTCCCTTCCACTTCATAGTCCGTACACAAAATCCTAGTGTGTGTCACGTGTGCTTTGAATTGGTCGATAGTTTCTCCAACTAATTTTCCATAACTATAATTTGTGCTTCTAGAAATAGGCTCACTCCAAAGTTGTCTATTCTTCTGACTACCTTAGCATGAAACACTTCTTTAAGTGCTTCACGTGGGTCTATATATGTATTATGTGACAACACCCTCCTAAAAGGTCCGATCAATCCCCCAACTAACCACTATTCATGATGACTTGCATGAATATCATACGAAATCTTAGATAAAAGCTTTTAAAATGGGCATCATATACCCGAATGCTTTAAGTAGTTCCCTCTTTATATCCTTGAGCATTCTTATACTCTTCTACTCGAACTCGGGGATATGAAAGTCCTAAGGAAAGCTTCTCATAATGCTACATAATATATGCAAGTATGATTAGGTTCAAACTTCCTGTACCAATTGTGAGTGCATCCCTACAATGCACTTATAAAATGACTTTCCTTGTGTGTAGAATCTATGATTCCTTTTGCACACAATAGTATCTCGAACATGTGCACGTGCTTAGCAACATCTTCTATTCATCTATACTCTAGAAGATGAAGTGGCATTTCCATGTAAATATTCTGGGGTTGGTGAGGACCATGCCCACCTGATCCAGAACCTCTTGTGTTACCTCTACCTCTAGACCCACCAGATCCACAAGAACTAGAGCCACATATGCCCCTTGATCCTCCACCGTAGCTAGAAGTGGACTAGTGGATGTACTTCCATGTGTCCTAACATTGGTACTAAATTGAACATCTACAATTTGTGAGGTGGTACTAGTCCCATAAGTGAGTCCAAAATTATGCGTGCTTGATTTCTATACCGATGATGCACATGAAAAGGTACCTCCAAATAACAAAGAAGACATATTACCAGCCATAGATGCACTTTTTACTTGATTTGCTCCTTTTTTTCTACTCTCTAAACTAGTTTGCTCACTATCGGTTGCATAATAGATACTAGAAAACCAAGCGCAAGGGATAGGTTTCCAGGTAGATTCACATGCACACCAAGCGTCCCATGTTGTCTCTATTGGCACTCTCCCATATGAGGCTAAGGATGGTTCCCTGTCATGATTTTCCAAATGGGGGAGTTGCAGATGCTCTGGATCCATGCCTTCTGTGTGAGCTCCAAATCCTTCATGAGCCATCTCTCTCCTCAATGCCATCCATTTTGTAATATCATGTTACTTCTCTATCTCCCTCTCACATACCTCATTGTACTTAAGCCACCTTTCTTCTCTTTTCCTCTCTACCACTAGGTTTTCTATCCTTCACATAACCTACTCCCGCCCCTACGCATGGTAGGGTTTAGCTATCCATCAAATTTTCTTCCAAATTTAGGGTTACTATCAATATTTTGATCTCTAAAGGAATGCCTTACGATGGGTTACCCTAGAATAATGTAAAAACTAGAACTCACTACCTATGGGAAAGAGTAACAAGAAATTGAGTACTCTTAAATATAGCTATTCATAACACCACAAAACCAAGTGTCCACAACAGAGCATCCGAATCGATCAACATCATAGAGGGCCTAAAATCTTCGTATCTCTAGAAAAGTATGTGACACCTCTAATTCCTTTTAGACACATAAGCAACCAAACAATCGTATGCTCTTCTACTAGAAATATAGCAAAGAAACTCTCATATAGACAAATGTCGTGAAAATTCTTCTCTACCCATGTACGTGCATCAAACTCGATCTATTGTTGAACCTCCAAGCGTACTCTTCTTCCAGATCTATTATCCACTCCTCAATACTTGCTAGGGTCAATAGGTATGTCTTCATCATGAAAAATCTTGAAAATGGTGAAAAAGAGGTCTCAAAGAATGGAACCAATGGTGCAACCTAGAATCTATAGTGAAAAACCCGGGCCGCACCGGCTCATCACTTAGCCTCGAGCCGAGCACTCACTCGAAGCACACAAAGGTAATAGACCCCTCCTTATATTTACTTGTGCAGGATGTTAGGGTGATGATGATAAAGCATATTCAGATCCATAATTAAACAAAAACATTCCACCGTGCATAATACAGATCTAGATATTAGAGAATCATGAATTAAACAATAACTATAATAAGATTAACCATACATGAACCAAATTCAGTTACATTTAACACCATTATCTAGCCAATATTATCCATTACATTAAAAATTGTAAAACACAGAAGCTTCTTACATTATAAGGGGTATCCATAAATCATGCACACATTAGATCTAACAACATAACTCTACATTATTTCACACACCTATGTCCCAAACTACATAGTTCACTACATATTTATAGAGGTGGGGATTTTATCTTCACTACATATGCACTCCTCAAAATAGGTCGCATGCTGATAATAGCCATGCACCTTTACAATAGCATACATACATGTAAGTGTTCTAATAAAAGTTGTCTTATGGTTAACTCGGAAGAATAAATCCTATTATTAGCTCAAACCATGCATGACACTTATCATCCACTTGTTCCCAAAATATCATTGTGTTTAACGCAAGTCTTCATCCCTATGTGTGCTCCACATGCTATCTCTAAAAATAATCCTTATCCATAAAAATGACTAAGTCCTAAGCTAAACTATTCTAGTGCACGTTTTCTTTCCTAACTTCACGTGCCTTTAAATGCACCTTATTCCTGTGCACGCATCTTTTGTGTGCCTTATCTTTAGAACAATATTTTTTCTTCTCAACAATTTCTACATGCTATTTGCTTATCCATATTTTACTTCCCTTTTTCAAAACAAGTAGGGGTTGACTTCGCAAAAGGAAAGTAAAGCTTCTTATAACCAACTTTAATTGGGAAACCCCACACATCCTATCTAATCCATTTTCTTTTCACTCATTATTATTTGTAGGTTTCACCAATCTCACAAGAAAGATCAACTACTTGGTGCTCATATATCCACATCACGCATCTAAGGTACCATAAACCCTCCATGTTCTGATTTTCTAGTTGCTTTCATAACTAGTTCATTCATTTGATTAGAAATGAAGGAACTTGTTCCACATTCCGACATGCCTGTGGGACCACCCTTTAGGTGTTCCATTAGATTTATTTCTAATTTCATGCTTCTTATGTCTTCTAATAACATTGTAGGATGAGGCTTTGCTTTTTTATTGCTCGTGTTGGGTTTTAGATTCTTGGATTGCTCTTAACTTAAAGATCGATAAAAGGAAAAGTGTCATTGAGGTATTCCTCATTTTTACTTATTTACTCCTTTTTGCATCATACAATCCCTTTCCATGTGTGTTTCTCTACATTTAAATTCACATTTGGATTTGGCTTAAAATAACCCTTTACATCCTACTTGGTAACATAGTTAAAGTAGGGTTTAACTTATCGCATCTCACATCCTATCACGCACAACAAAACCTTACGCATCTAAATCACAAATTTATACATCCTCCTATCGGGATACTGATTCCAATTTCATCACCCAATAGGAAGCCATCTCAAAATTCCTAGCCATAACTACCCGAAACTAGCCTTAGACCGTTGTTTCCTAGGTACCTACGTTATCAAACCCCTTTCTTTTTCTCACATTTCTTAATTAATCATGTTAATAAAAACTTTGTTTCTTGATTTTTTTGTTAATAAAATTCGTAGACACATATTTTGACATTTCATGCCTATTAATATCATTTCCCAAACAATGCAATACTATGATATATCTAATGATCCTACTACTTTATCCAATAATCTTGAGATTCCGCATTGGATCTCTCACCTTTTAAAGACCGTGTGTCATTCAAATAGATCCCCTTTTGAGATAGATTATCCTATCTCCCATTAGTTTATTTCCCCTCCACCGGTCACACCTCCATCTCCTGCTCCTTTGGAGACCTCTTTATTCCACCCCCATCATCCAAACCTACATACGTTTGCACTTTTCAACAATTAAATATTCCAATTCAAATTAAAAATCCTATCAAACATCCCCTTTGAATTTAACACACCAAGCTTCTTTACATCCTTATCCATCCACTTCTCATGTTGACACCTATCCTACACCGACATTGACCATAAATATAATCCCTATACCTATCACAACAACTACTATTTATCCTCCAATATATTTCATGACTGGTATTTCATTAGTATCCCTAGTTACTCCTCGGTCTCGTTCCAACCCTACATATTACTTTCTAATTTGTAGGTCTCCCTCAATCTCTTAATCCTACAAATTGAGTCAATTGTTGTATCCTATTCCTCCCCACCACCCCAAATCAACGTTACCCCTACTTCATTTGGTATTATCACTAGAATTCCTATTCAACCTTCGCAATCTAATCCTATGCCCCATGTGCCTCAACAACCAAACCTTCCCATCCAATCCCAACCATCTTATTACCTTCCTACTTTCCAATATCATACATCCTCCCAACCAATGCAATTTCTACCCATTTCCATCTTATAACAACCCTTTCCTAATATACCACCGACCAATCAATTTCTACCTTCCTCATCTTACAAATTCAATCCTCATGTAATCCATATGATACATCAAACACCTCCACCCGTACCTATCTCACTTACATCATCATCGGCCCCTATATCAAAAATTGTTCTATGGATCCTTTCATACATGCTCTCACATCCATGTAAACCATGTCTACGATCATCACATTTATCCCATTAACTTATACCACTTGTTCCACATCTACATCTATTCCTACCTTTATAACATCCACATTAGCTTCGACTATACCTACCTCCTCACCCAAATATATTATGCCAAAACCTAAAATATTTGATCCTTTACCTAAATCTACATCAAACACACCTATTGCTACATCAATTACATCCCTAAACATCCCGATTATACTAGTCTCATTATCAATCTCAAATACCCCTATATAAACCCCATCAAAAAATTTACCCATGTTTACCTTGACATCTTCATCATATATACCTACATCTTTGCCCATGGTTACATAACCTATCTCACAACCATATTTTATACTTAATCCTCCAACATCTACCACTTCTACATCCATCCCCGCATCGAATCTTTAGATCCTTTAGTCGAGATCATTGTCTTCCTTAGCAAAGGTAAATCTTCTTGATCAAAATCTAAGACTTGGTAAAAATTCCCAAAGGTCTCTTAGGCATCCTCGTAAGAAGTCAGTCTTCCTCTTCTAAGAAATCAAACATTATCACATCTATTCTAGGAGTACTCCCATCTATTTTAGGGCAGTGCCCTCCAACTAAGACATCTCCCAATAATCAATACAAATCCAAACAATCTAATCCTCCTCCTAAATTTGGTTCATCTTTTAAAACATATAATTTATCCATCAAATCTACATCCATTCCTTCCATTAAATCCAAGATAAAACATCGTACCAAGCCTTAGAGGGAAACTTTCCCTTCACTACTCATATTGAATCTTATAAAGAGGTCCTTAGACATTTAATTCAAACATCAACAATCACACTTCCTCCTATTAAAGATTTTAACCCTCATAATAAGAAACCATCATGATTTAACCCTAATTGTATTTGCGCTTATCACCACACCTCGGGTCATGACACTAAGTGTTGTAATGCCCTTCAAGTTATCATCTCAGATCTTATTGAAAAGGATGATTTTCTAGTCCTAGGGGATCATCCTTCTCCATCCACCATTTTATCTGCAACCAATCCACTCCCTATTTCTACATCCCCATCCATTGAATTTTCTAAATCTCCTCCTTCATCCACATCATCCCTTATCATATCTCCTATGCATATTAATCCTCCCAAAGAGGGTCCTCCCTTGCTTATCGGTACCGATCCTCTCTCCTTTTTCCAATCAAAATCTAAAGTTATTATCGATGCTCCTAAAAATCCCAACCCATCATCTAAATCTACCAATTCATCTACATCTAAGTTACCTAATGCAATGCAACATCTCTCGTTGGGGAACAACCTATCCCTCACTTGTAGTCCTCTCGCATCTTCTTCCTCATTCGTATATCCTAAGTGCATCCATTCATCCTCCTATCCATTTAACCATCCCATGGACGCTAGGGGACTTCATTTTACCATCGAAGGTTATCCGATTAACTCCTTTTCTTGACATTACCTTAGCCATCTCATCCAATTTTATCCAACCCATCTTATCTTCATCCTAAGCCCACTTCGTGGCAGTTTTATCATCTCGTAAGATGCTTAGTTTCTTCTCCCTCATCTCTAAGGTTTTACACATATTTTATGACCTTTTCATCTCATTTAATTTTTTTCATCAAAGTCCACTATTGTGTCCATATTTTTCCCTCACTTGGGGGACCATTTATTCTCATCTTAAGTCCACCATTGTGGCCATATTTTCCCATTCTATTTAGGAGAATGTTTCTCATTCTAAATCCACCATTATGGTCATACTTTTCCTTCCATTGAGTGACCATTCATTATCATAAAATTCCACCTTTGTGGCCATATTTTTTCCTCTTCTAGGGCTCCATATTTTTCATCCAAAATCCATCGTTGTGGCCATATTTGTCCTTCCCTTGGGGGACCATTTATTCTCATCCTAAGTCCACCTTTGTAGCCATATTTTTCCTTCCCTTGGGGGACCATTTATGCCCATCCTAATTCCACTATCATGGACATATTTGTGCTCCCCTTGGGGCACCATACTTTCATTCTAAGTAACCATCTCTTCATGTCATTAGGGACGTATATTTTCTCTTTCTTAAGCACATAGTTTTTATTTTTCGCTGCCTATCACATCTGATCCTTTATAAGCTGTCATCCTATCCCAATGCAAATTTAATCAAAATGTTCCCACTCTATAAAGTAGCCAACATGGAAATTTATCACCTAACTCGGATTGTACCATAAACTATCATTTATGAGTATGGGTCAAGACCCTATCATTTGGCCTCCTTGATGGTAAACCAAATGTTAAACCACTTAATGCATTGCACTTGTGACCATTATATTGTTATCACATCTATCGCTGAGCTCTTAGTCATATCTTTAGATCATTCCTCCATTTTAACCTCTTCCATCTTCCATTGTGATGATTTGGAATTATGTGGTCTACTGTCACTTCCTAGATGTGAGCTTAAATATGGTCACCATGACTTTGCTCGTAGTATATTCCTTATGGATAGGTTATCCCCTTTAGTGAGAACTCCATGATAATTACATCCATCACCCTCTTATTCACCTATTGGAACCATGTACATGGTCCAGAGGTGTCTCTTGTACATTTATTATCCTCTTCTAGGTGGTCTACCTCACTATTCCCAACTTTCCCCAATGTAAAAATTGAAATTCATGGATACTCTTATAAAAGAAAAAGTTATCAAAAAGAGAATGCTCCCTTGAAGGAAAAATATTCATGCAAATAAATACTAAAATAAATAAAAAAGGAATGAGAATCAAAATCAAAATCAAAAGAAAATGAAAATAAATAGACCGATCCCTAGTAGTACAACTATCATATATCATTCTTACCATCTATATTATTTATAAATTATACCATACCCTTAAAGGATGGATAATCTTTTGTATCATGGAATTGAAGGCTTCCCGCATTGATCAACCTTCCATTTTATTAGCATCCTAAGAAAGCTTCCTTCATTAATAAGATTTCTTCTAGCAAACTTCCCACATTGATTAGTTTTCTCTTTCCCCTTCCCAAATATAGAAGAGCATAGATTTAGGAACATCACTTATGGAGAAACCTCTTCCTATGTACAAGTTACAACTCATACCCCTATGTCGTGTCAACACTAGGCTTATGAGTTCATTTCATCCATGTTTCCTTTATGATCGTTGGTATAACTAACTATCATTGGTGATTTGTTAACATATGTATTGGTCACATGTACCTTACTATAGATCAAGAATTTCCACGCTTGTTACCTATCCAAGTTAATGCACCAAACTAAACACAAAAACCATGAAAAACTAAAATAAAGTCAACACCTGATTAATTAGACAAGATTTGGAGATGTAGATAGAAAGAAAGCCTAAGGGAATTAAGATGGGTGCACATGAGCAATCCTGCGGAGTAGATCTAAGAAACCTGCGATGCATGAATACTTGACAGAAAAAAATGACATTAGAAGATATAAGGTGAACTGCCTAGAAATTGGTTGGGAAACGATTAGATCCCTTGGTGGATGTCATTTCACATTTTCAATTAAGAATAATAGCATACATGATAAAATATGTAAGAAAATGTTTAGATTTTTTGATTTTAAGTTGCAGACAGAATGTAAAAACAAAAGAGTTGTAAAACTGAAAGAAAGTAGGAAACTATAAAAACAAAGATGAAATTGTGTCACATGGATTATGTACCTTTCTACAGATTGGTCGGTGTCAATCAGATAGTGATCAACATCAATGGTTTAGAATAGTACCGATTTAGATAGATCGGCGTCGATTGATGTTGGGTCGTTGTTGACCAGAAGAAATCACGAAAGCTTGATTAGTGGTTGTTGATGATCGATTGTGGAGACCCAAAAGAGTCTGTAGAGATGTGAACAAATATTTTCCTTAGATGGAGGGAGAAATGGAGTCACCCAGAGGTTTAAGATCGTAAGTGATATTGATATCATGCAAGCATAATAACGGTGCACCTCTCCAGGATTGATCTGATAGAATTCACCTTATTTCAATTGATAGTTTCAAGATTTGCTTAAGTTTTTCACTATTTCTCAAGTCTCTACCATCTAACCAGAACTGAGTTTAGGTCATGTATTTATAGTCGGTGCCGACCGAAGGTAAAATTGGTGTCATTCTAAAAAATCGGCGTCAATCGAGAAACAGTTGGAACCGATCGGGAATAGACTCCCAAAGTGGTGAAAAGGGATGAGTTGTGAGGATCAGAATATTATCCCTCTGACTCAAATATGGGAAGAATCCCGCTACATGGTTCTAGGAGAGGAGAAATAGGTGGGATAGATGGATAATAATAGCACAGGAGGTTGGGAAGTGATATGGGGTGAATAAGTAGAAGTGGAATAAATGTAGAAGATAGAATTACATGGTTAATATTTAATTATCCATGGGTGAAATATAATGGGGTGGAACAAACTTAGGATAGGCATTTTAATTAGATATTTAATTAATACCCTAAGAGATAATTAGTGATACAAAAGTGCACCAGGTTACTGAGAATAGAATAGGTAAGCGAACACGGGGGACATTAAATTGAGTAACCAATTTTATGTGTCTACATTCACCCCTTTTGTCGAGTATCTTGAAATAAGCAATGCTATGAGACAAAAACAAGTAGTTGGAAGAAAAGGAAGAATATTGATAATGTGCCCCCCTTCAAACTAGGGATTGGGTGGCTCAAAAAAACCCAACCGATCCCAAGTTTGAAAAGGGTAGATGAAAAATAATAGAAGAGAGGATGCCCCAGCTAGATGTCTGGATTAGATTTGATCATTGATGACGCACGTAAAAAAAAAAAAGGCAGCGACCTAAGGAACTCACATTGGTAGGGCAGACTAGATGGTCTTCATATGAGATGACGTAAGTGCCTATAGACTGGTGAGTTAAAGGTGATTGCAAAATAGTAACAACCAAAGAGTGACACATTGGTAGGGACAACTAGATGGCCTTCGAATGAGATGACGTTAGTGCCTACAGACCTGCTATCTTTAGGTTGCAAAAAAATGTGAGTTACCCATGTATAGGGAGAAAATGTGGAATGGGTGATAACACTGAATAGATGCACCTAAAGGAAAAAATAAGGTCATAACAACAATCAAATAAACAAGTCAAGCATTAACGCTTAGACAAGGAGGATGAAGTGATGGCCTCGAGAGGAGAGCTACCACGGAAATCAAAACATGGCCACTATAGTGGACTTTGTAATAAAAATGCTGCCAGACTAGGTAGAACAAGTGTGCTATGGGTGGCACATGCAAAAGATATAATGATGATATGCCCCAAGTGGGGAACGACAATAAAATCTCTGCTACAAAGCGACACACATGTGGGGAAATGTAAGGTGATAAGGTATAAGTACCCAAAATAAAGGCTCAATGATGGCGACAATGTGTGACGGGTGACACATGCGCAAGATAGGATAATCAGATGAGAATGAAGCGCGTCCTGAATGATGAGATGAGAAAATATATCAAAATCTACCCAATCATCCCTAATGGGCTCCAATCAGCATCGAATCATACCTAATCAACATCGACCAAAAGCATCGACGATGACCAAAATAATCAGCACCGACCGCTCCAAAACCTATAAATATAGAAAAGGTGAACAATAACGATTCATTTGCATTATGACGATTGATTTAGAAAAAGTCAAAAGTTGAATTTGAGCAACATGGAAGCTTCCAGGAGTGGTCAGAAGAGGAAGAGGATGTGGCCAGGGGTAAGTGGTCCTCCCTTAGCTTCGTACTTATTGTGTTGTTTTGTGTTAGGAGGCAAGGGGGTTTTTGGCACTCGCCTTCCATTCGGCGTCAATTGAAAAAATTAACGCCGACTATTATGTGATCGGCATCGATTGGAATACAATTGGCATCAATTGTAAAGTGAACAACACCGATGGAAATGAGTCAGCACCGATGGGAAAGATTAGACATTTGGAAGCTTTTGAGAAATATTTTGATGAAATGTTAATGATGTTGATTTTAATAAGTATGAACCTAATGACGATGTTTGATGTGATGTAGGCACGAGAGGTCCTACACATGCGGGATGCTATTCCCAAGCTACTGGAGACTATACTACCAGATGTGACAGATGCTAATTGGTGCCATCTAGAGTTAGCCTGGACTAGGGGGTTTTTGTTATTATCGATGGGTACCCTAAGACATGGAGCTCATGTGAGCATTGGTGCAGCGGTGGGATAGCCAAACCTGCACATTTTGGTTTCGAGGGTGAGATGACTATCACCCATGAGGACATATATAGGATCCTCAGGCTACCAATTACACAGGGGACCTAATAGAGATTACTCCATGGGAGCAACAGAGGAGGGCCCTGGTATGGTTATATGGGGACAGGGAAGATGATGTAGAGATAGTGTCCGGGGCTGTGAGGATAGCCTCACAGTACCAGTAGGATGACCCTAGGAGCAGATTGATAGCCTTGATCCAGATGGCGATATCATACTATGCACTACCGATTCTGGAGGTGGACAGCCCACTACTCCTACTGACTTGTGTTTGTGATATCTTAGAGTTCATATAGGTATTTACATTTGCTGATGCATTACTAAAACAAATATATCATGAGCTATGGATGTATACCACAGGCAGGCGGACTAGGATAGATGTTAGTTTTGTACTCCATTGTTGGGATTATGAGCATATATCAATGATTAGACCTTCCGGACTTCCATGGATGCCAGGAGCAGAGGGAGCCCTTGATTATGGATTTTGACGATGGTGGGTAGACATGGCCCCTGGAGATACAAGGAGATCATCAGAGTGGTATGCCCAGAGATTCCAGACTCTAACACCAGCATAGGTTATATGGAGGCCATATAGGGTCTACCCTATATGGGCCAAACAGGACACCCATCTAGTGGAGCCGAGATGCAGAGAGTGATCGGGGCCGCAGCTAAAGATTTTAGAGTGGGTCTCGTTTTTACAATTGATGAGATGGTTTGGATTGATACGGATCATTCGACTTTATATGTGCCATACGGACAGATACCAGGGAGACCGATCTTTCGATCAGTCCGAATGCATTCACTCAGGGAGGCCCTACCTCCCATAGATGATGATGATGATGTAGGAGTAGATGAGGGATACGAGGCATGGTATCATAAGGAGCTACCATGACATCTCACAACATTTTTAGAGTCTCATGAGAAGGATATAATGGTGGAGCTGGAGAGATTGTAGGGAGAGCATGCTGCCCTAGTACGCACACACCCGGATCGTTCTCGAGGTGACTAGGACTCTGAGAGAGGAGAGGGACACCATGATACAAGAGAGAGACACTACTTGCTAGGAGTGGGATACAACGATCCAACAGAGGGATCAATATCATAGAAATAGAGAGGCCCTCAGGGCTAAATATGGTGATATAGGCACCACATCAGAGTCAGGGGCATAGGGTGTCGTAGCAGGAGGACCACCACCGCAAAGCAGTGCCTTTGTTGAGAGCACTCCGCACGATGAGTCTAGTACCTATCAGGATCTCCTTTCTGAGGTGATATATTATGAGGACTCCCTGACACAGCATGCCCCCGATATGCCTTGTTATGGAGCAAGGAGGAGGAAAATGATAGCCACTTCTAGTGGTGCATTAGAGGGGCGACAACTAGGGGAGACCAAGGAGGTCGTAGACTCATGACTTGTGGGCACCTCCATCTCTATAGGTATTGATCGGAGAGAGTGTCCGTGCCCGAGGAGGGTGGAGGAGACAGCGTGTTCCACTTATTTGATTTTACTATATAGAGATATTATTTGTAGAGAGATACCGATATAGCCTCGATTTGAAGGCATTTTTGATATGATGTATACGGCTCTATTTGAAGTCATTCGTATATATATATATATATATATATCTTTGTGTTATGTGATTAGACTCATGCTTTTAACTTTGATAGATACGAGATAGATAGATGAATAATTAATTAAATTAACATGTTATATGTAATGCCTACTTCAACTACCACTTGAGACCAAGAAACAAACTAGGAAAAAAATTATGGAATAATTTTTTTTTACAAGAAGGGTCTACAAACAAGTAGCAAGATTCTAGTTTGAAACTAAATAGGTTCTAAAAAAGATTCTGATTAACCAAACATAATATTTCCTTTTTTATCTTATAACAAGTTTACAAGGTTCCAATTTGGAGGTTACAAGTTTTACTAAGGATCAGGGAGAAATTTATCCCAAGGCCTACTCTCTAACAAGCCCTAAACTTCAACTATATTTTTCACACACTTAGAGTTATCAAAACTTTCTTAAACTAGGCTCATTGGATAGGAAATTTCCTCACCTTTCCAACCATATAAATAAGTCCTCCTAACTCCTTGTAAAACTCAAGTTATGGCCAGGCGGAGTTTTAGGGGAAAATTTTCCCTTAGAAGTCCGCGGGTTAGGGAGAAAATGCCTTCACACCCCGCCGACGCCCCCAAATGCCATGTGTCATCACGTGATTGGTCCAGGATGGCGGGTCATGGGGGAAAAACATGAAATTTTTCCCAAAACCAAGTTTTCAATTTTTCGAAGGAAAATTTTCCTCCGTGCCTCCGCGCTTGCCCAAATGGCCACATGGCGCTTTGTGATTGGCCGCGGGCCGGCGGAGAAAATTTTGATTTTTCACCCAAGGGGTTAAAAGGTTAAAAGAATTACATGGACCCATACACCCATGGGGACATGTGTCAACACCCCATTGGCTGTGGGGATGTGGGTTGGCGGAGGAAAAAGTGAATTTTTCCAAAAGTGCAAAAAGTTAAGTTTTCATTTCTAAATCCATGGGCCCTCCCTGCCACGTGTCAGCACGTGATTGGTGTAGGGCCATGGGGTTGCAGGGAGAAAGTGAAAATTTTCCAAAGGAAAAAATGGTTAAGTTTTCTATTTTGATCCATGCACCCCCCCACATGTCAGCACATGATTGGTTGGGGGCCGCGGGGTTGTGGGGAAAATTTGGAAATTTTTCCCAAGGAATTTTTTTCAAAATGTTAAGTTTTATTAAGGGTCCACCCCTCCAAGGTGCCACATGGTGAATTCTGATAGGATGAGAGGGTGGTAGGGTCCATGGAACTTTTTGAGTAATTTTTCTAAAGTTCAAAATTTAAATTTTTCTAAGGTCGAATTATTTCATTTTTGGTTTGGGATGGCCATTTTGAAGTAAAACTTCAAATGGCCATAACTTTTTATAGGAAGGTCCATTTTAGGAAAATGAGGGCTTTATGGAAATATATCAGAGTCCTCTTTGTATAGAAATCATCAAATTTGGAATTTGGTGAAGTTTCAAGGGTTAATTTTAAGAAATTGATCTGTAGGGTTTATAATTTTAAAACTGACAATTTTTAAACTTGCAAATTTGATAAAATTTGAACTCTTCTTCCACTCAACATGTCAAACAGACATGGAGGATCAACTTAGGGAAGAATTAGAATGTTTTAAAGGTGTCAATTTGTTCAAGTTGTGTTTTTATCCAACAAGGGACAGAAAAACGACCTAGGAAGGGGATTGATTCAAAATTGGATTAATTGAATTGTTTTCTCAAACTTTCCTTGTCAAGATGGGTTCAGAATAGTCTTAGCATGTTAATTCATAGTATTTTTAAATTGATTGGGAAGTATAAAAGTGAACTATTCTTTTAATTAAAAATATACATTACCAGATTTGAATTTTGTACAGTGAGTTGTGCCTTTAAAATTGATTTGGTGATTTGTCTTTTGGATGAGCAATAAGATTCTGACTTAACCCATTACATTACTTCCTCAATCAAACATTCAACTCTAACGAAAATGCATCTCTGAATTTTCACTTCAATATACAATTTTGCAAGAAGGAATAACATTTTAATTTCATTTCACAACAGCAACTCGGATCTAATACAACAATGAAAGTTTGAGAAAGGAATGTAATTCTTTATTTGATTTCCAACAATAATTCAATAGTTTATCTCTTTCTTTGAATTTCAAGTTACAATGCACAATACATATTTCTTTCTTTCACATTCTTCTCAAAACACAATATGGAATAATAATTCTTTACAATTCACTTATCACTTTCAACTTTTAATTTCAATACAAGATGTCTTCTCATTACAATTAACAATAAAAATCATCCACTTCAAAGTGGGAAGGTTACAATGAACTTGCTCAAAAAGGGAATGACTGTCAAACTGATTTCTCCAACCTCCAAAAAGCAACAGGCTGATTTCTTCATCTTATATCTTTTAATCACAACAAGGAAGGGGGAAAGGCAACGCTCTCCACCAAACCAAGATACCCAATGGGAAAAGAGAAGCCATCTTTCCCCATTGGCCCCCGAGCCCCAACCATATTGAAATGGAGCATGATAATTCAACTCATGGAAACATGGACTTCTTTCACATGCAAAAACACTCATATATCACAAGAATCAATGAAGGCACAAATCAAAACAAGGTAGCAGTTCTCAACTGCATTTGAAAATAGTCATACAATCACAAAGGCTTGAGCAAGCAAGCCAAACAAGAGCAAGAACTATGGAGGTCTCCTTGTGCCTCCCAAGTTGAATTTTGGGCATCCACCAAAAGTAAACCACTAAAAATCATAGCAATCCCATAAACCTTATCCCTCCTCCAAATTTATCCCTTATACCTCCCCCAAAGTAGGAAATGCAAGCAATTTCCTTTCCTAGGTGGATCCCAAACCAACATTCCCTCCCAAGAACAAATAACAATGGCAAATCCCTTATCCCTCCTCTGATAAACCTCATAGTCTTCTCTCCACACCATGCCCTAAGCATTCTACCCATCCCTCTAAGAATAGCAAACACAAACACATTCAAAATTCATGCTAAAAGAGGGAAAAAAAGCAATTTAAAAGAGTGAGAGCCTACCTCTCCATAATGGAGACTTGTTTCCAAAACAACAGTCTTTATTTCACCAAAAACCAGTCCCAAATCAGCAAGGTAAATGTATGCACAAGCAAATCCACTTCTTCCACCAAGCAAGCTCCAAAAATGCAAGAGAAATTCAACCCAAGAGTGAAATCTCCAACTTTCAACAACCTCAAAATGAGGAGGAATTCAAATTTTAAGGGAGAAGGTGGAAGAGGATGATGTGGATTCCAAGTGGGATGCCACATCATTTTTCCTCATCCCAAAATGCACTCAACATCAAACAAATAAATCACCATAAATGAAATATGACAAAATTACTTATATACACAATGTAGCCCATACCCCAAAAGGAATGCATTTAAAATTTGTAAGACAAGTGCAATCCATACTTACACAAATTTATGTCAAAATACAATAAAATAGATTGATTTTGACTCCAAAACAATAATCATGGTTGGTGGAGGATTTTGAGAGGTGTGGGACAAGTTTAACTTGTCCCACAAGCCTCCAATTTAGGCTCCCAAGACCAAATCCGAGTTTCAAAGAGGATGGAGTGTTCTACACTCCAAAATCTACCTTACACAATCTATCATTTCACTTACACAACTCTTACATCCTCTTACAATTTCTTACACATGCATTTATATTTATGACATTTATTTATTACAATCTTTTATAAATATTTATTTATTTACCACATGGTTATAATATATATAAGTCAATTTTCATTTTCAACCAAGACAATAACATTAATTTATATTCCACATCCTAATTAATTTAATTAAATTTTAACTATAAGACTCTCACATTATACTATCACATTAAAAATTTATTAAAAGAAGGAACACCATACAAATAAAAATACACACAACAATACTGAAAAGGGAACATACAAATAAAACACACATATGCCCCCATGGTCACAATAATGGAAATCCCCCATGAGAAATCCTAACAAAACACAACATACAACTCAAACATAGTTGCCATGGTGACCTTGTTGATTTCACACTGAATTCCAATATGGTTAGTCTCCAGTCCCCCGACATTGTTGTGATTTTTAACTTGCAAAATAACAATACCTCCTTCGGCCTCATGACCATATCAGAACATCCAAGAGATATAAAATCAACATATAATTATCAATCCAAATCACAACAATATCAAGGATTTAACATTTATTATTTAAATTCAACTACAACTATATCATCATCCAATAGATCTCTATACTATAGCTATTCATAATATCAATGTCACATTTCTACAATCAAAAGCAATAACTTGTCCATGTCAACCAGTATATCATCATCCACATAACAATACTAATGTCTCAATGATCATCAAGAAAAATATCTGAATCCAGATCAATATTAATCCAGGATCTAACATCTAACCATCATACTAATCAAAACATAATAATATCCAAAATGTGATCAATAGTGTCAGGATCAGTATCTAAATAGTGTCAAAGGAAAGTGGGCACTACATCCCCCTCCCCTTAGACTCGACTTCCTTCTAGAAGTCATTGGAACAAATGTGGAAACTACACTTGTAAAGCAGTAGCGTCCTCCCAAGTGGCTGCAGTATCATCATATCTATCCCACTTTGCACCCGTGCACTGATCAATCTCTCTCGCCTCGAAGGCCTGTGGTCCTACGATCTATGATACTGAGATGGGCTCCACAATCACCCGCCTCGATCCTGTACCTATAATGATATCCAATCCAAGACATGAGAAGGATTTGTGATGTATCTCCTAAGAACAGAAACATGAAACACATCATGTACGCGAGACAAGCTTGGGTGGCAATGCTAGATACTAAGCCAATGGGCCGATACACTCAGGGATCTCAAAAGGTCCAACGAACCAAGGAGCTAACTTAGAACCTTTTCCATAATGGATCGGGCTCTTATGTGGCCTAACATGAAGGAATACCTTCATGCACACATCAAAATTATGCTCGGTTCTATCTTTGATCGAGCGTACTTCTTCTTCCTATCATGTGCCTCCTGTAAACTCTATCTGATCAACACTACCTGCTTCTCCATGTCCTGTAAAAGAGCTGGTCCTAGGGATACTCTATCCTCCAATCTATCCCAGCTAAGGGGTGTGTCTGCACTCCCTACCATATAAGGCCCGAAAAGGAGCCATGCTTATAGAACTCGAAAGCTATTATTGTAGGAAAACTCCACAAGATACGAGATACTCCTCCCATCTCACCTAGTGATCTATCACATACATCCCGAGCATTTCCTCCAAAATCTGATTTACCCTCTTGGTCTGTCCATCTATCTCGGGTGGTATGTTGTGCTGAAATTAATCCTCGTCCCTGAGGACATACTGCATGGTAGTCTAGAAATGTGAAGTGTACAAGGGATCACGGTCACAAATGATCTTCTATGGAATCCCATGCAACCTGATGATCTCATCCAAGTAGACACATGCCACTGCACTAGCTTTATACGTGGTCTTCACTAGAGAAAATTGAGCTACTTTTGTCAATTTATCAACCATGACCATGATGGCGTCATGATGATATCTCGACATTGGTAACCCAACAATGAAATCCATGGAAATGGTGTCCCATTTCCACTCTAGTATAGCATGAGGAAAGAGAAGGCCAGCTAGATGCTGATGCTCGGCCTTCACTTTTTGGAACTCTAAGCAAAGATGACATAAAATGATCCACATCCTGCGAAGTCCTCTATAGTGATATAACTGTCTCAAGGTGGCGTGCATCTTCTTCACCCCGTGGATGGGCCGAGTAGGGTGCACAATGTGCCTCTATCAAGATGTCCCGCCTCAAGGCTCCGTCTCTAGCAACATAAATTTGACTTCATGCACGAGAATACCATCTCGCTCTAGTGAGAAACCATCAAATTTCCCTCAAGGGGTCTCTGGGACTCAATCTCTGCTTGAGCTGCAATGTAAAAACTGTCAAGAGGAAGTTGCTGAAGAATCTTGCTCCGTAAATCTGTGCTCACTGAAGTAGCCATGCTCAAATGCCTCCATCTACTGAGAGTGTCTACAACCACATTCTCCTTCCCCTTCACATGCTCTATCTCCATGTCATACTCACAAAGCAACTCCATCCAACACCTCTGACGAGTGTTTAGATTGGGCTACATGAAGAGGTGGCAAAGACTCAAATGATCTGTCCTGAGTGTGAATCTCCGTCCAAGAAGAAAATGTCTCCATCTAACCAAAGCATGCATAATTGCCACAAGCTCAAGATCATGGGTAGGATAATTAAGCTCATGATCCTTGAGTTTGCGAGACTCAAAAGCTACAACCCTACCATCCTGCATCAACACACCTCCAAGCCCTGCTAAAGAAGCATCTGTGCAAACAAAGAACTCACCCTGTGGATCCGACACTACAAGAATGGGTGTTGTAGTGAGATATTCCTTCAGTGTCCTAAAGGCCTGCTCACACCTGTCTGACCAAACAAACTTCTTCCCTTTCCGCTGAAGGGAAGTGATGGGGTGTGCTATCCAAGAGAAGTCCTGCACAAATCTCCTGTAATACCCTGCTAACCCCATGAAGCTGCACACCTCTGTCACTATAGTGGGTACTGGCCAATCCATAATGGCTCTAATCTTGGAAGGATTGACTGTGATACCTTCACCTGAGATGATATGACCCAAGTATTGAATCTCTGACTGAAAGAAAGCACACTTCTCCAAGTTCCCGTAAAGTTGCTACTCACGAAGACACTAAAGAACCTGACGAAGGTGCCCCTCGTGCTCCTCATGCATATGTGAGTAAATCAGAATGTCATCAAGAAAGATGAGCATGAAGCAATCCAGAAAAGGTCTTGATACCCCATTCATCAAACTCATGAATACTTCAAGGGGGCATTCGTCAAACCAAATGGCACCACTGTGAACTCATAGTGTCCATACCTCATACGAAAAGCAGTCTTATGAATGTCTGCCTCTCGTAATCCTCAACTAATGGTACCCTAACTTTAGATAAATCTTAGAGAACACCATGGCTCCCTTCATTTGATCAAATAAGTCATCAATATGAGGCAGGGGATAATGATTCTTGATCGTTACCTTATTCAACTGGCAGTAGTCTATGCACAACCACAAGGATCCATCCTTCTTAAAAATATATAAGGTGCACCCCAAGGGGATACACTAGGATGGATAAGGCCTTTCTCTAGAAGGCCCTCCAATTGTAACTTGAGCTCATAGAGCTCTAGGTTGGTCATCTGATAAGGAGCTTGTGAGATAGGCTCTGCTCATGGAACCGGATCAATATGGAAATCAATCTCACATGGGGTGGCATCCCTAGTAGCTCCCCTAGAAAACATCTACATACTCTCTCAAAATGGGATGGTCATCTAGTAATGGCCCACTAGACCCATGCTCTACCCTCATCACCGACTATAACCGCATACATCAAACAACCCCATCGCCGCACACACCACTTGAGCTACATAGTGGAGATAGTGCAAATAGAAACAGTCTCATGGCCCTAGAAATCACCGAATCAACTCCAAGATTGTATGCACAAGATATAGTCTTATGATAGAAATCCATTCTTACCATATGTGTGAGACAACCAATCCATGCCTAAAATGACTCCATATGAGCCCAAAGGAAGTACGCGGAGATCTGAAGTGATGGTGAAAGGTCCCAAGTTAACAACACTCTCCTTTACTAAGGAGTCTATAGAGACCTTGGCTCCCAAAGCCATCTTGACATCCCAACTATGACCCTGTCTAATAGTCACCATCCTGCATCACTCTACTAAGGATGGTGTAATAAATGAATCAGATGAATTGGAGTGAAACAATATAAAAGTAGGAACACCTCCAATACTACCTATGGTCTCAATGACCATGCTTTGGTGCTCTACCTGGTGGTTCTTGACCGCTGCATAGATCCTGTGACTCCGTCCCATGTCTCTGACTGTAGGCTCTGAGATGGGTGCCTTACCCTTATTAGGGTTCTGGGGGTAGTCTCTCCAAAAGTGTCCCACTACTCCACACTTGAAGCAACCACCTGAAGTCCTCCAAATTACAACAACTCCCGAAGGTTCCCTAGAGGTAGGTGCTATGGACCCTAATGATCCAGCCATAGTCTATTGTGGCCTCTGTGGTTGAGCTCCTGCTGACTGAGCTCTAGCTCCACCCTGTGTCTTGGTGGGACCCCTAGGAGGCCCCATGCTCCGACCTCTCTGTGCATCATCTCTTTGAGGAGGCCTAAAAGGTGGGTAGGACTACTACCGCTGCTATGGCCTAAAAGATGACTGCAAAGAATGCTGACCACCACAAGGAGGAGGATTTGACCCCCTCGATCTACTATCCTGCAACTGCTGAATATGGCTCCTGACCCGGTCTCTAGCCTGCTAGGTTTTACCCCAAGTCTCCTCTATAATGTAGGCCTTCTCAATGGCCTCTACTAATGTTTGTGGGTAGTGGATCCATACTGCACCTCCAATGTCTAAATTAAGGCCCCGGATGAACCTGTGGATCCGCACCTACTCATCCTACATGTAATCAATGTATCAAGTCTAGGAACCTACTCTCATACTCGGCCACTGTAAGGGAAGCCTGTCAAAGATCATGGAACTCATCGATCCTCTGTTGTATAAATCTTTGTGGCAAGTATCTACTCATGAATCTCTCCTCAAATAGCTTCCAAGTGACTGTCTCTGAATCTATATGGAGCTTCTGCTCCTCTGTCCTCCACCAAACTCCAGCTCCATCCTCCAGTAGATGGATCGCAACATGAGCTTTCGTGTTGCTAGAACAAGGGCAAAGCTTGAAGCAACCACTCAAGCTAACCAACCAGGCCTCTGCTTGGAATCCCCCTGTGTCACCTGAATAATTTGAGGGCCTAAACTTCGGATCTCCCGATGTGATCCGCATTGTGGGTAGATGAAGTAGTGATTAAGATATTCCTACCATGAAGGAATAAATCCGTACGGAAAATTTCATGAGTAGAGCCGTGGTACTCATATTTAAGGTATAAAAATAAATAACGTGGAGAACCACATAGTTCCAAATCACTATGAAATGCATGACTCGTTGCAGATGGATGAAAGATTTGTTTTGCGACTAAGATCATGTAAGATAGATTTTAACAATAGAAGGGCCTTAGATGCAAAGCATTAAAAAGATTCAATTTCAGGTATACCATCCATGGAAGACAAGCGATAAGCCCCACACCTATACTTATGATTGACAACATACAGTCCCATCTAGTTAAGAGAAAACTTACCACCTTAACTCCATTTCGTAGTAGTGGCATTTTGGTTTTCTTTAAGAACAAGATCAACAACTTGGAAGTCACACTGCTGCAAATTCTTGTTATAAGCATGCTTGACACACTCAAGATAGACTTGATGATGTTTAAGAGCATTGAGATGATGCTCATCTAACAAATCAAGTTTGTGTTAGACAGTTTTGATGATAATATTCATCAGAGGCAAACTCTCTGAGAGAGATGCGAAGAGAGGGAATCTAGACTTCCAAAGGAAGGAAAGCCTCAGACCCATAGATGAGAGAGAAGGGAGTAGCACTGGTAGGGGTACGAATGCTAGTCCAATAAGTCTAGAGAGCAAAAGGGATGTGTAAGTGCCAATCCCTACCAATTCTACTAGTTATCTTTACGAGGATATTACGAAAGTTTTGTTAAAAGCCTCAACTTGGTCATCGATTGTGGATATTATGGAGAAGAAAAGCTGAGTTTAATATTGAAGGTGTCACAAAGCTTCTACAAATATTTGTTTTTGAAAGACTTTCCATTATCTGTAATGAGTTTATGAGGAACACCAAAGCGACAAATGATGTGTTGATAGACAAAATCAATAATAGGTTTAGCTTTGGTCGATGAAAGAGGAATAGCCTCCACCCATTTAGTGAAGTATTATGTGGTAGTAATGATAGAGTGATGTCGCTGCAAGAGCATAGATTGATGAGACCAATGAGATCAAGACCCCATTGTGAAAAAGGCCACAAATCACTGTTCAGGTTGCAAAGCCTGACTAGGGATATGTGTGAGATTAGTGTGTTGTTGACACTTGACACATTTCTTGACATATTCGCAGCAGTCTTGATTAAGAGAAGGCCAATAGTAACCTAAACGTAGGATGCACTTAGCCACGACCAAACCACCAAAGTGTCCACCACAGATACCATCGTGGACCTCCTGAATAGCCTTAGATGATTCAGGGGTTTTGAGGCACCAAAGAAAAATACCCTCAAAACCATGTTTGTAAAGGATTCCACCCAGAATAGTATAGCGGTTTATGCGTTGGATAAAAGATCTTCTGCCATTGGAAGTCAAATCTAGAGGAAGCACTGAGTAGGATAGATAATCAAAATGTGCTGATACCACTCATCTTGAGTGTCAGTTGTGATAGCGTTGATTGAAGTTAACTACCTAAGATGAGATGGTTGGTCTAAATGCTAAACAACCACATAAAGTTGCGAGTCTTCAGTGAATGGAAGAATAAGCAAGGATAAAGAATCCATCATATTTGTAAATTTCTTTGTAGTGCAAGGAATAGCCTAGATAGTAAATTTATCAAAAGATTGAAGTTGAAAGAGAATGATATCGCGATATTTTTGAAGGATATCATTTTTGCATTGATAGACACTAGTGACTTGATTAATGATGAGTTTAGAGTCACCAAAGATGTCGATATGGAAAGTGTTGAGATTAATGGAATTTTGAAGACCTAAAATGAGGGATTCATATTCAGCCATATTATTGGTACATTCAAAGTTAAGCTTGTGTACGACAGGGATAGGTACACCCCAAGGAGGAATCATGATGAAACCTGCACCTCCCGCTTGCTGACACTTGGACCCATCAAAGAAGATTTTTACTTTAAATGGAGATAGAATGAAATCGATGTGTTGGATGTACTCATTTGGGAATTGAGTGAGGGGGACTTGAGTGTCCGGAAGAGGGGCATTAGCTAATTGATCAGTGATAACCTGACCCTTGATAGATTTCTGTGAGATGAACTCGAGGTCAAACTTTGTCATGAGCATGAGCCAATGAGTGATACAATCATTGTGATAAGGTTTTGCATGCATTGTCTTGAGTGGATTGACACTCGTAACAATGTAAGTTTTATGATTAAGGAGGTAATGATGAAGTTTAGAAGTCACAAAGAAGAGAGCACAACACAACTTTTCAGCTTTGGAATAGCGAGTTTCATACTCATGAAGAGTGCGACTGATATAATAGACAACATGTTCCTTACCATTAACATCTCGATGCAAGATCATGGCTCCCAGAGCATGGTCAATCACAAAAATATAAAGATAGAATGGCTCCCCCTCACGTGGAGGTGTAAGTATAGGTGGAGAAAGAAGATAATCTTTGAGATCATCAAATGCTTTTTCTCAACGCTCATCCCATTCAAAATGAACGTTTTTATGGAGGAGATGATGAAAAGGTTGACAACGGTCTGAAAGCTATGAGATAAAACAACATAAGTTGGAAGGAGGAGGCATCTTGATGATAACCTTTATTTTTGCGGGATCGACCTCAATACCTTGATAGAAATGATAAAGCCTAAGAGTTTACCAGTGAGAACGCCAAACACGCATTTAGATGGATTTAGGCAAAGAAAAAAATGAATGAGTCTCTCAAAGAGAGGCACAAGGATGAGAAGATGATCCTGATGGTGTTTGGATTTACCGAGGATGTCATTGACGTAATCTTCTACAGTTTTGTGTAGGAGGTCATGGAAGATGTAGGTCATTACACGTTGATAAGTCACCCCTACGTTCTTAAGACCAAAGGGCATGATGTGATAATAGAAATTCCCCAAGGAGTTATGAAGGAAGTCTTGTGCTGATCCTCTAGTGCGATGAGAATTTGATTATACCCAGAGAAACCATCCATAAGAGAAAGCATCTCGTGACCTGCAGTTAAGTCCATGAGTTGGTCGATATTAGGTAGAGGGAAATCATCTTTCGGGAAGCGAGATTAAGATCTCGAAAGTCAGTGCAAATTTGAATTTTCCCAGTAGCTTTGGTTATTGGTACTACATTTGAAACCCATTGTGGATAGTCAATGGGTTGGATGAAGTTGGCAGAAAGCAAGCGTTATAACTCTTCTTTGACAAGGAGAGCTACACGAGGATGCATCTTACGCATTTTTTGTTTAACTGGTTTGATGTTTGGAAGAGTAATGATATTGTGGACCACGATGTTAGGATCAAGGCCTGGCATATCTTCATATGACCAAGCAAATGCTTGGCAATGGTTAGAAAGAAAGGTGGTGAAGTCTCCTAACTCCTGTGGGTTAAGAGATTGGCCGACCTTAATGATGTGAGGGTCTTCAAAAGTCCCTATATTAAGATCGATAGTGGCTTTGTTGAGAAGCATAGATGTGTCAGAAGGAATGGTTTTAGGAAGATAAGAATCCTCTACCCCCAGATAGGTAAGGATAGAGTCATCATCCGAACAGTGGATAGTATTGATATTAGGAGAGTCGTCTCCGACTATTTCAGGGAAGACTAATGGTATGGAAGTGGATTTACAATTAGTCTTATAGGTCAATGGACCTAAGGAAATGGTATTGATTAAAAAAAAAGTTAGACGGGATTTAAATGGTGTCATCCACATCAAGCGATGCTTCAAACCTGATGGGAGAAGATGGTTCCTCAATAGAAAGAGGCTCAAATGAGAATGGTAACGGTGGCTTTCAAGGGAGGTTTGAACCCTAAACCAAATTTTTGATGTGGTTTAAGAGTTAGAATGGACGTGAGGTCATGCACACCCTGTTCATACTTTTTCAAGCCAAAGCACTTCCATGCACATCGATATAGATAAGTTTTTGTGAATGTGGGATTCTATAGATAATCAAACCCTGCTGAATAGGGTTTGGCCCTAGGAGGAGAATCTGGATGATAATGAGGTGTATCAAGACCACCATAGATGAAGTTAGTTTGTTGATTGGGTAGACCAATGGTGATGATGTGGCCAAGATCTGGTTGATATTCAGGTTGTTTGTCTAGCCTACCATACTCATTAGGTTTGAGATGGGCGTTAAAAGAGAGAAGGGGAAGCTCTCCTAGTGAAAAATGCTACAATGTATCTTCTAGATTTTGTAGATCTAGTAGTTTTGTTGTAGGTATGGAAGAAGATGAAGCCTCGTCGGAGAATCAGCATTCTCCTTTGGAGGGATAGACCTTGTGGTCATGTCACATTGTGTGGATGGAAAAGGGTCTCCTAGATGAGTATAGATTTTTCCCTCATACTGATATTTTATGCATCAATGGAGGGTTGATGGGATGTAGTGCATTGTACAGATCCAGGAGTGTCTCGAGGATCATATTGTAGTGGAATTTCCCTTCGATAATATAAAAATCTTGTGAAGAAGTTTCTTGCCTACTCAAATGGGTAGGACCACAGTTCCTAAAGTAACCACCAACTGATCGTTAAATGATCGAAGGGTGAAAGGCGGTGGTGAAACTACGTTCTTTAGTAACTTAAGTTGCTCAATTGTATGGCAGAAATGACGTTGAGTGCAATTCCACTATCGATCATAGTGCGTTTTAACGTAGTGTTATTAATTTGGACCATGATAAAGAGAGGAGCTTCTAAATCCTCAGGAGAAAGGGGAGGAATTTCATAATCCTTGAAGGAGATGGTGGTTGATGGTATATTCAATCCAAAAAGCATCTTAAAAGGCTAGGGCTCATATGAATTCACCATGATGTAGTGCAAATTATCAATCAAAGCATGGCAATGCTGGGGAGATGATTGAATGAGGTCAAAAAGAGACATTTTGACCGGAGCATGGGTAAGTTGTCTCATAACACTCTCCTCAACCGACACAGAATCTGAGTTCGAGGTGAAGCACGAATAGAGACCCGAGGTCTCGGGGTCGATGAGGAAGGAGGAACTCCTTTGGGGGTAGCGAAATAATGACTCGTGGTTGAGAGGTTATAGAAGATGATGGATTATCATACCATTGTGTTCTAGTGGCGATATGAATTGTATCGATTTGAGAAGGTGGAAGATCATCCGGAGTGATATCAATAGAATTAGGGGCCTGAATAGACTGTTTCAGGCTCAGATGTAGTTGGGATGACAGGAGACACTTGTTCCTCCTCCTCCTCTAATAGGAGATCATTTTCTTCCAAGAGGCTATTAACGATAGATTGAAGGGCTTTACATCCCTCGGTGTCATGACCTGGAGTGCGATGGTAAGTGCAAATCAAATCAGAGTTGAACCATGAAGGTTTTAATCCTTTGGGATTATAGGGTTTGATTGGAGGAAGAGATATAGATGAATATTGGATAAGTTGGTGAAGGATTTCAGTATAGAATCTGGTAGATGAAGATGTGGACAGAGGTGAAGAAGGCACCTCTTTAGTCTTAGTAGACTGCCGAGGTAAAAGAGCTTGCATATCTGGTTTGACAGTCTTTTTAGGGAATTTTTGCTCTTCTGAACATTGGGAGAAGTAGCCTTAGGTGCTTGAGATGGAAGTAAGTGAGGCAAGATTGATTTTAACGGAGGAGGAGATCCTAAGATAGATTTTGAAGATGATGAAGACATGACAAGTGTTTTAGTCTTCGGAGATGAAGAAGGCTACTTGGCTGAAACAGACAATGATTTAGATAAGACTGATTTAGATGGGGGAGGAGCTCCCAAAATAGATTTGATAGGAGGCACAAAGGGTGCCTTATTTTTTGGTAACAGAGATGATGGTTCTGATAAAAGAAGTGATGCCTTTCCAATAGGTAAATCCACTTTACGAGGCATCGGTGAAGATGGTGTTGTAGAAGAAGATGCCTTTTCAGTGGATAAATCCAATCTTTTATGAGGCGTAGAGAGGGATTTTTAGGAAGGGAACCAAGAGTTTTGATGGTCCGAAATATTGGTTTTCCCTTTTCAGGGATGGTGACAACTTCAACCGCATAAGGTGATTGTAACCATTTTGGAGGAAGTAAAGGAGATGATACCGATGATGTAACCCTAGGCTTAAACTCCAATTGTTTATGTCTAAGTCTAGGAGTCAGAAGTATAGGTGTCGACGCTATCTCTTTAGATGTTTCCTTAATAGGCAAGGAAGCACTGATGGTGGAAGAGGTAGGTAATGAAGAAGCAACCTCTTATGAGGAGGGTACTTCAGATGTAGTAATTGTGGGTGTAATTACTTTGTAGGAAAAGAGACAGGAAGAGTTAAGATCAAAGACGCTTCCAAAGGCATAAAAGTTGGTACAACTATGGGTATGTTAACCAAAGGCATGGTCGTGGAAAAAATGGGAGTGATAGAAGTAGAAGTATCCATAGTGGAAATTTGAAGGGATGTAAATGACTCAAGCACCAAAAGAATATCTGATGATGAGACAGATGAAGATGACACTATCTCGGGTATAGGTGGAAGATCAGATAGAGAAGCAGGGGGAGACGACTTTGTTTCTAACAACAAAGGAAGTCTCAAAGATGGATCATCCAAGGATGGTGGAATCTTGGATTTTGAAGGAGTAGAAGGAAGTTCGATTCAATGCGACATGTTTGTGGATGGTTCGAATTAGAAGTAGAACTATCGGTAGAAATGGAGATGATAGTATGCATGTTTGGTTTTAAAACCCCGAAGCGTCATTGTTCGGGATTATTTGGAAAAGGTTGTTTAAAAATGTCAAATGCCTAATTTTGGGGAGCATTTGGGTTATCTAGAATGAGCTCGCCTTTATCAATGAATTTTTGGACGATATTTTTGAAGGTCTGACATTGTTCAATGTCATGGCCTTTACTTCTATGATAATGAAAGAAGTCATTTTCATGATACCAGAATGGTCATTCTTGGTTCTCATCAAAATTTCTAATAGGAGGAAGTTCAATCATGTGAACTTCCAAAAATTTTCTAAGATAGAAGCATATGATTCCCCAATAAAGTAAAATACCGAGATGACAGAGATCCTTTTCGAGAAGATGAAGAGTCTCTCCGAGGTGTTTGATTAGAAGTGTTATCAGATCATGATGTTTTTAATACGATAGCATTTGTGGACCCCTAATTCTTGTCTTTGTTAGAAGTAGAAGGGTTTGATTTTGTAAACCAAGAAAAATATGGTTTAGACTTAGAACAAAGTTTTAACTTTCCTTGTTCGATGGCGTGAGACTCAAGTTTGCATGCCATCATAAAGGCTTCTTCAAATGTATAAAAGGTTTGAATCCTTAAAGTGGAAGAAATATGATTGGTGCAAGATCGAGTAAACAACTCAATTTTCTAAGATTGAGGGAGGGAGGAGTAAAATTGATTTATTATTCCTCTCCAACGAGTGACAAAGTATAAAATAGACTCATCATCGAATTGATGAATGTTATAAATATCTATGATCAAGATCTTATGTGCGATGTTTATTGAGAAGTTTTCAATAAACATCTGGGCTAATTGAGAGAAATAAAATAGATAATGTTGGTGTATGTTATTGTACTAGTCTAAAGTGGGCCCTGCTAAAGACATAGGAAAGGTATGGAGCATAAGCTCCTGGTCCTGGACTATAAGGTAGCAAGTGTGTTTAAATGCTTGCAGGTGTTGTTGAGGATCCTTCGACTATGAAATTTTGAGAACTTAGGAAGTTCCCATTGGGGAGGATAAGGCTTAAAAGCCACTGATGGATGAATCGGTTCATTACATACTTCTTCAAAAGAGTATGAAGGGTGAGCCCCTTTGGTGGAGGCTTCTAGGTCTGTGATTTTCTTGAAAAGAAGTTGGACGACATCAGATTGAGGAGGGGGCATGTTGATATGTCCCATATGAGAAGCGAATGGTATGTTTTGCTGAGGTGTTAATGGGGGATTCATTTGCTGATTAATAGGATGATAAGAGGAATAACTAGGTGTTCTAGGTGATGCCTAGCGAGGTATTTGGTGTGAAGGAGCCTGAGTATAAATAGGCTATGAGATGACAAGTGGTTGAGAGAAAGGTGGTTGAATGAAAGATGGAGCCTATGATTGGTGGGTTCCTACACTTGCCGACTGAATCGGAATGGATTGAGGAATGTGGGTGTTGATTTGATTTGATATGGTGGGAAACAAACTCTAAATGAGGCTTTTGACTACCGGATTAGTTATTAATGGTGCTGATGCCAAAGGATGGGTAAAATTCACTATCGCTAGAGCATTGGAAGAAATATCAGCTGGAAGATGAGAAAGAGGAACCGACTGACTCATAGGAGGGGGTTGGCTCACAGAGAGATACTAACCCTGAGACACAATAGATGGCATAGAATAATTAATAGCAATTTGTGGGAGTGTGGATGCACTCATCATAGCTGAAGAAGAGGGCCTCTTGAAAGTAGGCTATGGGGTAGCTAAGGTAGCTACGGCACTAGGGATAGGTAGGGTCATTTGAGAACCAGTCGACATGGTTGGTGGAAGAGAAAAAGGAGGCATAGATGCGCCACCTTCTTTCGTGGTTCGAGGTGAGAAGAAGCATGCTAACTACTCTATGAAATCCTGGGATGGCTCATGAGAATAATCGTAAACCTGCTAGATCGGTGGTCCCTGATCAGATATTTGAGTAGACTTATGCACTAAGTAGTCCATAAGGGCTACCAAGTTGTGGTCAAGGAGTGCCTGAAATTCAGGATCTCCACAAGGAACATACTCTATATCAGAAGCAGATGACACCTCTGAAGGACTGGGGAAGCTGGTCATGATGGGATCACTTTAGGATGATAGAAAGGATTATACGACCAAGATGGGGAACCAACTAATAGTGGTCCCAAAGAAGACCCGAGGGGTGCCGAAACATCCAAATTAGCGGGGGTCTCAGATGAAGAAGAGGCTAGTTGAGCCATTTTTCTAGATTGTGAGCGGGTGATGACTGTCATAAACAAGCACAAACACAAAAAGAGATTAACTTAATTAATGCATAGACAATTCAAGCAAGTATAGGTGATTATCTCTTTTAATTTTTCATGCTTTTTTAAGAAATAAAATGTTAGGGAAGGCTTTTAGAATGGGGAATACTCAATTGGCCAAACTAAGGATGGTTTGTGGAATGTTTTGGTGAGGATTCCCAAAGGCACTTCAAAAATACTGGTACATGTCTTAATATAGGGGCCTACCCCCGCTCTTCACACACAACTACGATAAGGGAGTGGGGTGCTTCGCCAATATATACCGAGCTTCCATGAATTTATAGTGCGGCCCGAGTACCGCGTAGGCTCTTCCTCTTGGATGTCACTTCTAAGTAGGCGAGGCCATGGAAGGAGTTTTTGTTTAAATGCTTTATACCTAGTGATTTTGGCTTTGTGTGCAAGGGTGAAAAATAAAAAATCAAATAGTGTCACTACCGATTTTGATCAATTTTCCAACCTATTTAGAGAACTAGGTGAAGAACATACAACATAAATGAAAAAGAAAATGTTCTTTTTAAGCACTAAAACCGAAGTGTTTGATTTCAATGAAGACAAGTCAAACAAGTTCTTTCCCAATGTGATTAATTCATTTTAAGGACCAAAACCGAAGTGTTTGAGTGTGATAAAAACAAACAAACAAGTTCTTAAAAAGGAGAAAACACTGCAAAAGAGAAATACTTGTAGATTTATCTCTCCAAGGTGTGTGGACTTCAAAAGTGTGTTTTTGAGCTCTTCCCCAAAAAATCCCGCAAACAAGCAAATCATTGCTTCAAAAATAGTGTTAAGCGAACACACAAACAAATCCATCAAGATACTAGTGGAAAGGAAATTTCTATTTTAAGAAACTAGAAAACTTTCAAGGGAATGACAATTTTTCACAAAGAGATGAATTAAACAATGCAACTTTGAAATCAAATGAAGAATTTACTAATTTTAGAAATAGAAATTAGAATTGAGATTTGCAAAAAAGAAGGGACCTAACTTTGCAAATTTAGAAATGAAAGAAGCAAGACTGAAACGATGAAAGGAAATGCTTAAGAGCAACTGATGAAAATCAGTGAAGAAAAAGAACAAAGCTCAAAACTAGAAAAGAGATGAACTTACCAATAAGGGACTTTGGTGAGGTCCCACTGGGCATGCCAGAATGTAGATAAAGAATTTCCACACTTGTTACCTGTCTAAGTTAATGCACCAAACTAAACACAAAAACTCTAAAAAACTCAAGTAAAGTCGATACCGATTAATTGGACAAGATTTGGAGACGTAGATAGAAAGAATTCCCTGATGGAATTAAAACAAGCACACACAAGAAATCTGTGGAGTAGATCCAAGAAACCTGTGATGCAAGAATACTTAATGTAAAAAATATGACGTTAGCGTATATAAGGTGAATTGCCCATAAAGCAGTCCGGGAAGTGATTAGCTCCCTCGGTGGATTTCAAGTCACTTTTTCAATTAAGAATAATGGTGTACATGATAAAATATGTAAGAAAATGTTTAGATTTTCTGATTTTAAATTGTAGAAAAATGTAAAAATAGTAACAAAAGCCAAAGAAAGCAGAAACTATAAAAAAGATGGAATTGTGTCACCTAGATTCTATACCTTTTTGTAAATTAGTCGGCATTGATCGGACGGTGATCGGCATCGATGGTTTAGAATGACATCGATTTAGATAGATCGACATCGATTGATGCCGGAGTCGTTGTCGATCGGGAAGAAATCACGATAAATTGATTAGTTGTTGATGATGATCAGATTGTGGAGACCCATAAGAGCTGTAAAGATATGAACAAAGCTCTACCCTAGGCCGGAGGGAGAAATGTAGTCACCCAGAGGTTGAAGATCCTAAGTGATATCGATATTCTGCTGGAAAAATAATGGTGCACCTCTCCAGGATTGATCTAAACATAATTCACCTCTTTTCAATTGATAGTTTCAACATTCACTTAAGTTTTTCACTATTTCTCAAGTATCTATTGTCTAACCAGAATTGAGTTCAAGTTGTGTATTTATAGTCAAGACCCGACCGAGGTAAAATTAGCACCATTCAAAAAAATCAGCGTCGATCGAGAAACGGTCGGCACCGTTAAGGGAATAGACTCCCAAAGTGTTGAAAAGGGACGAGTTATGGAGGATCATAATATTATCCCTCTGACTCAAATACGGGAAGAATCCTATTGCATGGTTCCAGGAGAGGAGAAATAGGTGGGATAGGTGGATAATAATAACATGGGAGGTTGGGAAGTGATATGGGGTGAATAAGTAGAAGTGGAATAAATGTAGAAGATAGAATTACATGGTTAATATTTAATTATCCATGGGTGAAATATAATGGGGTGGAACAAACTTAGGATAGGCATTTTAATTAGATATTTAATTAATACCCTAAGAGAGAATTAGTGATACAAAAGTGCATTGGGTTACCCGAGAATAGAATAGGTAAGCAAACATGGGGACATTAAATTGAGTAACCAATTTTATGTGTCTACATTTTCCCCTTTTTGTCGAGTATCTTGCAATAAGCAATGCTATGAGACAAAAACAAGGAGTTGGAAGAAAAGGAAGAATATTGATGATGTGCCCCCCCTTAAAACTAGGGATGGGGTGGCTCAAAAAACCAACCGATACCAAGTTTGAAAAGGGTGGATGAAAAAGAATAGAAGAGACGATGCCCCAGCTAAATGTCCTGGAGTATATTTGATCATTGATGATGCACATAAAAAACAAAAAAGGCAGTGACCTAAGGAACTCACATTGGTAGGGCCAACTAGACGGTCTTCGTATGAGACAATGTAAGTGGCTACTGCATCGGTGAGTTAAAGGTGATCAAAAATAGTAACCAAAGAGTGACACATTGGTAGGGACAATTACATGGCCTTCGAACGAGATGATGTTAGTGCCTACAGACCCGTTATCTTTAGTTTGTAAAAAAATGTGAGTTACCCATGTACATGGAGAAAACATGGAATGGGTGATAACACTAGATAGATGCGCCTAAAGGTGAAAATAAGGTTAAAACAATGATCAAATAAAAAGGCCAAGCATCAACACTTAGATAAGGAGGATGAATCAATGGTCTCGAGAGTAGAGCTACCATGGAAATCAAAACATGGCCACTATAATGGACTTTGTAATAAAAATGTTTCCGACTAGGTAGAACAAGTGTGCTATGGTCTTCTCTAGGATCAATATTCTTTCTAGTAGCTCCTTTATATTCTTGAATAGCTACTATAACAAAGATGTTCTCATGTGTTCCCTTTGAATAAAAATAATTACCCCACACCAATTGTATGTGTAATCCCCTATGCATAAAAATACTTTAGATTGAAATTTTCTTCCAGCAAAAACATGCCTATTACAAAAACACCAAACTAAATTGACAAAGCATAGCGATAAAGAAGGAAATACATTAAAATAAATACATAAAGGTAAATCTATACTAAATGGCAATACTACCTTATTACAAACACCATTAAAACATATTTATAGTAGGGATTCAGACTACTTCCATTGAAGTAACCGAAACTGTGTTCAATCAAGCCTCTAACTAACAAGCACTCCGATTCAAGGATGTGAGTGATAACATACGGTCCCAACAATACACCTTAAGTTTTCCTAGATGACACATAAAATTTGATTCATACACAAGTACCATTTATCCAACCTCAAGCTTCTTATCCCTAACGTGTTTGTCATGCCATGCCTTCTTCCTGGCCTTTTCTTTCTTCTGACTCCAATGTGTTATGGTGCACCTCTCATCCAATTGTATTAACTTGTCAATTCTTTCTTCTAATGATTTTTCATCAGCTAGACCTCCCGCATGCACAATGCGCAAACCAACTGAAAGGGTGTAGTCGTATTCAACCTCTTCTAGGTTGTTCTATATGCCCAAAGTACAAAAGAAACTTTATCATCCCAATTTTTCCTTCCAACATTACAAAATTATGTGAAGGTCTGGCTCAATATCTTGTTTAAAGCCTCACCAGTCTCATTTTATTAAGGGTGATAAGGTGTAGTCTTGTTGTGTGCGGACATAAAATCATCCAGCAATATCTATATCATCTCATTCAAAACTTGTGTACCCCTATCACTTGTCAAGCTCAGTGAACATCCATACATAGTAAGAATATTTTCCCATAAGAACCTTACTACTGTAGCTATTGTACAATCTTTTGTAGGTGATACTTCTTCCCACCTTGTAAGATAATCTATACAAGTGATGATGTAGCATGATTTGGTTCTACACGTAGTTGGGGAAATAGGACCCACAAAGTTTATTGCCCATTTTTCAAACGACTCTGCTCTAGGAATAGGCCTCAAAGGCATTCTATCTCTTTTCCCAAGTTTTTCAAGGCACTGAAAGTGATCACATGCCTTACAATACTCTTTATAATCCTTGTATAGGGTCTCCCACCATAATCATAGGAGTAGAATATTTTACACGGTGGCATCACCTGTATAATTCCCACCTACAATACCACCATGATATTCGTGTGCTCATATTCTAGTACACATCGGCATAATACTTCATCTTTTCCTAGTTTGTATAAGTCACCACTGATCAACATGAAAGGTGTAGCGTGAATTCCAAGTTTCTTCTTCGCTAAGGATTTCATTCTTTTTGGTGTTATACCAATGCGTAAAAATACAACAATATCCTCCACTCAAGGCATGCAATGTAAGTTCTACAACCGTGCATCTGAATTACATCTTCAACTATCGACGCATCTTCCCCTTATTGAATCCTTGGTAAGTAGTCTGGTCCATAATTTCTTTTACCTAGTTTTACCATGATGTGAAGTCAAATTCTTGTAATACGAGCACCCATCGACATATGTGCCCCTATAAATGAGCTTATTTACCAATTATTTAAATGTCATGTGATCTATATAAAATATAGAGGGTGTTCCTAGCAAGTACTATCTAAATTTATGTAGCGCATAGATCATCGACAAGGCCTCGCGCTCTGTAGTTGTATAATTATTTTTTGAGCGAGTCGATTTATACTAGCAAAGTTGAAAGGATGATATATAATACCTTCTCTAGGTTGAGCTAACACTGTGCCAATGGTTGTGCCAGAGGTATCCACATGTACGTGAAACGGTTGGTTCCATGAGGGAAAACATAGAATATGTGTTGTAGTAAGTCTCTCCTTTAATGCCTCAAATGTGCACTATTGTGGTTCTCTCTAATAGAATGTCCCTTTTGCTTTGAAAAACTCTTACAAGGGTGTAAATTTTTTTGCATATCCTTTGATGAATTTTCTGTAATACCCTGTGTGGCCCAAGAATCCACACACCTCACTTTGACTCGGTATGCTCCTCCAAGACTACAAATATGATATTTAAAGAGATTCTTAATTGTCTACATATTTCAAACATTAAGCGCAAGTTGTCACAATGATCTTTAACAAGACCATATACCGTCCAATCATATAAGTAAACCTGTAAGAATTTGTGAATAAAATCTTAGAATGCTTGAACAAATATGCACAAAAATACAACGGCACATTCTTCAAACCAAAGGGCATCACAATATATGAAACTCTTCCCTATTTAGTGGTGAAAATTGTATTCTCTTGATCCTCTTGTGTAATTATTATCTGATGATACCCAGAGAATCCATCCGTGAAAGAGTAAACTTTGCGCTGTGAATGCCTTCTAATATTTTCCCGGTGAAAGGCATAGGAAAAGAATCTATCACACATGTAACATTCAGCTCCCCTCGTAATCCAAACAAATCCTAATCCGACCATATTTCTTTATACTGATTACCATGGGACTAACCCACTTTGATTCTTCTAAGGGCTTAATGATGCCAGATTTTAACATTTTTTTAATTTCTTCTTTAAATTTTATGTGCAAGATAGGGTTCATCATGTAAGGTCTCTTCCCGACCGAACGTGCTCCTTAGTTTAGCTTAATCTTCATCTTTCCTAATGACTCATGTACCCCCTTTAACTCATGGTATCCCCTAGGGAATAATTCTGGAAGTCACATAGTAACTCAATTATCTTCCACTCCTCAATACTTTCTAGGGTCAATAGGTATGTCTTCATAATAAAAAAATCCTAAAAAAGGTGAAAAAGAGGTCTCAATAATAACAGTAACCAATGGTGCAACCTAGAATCTATAGTGAAAAATCCAAATCGCATGACGGCACATAACTCACCTGAGCCGAGCACTCACTCAAAGCACACAAAGGTACTGCACTTCTCCTTATAGTTACTTCTACAGGATGTTAGTGTGATGATGATAAATCATATTCAGATCCATAATTAAACATAAACATTCCACTGTGCATAATCCAAATCTAGATATTAGAGATTCATGAATTAAACAATAACTATAATAAAATTAACCATACATGAACCTAATTCAGTTACGTTTAACACCATTATCTAGCCAATATTATCCATTGCATTAAAAATTGTAAAACACATAAGCTTCTTACATTATAAGGTGTATCCATAAGTCATGCGCACATCAGATCCAACAAAATAACTCTACAAAAAAAGATTTCACACACCTATGTCCCAAACTACATAGTTCACTACATATTTATAGAGGTGGGGACTTTATCTTTGCCGCCTATGCACTCCTCAAAATAGGTTACATGCTGATAATAGCCATGCACATTTAGAATAGCATACATACATGTAAGTGTTCTAATAATAGATTTCTTATGGTTAACTGAAGAAGAAATCCTATTATTAGCTCAAACCATGCATGACACTTATCATCCTCTTGTTCCAAAAATATCATTGTGTTTAGTGCAAGTCTTCATCCCTATGTGTGCTCCACATGCTATCTCTAAAAATAGTCCTTATCCATAAAAAGGACTAAGTCCTAAGCTAAACTATTCTAGTGTGCGTTTTCTTTCCTAACTTCATGTGCCTTCAAATGCACCTTGTTCTGTGCACGCATCTTTTGTGTGCCTTATCTTTAGAACAAATTTTTTTCTTCTCAAGAATTTCTACATGCTATTTTCTTATCCATATTTTACTTCACTTTTTCTAAACAAGCATGGGTTGACATCAACGAAAGGAGGTTAAAGCTTCTTAGAGCCAACTTTATTCGGGAAATCCCCACACATCCTATCTAATCCATTTTCTTTTCACTCATTCTTATTTGCGGTTTCACCAATCTCACAAAGAAGGATCAACTACTTGGTGCCCATATATCCACATCACACATCTAAGGTACCATAAACCCTCCATGTTCTGATTTTCTAGTTGCTTTCATTACTAGTTCATTCATTTGATTAGGAATGAAGGAACTTGTCCCACATTCTCGACATGCCTAGTGGGACCACCCTTTAGGTGTTCCATTATATTTATTTCTAATTTCATGCTTCTTATGTCTTCTACTAACATTGTAGGATGAGGCTTTGTGTTTTTCTTACTCATGTTGGGTTTTAGATTCTTGGATTGCTCTTAACTTGAAGATCAAATAAAAAGGAAAAGTGTCATCGAGGTATTCCTCATTTTTACTTATTTACTCCTTTTTGCATCATACAATCCCTTTCCATGTGTGTTTCTCTACACTCCAACCATCATCGATTTTATAAAATCGTGGCCTAGTCTGTTTCACCTATCTATGCCAAAATTACAACTGTTCCTAGCCTATACCTACCAGAACACCTATTTGACCTTCAAATCTGTAGCTAACCTAGCTTGTTAGCTCAGATTCACCTATAACCAACCTATTTTTCCTCTGGATCTCCTTCTAGCCTAGCCTGTTAGATTAGATATAGCCTATTGTGTTTGTATGAGATGCCTAAATCATATTAAACTACGGTAGGACAACATTTACTTTATTTCGTAATTGAATTTTCTTAAACAAAGGGAATGATAGCCATCTAGAAGTATCGCACTTCCGGATCTAGTACATTCTAGGCACCCACCGCATATATCATTTAACTCTCTTTTGTGGTCTTGTTTTGGTTCTTATACAAGTAGTTCCTCTTAGCCAAAAGGAAGGTCTCACAATCACTTCAATCTAGGATTTAGATACGCGCGCATACAACCTTCAACCATCTCAAACCAGGTATTCCTCATACCACCTTTACCTTATCTGCTTTAAGTCTAGTACTTCTCGTAAAAGTAAGAAATCAAGTGAAACATTTTGGCATGCCCTGTGGGACCCATTCGGGTTTCTTTGCATCTTTCTTCATGCCTAGGTGAAAAATTGTGTGTCTGTTTCCCTTCCAATAGCATTCACATTAATACCTTCTCCTTGGTAACATTCTCTTCTTTCTATATGCTTCGAAAGACACATTCCTTTTGGTGTATTTAAAAAGAATCTTCTTAGTCTTGCTTTCTGCATTTTAGTGAAAGAGCATCCCTCTTCCTGTTCATCTATTGATTGTCATCAAATATCATACTTTCAATTTGGGTTTAAAATAAGTGCATTCCATTCTGATTTTTGCATTAACTCACATTAATTGAGGGCAACCTATACACTGGAGGTCATGACTAGCAGATGGTTGACAAACGAATCATAGAAAAACACTCCTATCCTTTTCTCTTTCTCTAAGTCTTACCAAACCACACAAAAATTCAAAATACATACATTTTTAAACAACATCCTACCTAGAAGAAGTTGTAGGTGATCACACGATCATGGTATAGTGGGAACCTAGCTCGCTACTCTATCGAGTCATACTTCAGAGCGAAGCCCACCCCCTCCATAAAATTCCTTAAACCTCACCCTTTAGAATCATTTCTTCGTAGGAAGCCTTCCTCACCAAGAAATTCTATTGTTTTGTTCATAACATTCACCCATACAAATAGCATAATTTGAACAGAGATGTAATAGAACAGGCATTCTAGGAACATTCTTTCTTAGTGTTCTACTTGATTTGCATTTTGAGGTGAGAGCTTTCGATCATTATTTTTGTCTTACCTTGCACACTCCCAATCATAGTCAATGTATTATGACTTTGTCTAAGTGTGTCTAGACCACATCTACATCATTCTCAAACTTAGGGGTTTGATTCAACACCATATTTTTAAATCACAACCATCTTTCTTATTCTCTATTTCAATTTCATAGTAACCGGCTATGGTTACCATTGGTAACATCAGTTTAACCCAACAGAATCGGTTTGAAGTCTTATTAGATACCTATCCAAAAGACACCTATTTCACTTTCTGAGATGTAAAAGGCTCCTATCACCTTCCATATTGTTGTTACTTCGATCACAGTTACCTTACGTCTCATCCTATGTGAAAATTGTTACTCTGGGACTATCATTTAACAGATTGTTGGTTTTTCATAAGAATCGGCACTTTTGATTAAACCTAACTAAATCATTGGTTTACCCGAACCGTCGTGTCGCCACCCTATGCTATTTTACAACTCACCAGCCGACCTAATTCATTCACCGTTGATGGTTTTCCTAGTTTTGTTGTGTTCTATGCCATTCAAACATAATACAGTCCTCGCTAAATCAGTTCCTATCCACATGGTGCTAACCCGTAGTCAGGAAAGTGCCCTTGTATTTCACACTAGTCGACTACCACTCCCACCTAGCCCTCCATCACCTAGTCCTTCACCACCTTCCATCTCATCATCCATGGATCCCAATCAACCCATTACCATTCCTACAGGTGACACAGAGTTCGCATGACTCTTGGATCAGAATCCCGCTACTTTGAGCCATTACCTCACCCATGCCTCCACTCAAGATGCCTCGGGTTAATTTATCTATGGCATGCCCGTATCCTTATCTCCATCCCTAATGATCGCTTCGCCTTGGCTCCACCTCCTACCATGGTGACCTTACCCACATTAACCCTGGGCGTGTCGCAGCTAGGTCCCACTCCGGCTTTGACCGCCACATCCGCCACCTCTATTGCACCCGTAGTCTCCACCACACCTATCCACTACCTGAACATAGCATCATCTGCACTCATTTGTCTCATATATACCAGCTTACAACTCTACCACCCTTTGTGTTAGTAACCTCTACCCCATTTAAAAACATTGTCCTTTCTATTCCCCAATCTCTACCTCCCATCTCTACCAGGGTCACTACGAGTGTCCCACCTTCACATACCTACTACAAACCACCTCTCATTTCATTGGTCATTCACCTGGATATATACCCTCTATACATGTCTCTCAATTCCCGCCTCCTTATTCGACACCACCATATTCTAGACATGTTGTATTCTTCATATGTCCCACAACAACCTCCTTTCGCTCCGGGGGGTACCCAATCTTCACAACCTAACAATGACTTTATCAAGTTAATGATGGATAAGATGCAGACATTAGAAGCATCTATTTCTAGCTCCCATAAGTATCTCACCTATGACGATATTTGTAATGAACCTATTCACCCATCCATTCCCATTCCCATATCTCGTACACTGGGAGATGCCTAAGTTTAACCAATTTAACAAGAAAAAGACCCATAGCAGAGAATTTGTGATCTTTCAAACATGGGTGTTACATAATTGCCCATGATGATGCTCTACTTTTGTGAACCTTTCCCATGTCCCTAATGGGTCCAGCATTAGACCGGTATAGTGGATTACCTAGACATTCCATCTTCTCATTCAACCAAATAGCCCAAGCCTTCTTAGATCATTGTTTGATTAATGTCATCAAGAACGTTACCATGACCGATCTTTATTCTACGTGCCAATACGATGATGAATCTATCGTAGATTTTGTCACTTGTTGGCATAGCCTAATCAACCAACTCACTTTCCAATTACCACAAACTAAACTCATAGAGCTCTTCACACGAGCTTGTGCTACACATATCTCACCTACCTTATAAATGAAAATATTCCACACATTCGATGAGGCTTTCACCATGGCACGTAAACTTGAAATTTGTGCCATCGAAGAGAAGATATAATTATGAAACAGAACTCCTCGTTTAAATCACACGAGACTTCCTCTTCCTCGAAACCTCAGACGAGTTATTCCAAAGCTAAGGGAACTACCAATGTAGTGGTACTTAAGGCTTGCCTGCTCACCCATCCAATCATGCTAAACCTTCATCCAATTTGTCATTGGTCCAAGCCTTCCAATTCAAATGAGAAAAAAGAAATACACCTCAATTAGAGAACCATATTCATCTGTTTTGGAAAATCTTATTAAAGCTAATGCCATCACCCTTCCTCCTATCAAACCACATACTGGTTTTGACCCCTCTCGCCCCATACTAGGTTGGTACAAGGAAAATGACTATTGTAACTATCACTGGGTAAATGGTCATAGTGACAACAATTGTATCACCTTTAAAAAATTGTTTAGGGAATGCTCGGGAGTGGTGAGTTAGTCCTAGATAATCTTAATGCACATGCCAATCAAGACCTTCATATATTCAAGAAACTATTCCCTAACAATTCCCACCATAGATCAAACCGGTGATGCCTCACACAACTAAAGTAATACACGTGAGGTACATTTTATCTTTACCAACTTACCACCTGTTTCCCAAATATCTCCTATTCCCTCCATCAAGGAAATTCTAGCCCGAAATCCTCTACCTACACAGGAACCTACTTTATCCATTCCTCTACCCATAGAGGAAATCCCTTCACCTCCTATACACCTACAGAGGAGTCTCTCGTTAGCACCGATATCATTTCCCCTTCATCTTCCCTACCCAGTGAGATGCTACCAATTGTACCTCCTCCACCCATAAAGGAGTTCCCATCGTCTTCTCCACGTATTCAGGATCCAATAGATTTTCCGTTCTTTCGCTTCGGTGACCACTCTCCATCAGCTACCCAAGATCCTGTGGACCTACTTTCGGCTCTCTTACCTATAGAGGCCGAAGCCAGTGAATTCCCTATTTCTCAGACACATTTTATGGGAATCGCCACTTGCTCCACACCTACCTCACCTAACACAGTGCCGTTCTCACATTTGGTTGACTCGCCTAGACTATGTTGATAGGTCTTTACTTTGGGGGTGTCTCTTACTCCCGGTCTTGACCCAAATGCAATCATCTTCCACTGAAACCTCTACCATTTATCCAAAGAAGTTTCAACAACCCAAACCACACATGAACATAACTCTTGATACATCTTCTATTGCATCATCCTCATCTATACCCACCTCTCTACCTACTAGTTGACGTATTCCAACACCATCTCTTGTATCTAAACCCATTAGTGTCCTAGGGGTCACACCCACATCGAAACTTGCACATCCTCCTGTCAAGATACACTTGACCACATCTCCCCATATACCTATGGAACCAATCCCTCAACCTAAACGAAAAACCCAACCTTCTAATCTGCATGCACCGACCTCACCAACTACACCTTTATCACCTTCACCCTTACCATCCATCTTGGGACCTCACCCCTCTACCTTAACAAAATCTAACCTCTCCAGGGGTAAACCTAAAATTCCCTTGACCCCTTTACTACAACTCCGCATCTCTACCTCGGTAAGACTTACATCTTTCATCACCATCTATAACTTCTTTGCATCCTATACCACCACACTACTAATGACATTTTCTTCCACCTCACCTATGCCTCCCTCTCGACCTCGATCAACACCTACCGCTGCACCTCAGTTATCCCCTTGGGTCACTTGTCCTCTCCCACCATCTGCCTTGCCATTTACATCACATGCTCCCCCTACACCTCTACCTAAGAAAAAGCACCAAAACCAAAAAAATGTTAATTTCCAAAGAGGTGGTTAAACCTACCCCTCTTTCTGTTGTTGCACCTACACTAAAGAAAGTACAACCCAAATTCAAGAATGCATCACCTCGACTACCACCACAACTACCCAATCTTCCAACCAAACCTACTTTTATTTCACATTATGATCCATTGGTGGGATCATACGCCACCATCTTGGCTAACCTCCTGGAAATCTCTACTATCACTCTCCCTCCTCTTAGACCTTACGACCCTCTTAAACCTAAACTGGAAGGGTTTGAGGATACTAACATTTGTTCTTACCATCACATGCCAGGACATGATGTTGAGAATTGTAAGGGGCTAAAGGCTTCCCTCATTCAATTATGTCCCTTTGACCCCACTTTTGATGACGATGACCTCCTGGATGATGAACCTATTTCACCCTCACCACCTTCTTCACATCATCCTTCTACACTTATACTACAACCTCCATCCTCACAGCTCATAGAGCCACCACCAAAATTTGAGATTAACATGGTTCGCATAAGAGAACTTGCCACACCTCCACCTAAATGTCATTTCGCCCAAATAACCTCACAAGGATTTTCTCCTCCAATAGGTTTTTTCCCTTCATGTCGTTATACCACTTACCCTACACCTTCTCCATTTGCCAACTTCCTCAAATAAACGTGGTACATGTCACTACACATGTGCGTAAGGGAAAATAAAAGGTGACTGACCCACCAACCAATCCTATACCCAAAATATCATTTGCACCCCTATATAAAATAACTATCTCATGCGCCCCATGTACCCTATTTCTAATGGCGTCACACATCACACAATGCTCAAACAACTACACCAATCTCCCCTCAAAATGTCCTTATATGACCTCATCCAAACCTCGAGTCACATCGTCAAGCCCTCATGGAGGTCCTTCAATCTATTGAGGTTTTACCTAATGACCCCACACCTGTAGCATCTAATATCACACCTCATCATGTTGCTTCTCTCACCAAATTTCCATCTACCTTATAACCTCCCCCTGTTCACCAAGTTTCTATCCTTAGTTTCTCGGATGACAAAATTGTCCCCCACCAAACTGATGACCCAAATCTGCACTTTTCATCTCCATCCATGTCGATAATATACGCTTCCGATGTGTTATTATCGATGGGGGCACTAGCATTAATATCATCTCCTCTCACGCATTCAAACAAATGCACATACCTAAACATACAAACATGTTGTGTTCATTCAATGATGCTATCACGTCTACACTTGGCACTATCATCCTCCACATTTGTGTGGGTCCTCATATTATTACCAAAATATTCTACGTGTTAGAAGGGGAGTTTCGGTGTAATTTTTACTCATAAGGCCCTGGATTCATGCCATGGGTTGTGTTCCTTCTACTTTGCACTTATGTGTAAAGTTCGAACATGAAGGATGTTCCTATACCATTCCAGCTAACCCATCACCTTTCAAAACTTATAACATGCTTTACTGGCCCAATGATGTCCTTGTACTTGTTAAGGCATCTACCTCCTTACCTACATCTTCTTCGCACACAACCCCATCCACAAGTGTTTATTCTGAACTCACCTTAGCCCAAATATTCTATTCCCACAAACTGTTGTTACTTCTACTAGTCACACATCAGCTTCCCGACTAACTGACACCTCCATCGATCTAACTTCTAACACTTCCTCAATTCTAGCCACCAATATATCAATCATTGATCCTTTGGAAGGATTTTTCAATGCCTCACTATGGGGGAGTATTGCAGTCAATGTCAATACATTCCTTACTCCACAAGAGTATGAAAACCTCCACCAAAATCCTCACTATGATCACTGCATAGGTGAGCATCTCCTTTATGGTCCTCCCCACCTCCATACCCATCTTACCTATGGGGGACTTGATATTTCCACTTACACACCCGAACCACCATCACAAACCCGACCTTTTCGGATGACCTTCAGTCGCTTACCAACCGCCGCTTTGCTCACACTTTCCTACACCACTATTCCTGGAAGGGTTTTGGCTTTGGCCTTTATGAGCAAGGTCATCACACTATTATTTCATGTACCACACGTAAACACAATGATCGTAGTGGAATCGGTTTTACCGAACTACCTGCCAAAAAGCCCCATATTGAACTCATTGAAGACATTGACCCCTCTCCACCTTCTTCACCTACCTCACCTTCACCACCTTCACCAACGGAGTCGATGGATCCTGAATCTATCCCTCCTACCCTTTTCCATAAATACCATTTCCTTGGGGCCTCTGACCTATCACCACGATGGCGAGGCTCCTTCCTCTCTTCCTTTCTTGTATCCTGACATGATAGGGGACGATACTCCTTCTATTAATGTCGTTCAATGTCAGGATGATGAGTCCATACTCACCTACCTTGGTGCCAAAGACTCTTACATTCACGGTTGTTACCTTCTGAGATGTAAACAATGTTGAATGAATTGACTATCGAAGTCAACATCCACACTCAAGAAGACCCCACATTCTCAAGATTGGCCAATCTATGGATGCTGATGAACAGGAAGCCCTAATTTATTTTCTTAAAAATCATAGCCACGCTTTTGCTTGGTCCTATCTTTGACATGCCTAGCATTGATCCCACTACCATGGTCCACAATATTTTCACCATTCCCAAGGCCAAACTCAGAAACAAAAGTTGAGGAAAATACACCCTCTCATTGCTCTTCTTCACAAGAAGAACTTCAACGCCTTCTCTCAATTTCCTTCATCTTACCCATCGATTACCCCCAATGGATTTCTAACATCGTCCCACTGCTCACTAACGCAATAGGGGGACTTTGCATTTGCACCGATTTCCATGATATTAACCTTACCTATCCTAAAGATGATTTTCCTCTACCTGGTATTTACCGGTTGGTTGACCTTACTACGCTGGCCATGAGATGCTATCACTTATGGATGGTTTCTCGAGTTATAACCAAATCTTACTCGCCCTAGAGGATCAACACAAGATCGCATTCATTACCCCTTGGTGGACCTTCTCGCTATCAAGTTATGCCTTTTGGCCTTAAAATGTTGGTGCCACATATCAACGTGCTATGAAATAAATCTTTCATGATTCATGCATCACATATTAGAAGATTACGTGGATGATCTCTTGATAAGTCTAAACATCGGGCTGATCATCTCCTGTCCTCGAAACCATCTTTGACCGCCTCATTAAATATTATGTCCGCCTTCAGCCTAAAAAGTGCATCTTTGCGGTTCTCTCAAGAAAGCTCTTGGGATTTATCATTTCCTTACGTGGTATAGAAGTTGACCCTACTAAAGTCAAGGCCGTTACGAAATGCCTCTTCCCACTAACCTTAAGCAACTTCGTAGCCTACAAGGTAAACTGTAATCTATTCACCATTTTATTTCCCAACTCTCCGACCATTGTCAACCATTTCATCACCTCCTCAAAAGCATGTCTCTTTCAAATGGGATGACGATCGCCACAAAGATTTTGAGGCCTTAAAACAATACCTTCTCTAATTGCTCGTACTCATTCCACCTAAATATGAGCAACCCTTCTACCTATACATCTCAGCTACCGATCACTCTGTAGGGGCCATGCTCACTCATCGTGATGAAAAACATAGGGAGAAGGTGGTTTATTATATAAGTTGTACCCTTCTAGACTACAAAACCCGATACACTCACCCCCGAAAACTTTTCTTACACTTAGTTTTTGTTGTCACCAAACTTTGCCATTACCTACTTAACAAAAAAACCTATGTTGTGACCAGCAATGACCCCTTACACTTCATGTATGCTAATCCTTACCAAAATCAACGTGCCACACATTGGCTCATGCTTCTTGCTGACCTAGACCTAGAATTCATCCACCAAAAATCTATCAAAGGCCATGCCATTGCTTGACCAACTTGCCGATGTGCCTCTTTCTAGGAATCTACCTTCAAATTTGGATTTCCCTGACGAATCCATTACTAACCTCTCTTTGGATGATGACCCTTACCAAATGACCTTATTCTCTAATGGTTCCAAATGTCGGCATGGGGGTGGTGCATGATTTATCCTCATTCCTCTTGATGGTGAACCCATTGCCTTTGTAGACACCAAATTTGTGTCTTACGACCCCCTGTGCCTCGCATCTCATTTCGCAACCTAGCCTCACCACCTAAACCTTGCACAATTATTTATTAATTACCTTATAATTAATAAATCCACATCTCAAACCTGCCACCTCATTTCACTACCTCATCATGACCTAACCCTAACCCTAAACTAACCTAATCAAGACCTATAACTTGGTCTACATCCACACCCATGACTAATTACTCCTCACCCACACCAAAATAAACCTAATAATGACTTGACCAAGCCCACAACTAATTCCTCGAGAGAAAAGGAGGGAAAGTTGGCTATTTTACTAAAAATAGCCCACTTTGACTTAACCGATATCGGTTCCTACTCGACCGCCGTCGGTTACGTAACCGCCATCGATTCCCTATAAATGACCTCCCCAACCAAAAACAAAGGATTGGGAATTCATTGGAAAGACTAGGAATTCATTGAAAAGATTGGGAATTCACTTGGCCGAGCAGAGACAAGTGAAGGAAAGAGAAGAGTTTGCAGAGAAGGACATCAAGCCCAAGACTGCAACTGAGTAACCAGAGCCCAGGTGACACTCATCCAAGCATTGGGAGAGAAGATAGCTCATCTTTGATTGTCAGATCATCCTACCTGAGCCCTACCTTCGTCATCATAGTCCTTGGACCTGTATCTTCATCAGGAACTAGTAAGTAGTGTCTTGTACGTTCTTGTAATAACATTTCTTGGACTTCTGAATCACAGTAATTATAAGTCTACTCCTAGATCCACTACCCGGTAACACCCTACATCTAACTGTCATTCCTCTACCCTTACATTGCCCCAAGAATAGCCCCCATACTCTCTGAGTCTTCTCCATCACCCCATTACCTATCCCCAATCATTTACCAGCCTTATAAACACCATAGCCACCTTATAGCCAACCTTCACTAAAAGCCCCTAAATCACTGCCCCTACCGATATCGGTTATCAGAAACCGGTACCGGTGACAGTGACCGGCATCGGTCACTGTGATTCAAAACCAAGACCAGCCTTTTCTCTATTGTTTTAACAAGGTAATTAAATTGTAGTTTTGTAATAACTTCTTTGTTAGAATTTGTGTTAATTCGTATTAGCAGGGGAACTGACCACCTTCGAAAGGAAGTCCAATATTTCCTGGGCCTAAGGCGGTTCCCTCATTTATTTTCTAATTAGAATTTGGTGGTCTTGTATTCTTACTTGCAGGTAGTCCTTCCTAGACAAAAAGGAGTTCTTCACAATCGATCTGATCTCTCTCTACGGTACGCGCACACCCTCCAAACATTCAACAGGTATTCCTCCTAGCCCTAACCCTTATCTGTTTCTCAAGAGAATGAAAGGATAGAAGCAACTCTATTCTAGGAACTGAAACATCCTTTGTTAGAAACATTTTGGCACGCCCGGTGGGACCCATTTAGGGTTTCTTTCTTTCTTGCTTGCTTTCATATAGGGAGCATACTTACAGTTTGTTTCTGCTAAATATTCACAAAATATTTTGTCATTTTGGTAAAAGAATTTGTCTTGCTTTCACATCTTTGCATTATTGAAATTCATCTCCTTTGCTTCATTGAATATCATTTTCGATTTGGGTTTAAAACGTGCATCACATTCTTGCTTGTTGTTTTCAATTCTAGTGAACATAGATTAAGTAACAGGTCGTACACGTGGGGGTGATATCCACGGTATTGACAAGAAATTAATCTTACTTTCACTGCACAACACATACCAAATCACGTCATAATCAACACAACAACTCAAACATCCCCCCTTTTCCGTGGTATTCCTCCGCCCGATTGAGGTAACCTTATAAGCCAAAACAAACTTGACATCCCCCTTAGGTCTTTTGTTTAGGATTGACATCATCTTACGTCTAAGGCATAAGCCCACAATAATTAAAACTAATCCTAGGGTTAGTCTCTTGATTTTCTTGTGCATCTTGCTTATTTTTAGTTCTGTTTCTCTGTCCTACATTGTTTCAGTGATCACTTCAGAACAATTTGGTAGGTATTCTAAGCATTGTTAACCCCAAATCAACAACTTCTTACAACTTCTTACAATGGTCCTATTATACCGACATCGGTTAACTTACCGCGCCGGCTACAGTCTGACCGACATCGGTTACCTGACCGATATCGGTTACTTTCTTTCATAGTTCCCAAAACCAGCAACCTACCAATTCCAACATTTTGTTGCTGCTTCTGTTCCTGATAGATTGCATCCTTCTTGTGTACTCTTGTCCATGGTTGTTATCACTCGGAAACAAGCCGACCATGGTTTCACATGCTTGTTCCATGCCTTTTCCTGAATCACCCCCTTCACATTCTATAGGGAATCCTACGGACACCAGTGAGGTTCCCAAAATCCCTGTAGGAGATAAGGAATTTGTGAAATTTTTGGATGCTAATCCTAGCGCTATATAGTACTATTTGTCTCATGCCCCTGACCGTACACTCGACGGCCAACTTCTCGTGGGTATGCCTATTAGTATAGCTGCTCATTTAGCTCCTTCTCCACCTAATAACTCTACCTTACCTTCTTCATCCTTAGCCCCATCTCCCAACTCAGTGGCTTCAGAGGTTCTTACGGCATAGATTGGCTTTCCTTTTGTTAATCTGGGGCCCCACGTATCATTACCGCCAACTACTCCTACCTCGTCTCTCTCATGCATGCTCCCTTTCATAACTTGCTCTCTGCCACCTATCCACACAAGCTTTCCTTCTCAAGCTCCGCCCACCTTTTCATTTCCACACACGTATCCGGTGACTTCAACACCTTATATAGGACATCCCTATTCGGTCGCCTCAACATATTCGTCCTCAATACCTTATCAACATTTAGCCCCCATTGTCTAGTGGAGGCCCTTGGCCCAATCCTCCACCTTTTACAACAACCGCACCATCATCTCATCCAACCACTGATTTCATCAAACAAATGATGGACAAGATGCAAAATCTGGAGGCTTCTATTTCAGGAAGCCGTAGCACCCTGACATACGAGCAAGTTTTTCGGGAGCCTATTCATCCTTCTGTCCCCCTTCATTCATATCCTCCTCAATGGGAATTACCAAAATTCACTCATTTTAATAGTAAGGAGGATCCTCAACAACACTTGTGATCATTTAGACATGCCTACTATCTGATTGCTCATGACGATGCTTTACTACTCCACACCTTTCCCATGTCCTTATCAGGACCCGCCTTGGAGTGGTACAGTGCTTTAACCCAGCACTCAATCTTCTCTTTTAACCAATTAGCCCAATCTTTCTTGGATCATTTCTCCATTAATATTGCTAAGAAAGTATCTATCACCGACCTCTATGCCGTCTGACAATTTGAAGATGAATCTATCACAGATTTCGTTGGACGATGGCGGGGCCTCATCAACCAACTTACTTATGCCTTGCCTCAGGCCGAACTCATCAACTCTTTACGCGGGCCTGCGCTAAGCACATTTCTCCTACCCTCCAAATTCAAACTTTCCGCACCTTTGATGAGGCCTTTACTATGGCTCGGAAACTAGAAATTCGAGCCTTAGAGGAAGAGAAATTGTAGTTGCGCAACAAAAACCCTAATTTCTGAACCCAAGACTCCACCAACAAACCCAACACCACCAATTCTCACGCATCGACTACTTCGAAATCAAAAGGAGTTGTACACGCGGTGATGGTCAAATCCCAAGCACCGTCTAATACTCCACCGAAAACCACCTATAAGTATAAAGCCAAGCCCATCAATTACACTCCCTTGGGAGAAACTTATGGTGTCATCTTGGAAAAATTGCTCAAAGCAGGAGCTATCACCTTGCCTCCTGTTAAACCTCACTCCGGGTTTGATTCCACCCACGCTATACCTTCTTGGTACAAAGAAAATGACTTCTGTAACTTCCACCGCGTGAAGGGACACAGTCATGAAAACTGTAAGATGTTGAAAAATATAGTGCAGGAAATGGTTGATGCAGGGGATATAACCCTCGATAATCCTAATGCCCCTGCTAATCAAAATTTGAAAATCTTCAATAAACCATTCCCAAACCACTCTTCTAACAGATAACATAAACCAAGATATCTTAGCCGAGAGAGTGTTCATGAAATCCATGCGATTTTGATTCCCAATCAAAAGCCTCTATTGAGGAAATTCTGAATCAAGCCTCATCACTAACACAGAATCCACACCCTTCACCACCATCAATACAAGATGATAACCTTGCCGTTCCTTTACCCATAAAGGAATTAACCACCTGAGTTCCTTCTCACGGATGAGCACTTCTTACCCACATCCTTGCAAGACTGTGAGTGGATGTTATCTAACTTATCTATTTCCCAAACATCTCCTTCTACCACTCTTGTTGTACAAGAGGAAGGCTCACCACTTTTTTCGTCATCCTTAGATGAGAAACCCCTTGAACCGACATCACCAAATTCTTTAATCATGACGGATCCTCTCAAACATGCCCTCCTACCTATTAGTTCTTCATCGCCTAAATCTTTTCAGCGACCGGTTGACCTCTTAACGCCCATTGATACAGTGCCTCATTTACCCCCTGTATCACACCCACAGTGGACCGGAATCACAACCCACCTTTCTTCCATACAAAAGTTCCTATTCACACGTGAAGATTGTCATCCCTCAGAAGATAGACGAGTCCTATGGGAACGTTTGAGTACACCATGCTCTACTCAAATGCAGATGACCGATCTAGACACCTCTACCATATACCTGCGGTGTTTACAAAAACTCAAAATGCCTATGTCCTCACCTTCACCCCCTCATCTCTACCGAATACCTCATCCACCTCTATTAACCTAACCAAACCTCCCCCTACACTTGGGACTTCACCAATACCCAGCCTAACACACCCACCTAAATGGTTAGATTTATCCAAAAATAAAGTCGTCCATCCACCTAGGAGACAAACCCAATCTCCTCAAGTCCAATCTATGCCTCTGTCACAACTAAAACCCTCGCCATCACACCTACCTTCTATATTGGGACCTCACCCCTCCACCTTGCCTCAATACATCGTACCTCCTGCATTTTCTTTAAAATGACCTGCACCTTCTACATCCATACAGAGATCCTATCCACCTATCAACCCTAAACAAACTCCATCATCAAAGGATTTGTTTGTTGTCACTCCTCTTTCTCCGTGGTTGTTTCCTGCTACCACATCATCTGTGGCCTCACCATCTAACTAGCTAAACATACCTTTTGCACCAAAGAAGCCACATTTAGTTAAATCCAATTATCAAAACCCCTTATCTAAAACACCATCCGTACGAACCAACCATACCCAAACATTACCAAAACCCACCCAATCAATAGCTTCATCTTCCTCTGACTTTGACCCGCTCAAAGGATCTTACGCTAAGATCCTGGATATGTTGGTGGAGAATGCGACCATTTCCCTACCCCCACTTAGACCTTATGATCCATCTAAACCTCGACCTATAGGTTATGATGAGTCTAAAATCTGTGCTTACCACCGCACACCAGGACATGATGTAGAGGGATGCAAAGCTTTGAAAGCCATACTTTGTCAGTCACCTCTCTCGGATAGAAAGGTTAAGAAAGACAACTTACGAAGGGAGAAACCTTTAGCTTCAATCCCTCTCCTATACCACTGTCCCCACCTCACCAAGATCTATCATTATTACAACCCCACCTCTCGAAGACCATGACTTATCCCTACCGTCTTCCTCCTCTCGTGTTCACGAGATCAACATGATTAGTGTTGCTACTCGAGGGCAGAAAAACAATGGGAAAGCTAAAGAAATCACACCTGCGGCCTCTCTTTCTCATCCACCATCCCAATCAAACCACCACCTAAAGTGGTTATTCGTGACCTACCTACCCCGTCTCTAATGGAGTTACCCACCGAACCATGATCAAACAACTTCACCAATCACTGTAAAAATGACCTTTGTATGATCTCATTCGGACCTCTGAATCTCATCGACAAGCTCTCGTTGAAATCCTTCAAGGGATAGAGGTCTTACCTAACGAAACCTTTCCCGTTACCTCCATCTTAACACCCAACCACGTTGCTTCTCTCACCAAACAATCTATCACTTCCGTCCCTGTACAACAAACCGCTGCTGTCAGTTTCTCCGAAGACAAAATTGTTGACTTTGGTGCAGAAGATCCTGACCCCACTCTTTTCATCTCAGCTTATGTCCGGGACATCCGCGTACATCATGTTATGATTGATGGGGGTGCTAGCCTAAACATCATCTCTTCCAAAGCCTTCCAACAAATGAATATCCCCTCTAGCTACATGTGTGCCAACCCCACCATGTTGTGTTCATTCAATGATGCTATTACTTCTACCTTAGGCATTGTGATCCTTAACATTCGTGTAGGGCCACGTACCTTACCCGAACTCTTCTATGTCCTTGAGGGCGAATTCTAATACAACATGTTGTTAGGCCGCCCTTGGATCCGGGCTATGGGATGCGTTCCCTCCACCTTACATAGATGCATAAAATTTGAGTATGAGGGGAAATCCTACACCGTAAAAGCTGACGCTCCCCCCTTCAAAACCTGCAATATGTTATATCACCCTAATGATGTGCTTGTACCAGTCAAGACACCCATTCATCCAACCCAACCATCCACTTCAACCACACCTCAACCATCCACCTCAACCGCACCTACACCTTCAACCAATGAAACCGCCATCACAAATACCACTTCCTTTCCCGTGAGACAATATCCCAACCTCAGATCCCTTAGTAGATGTCTTTCAATGCCTTACGCTGGGGGAGTATCACCTATATAATGTTAGCACGTTCCATACCCCACAGGAGTACGGACAGTTACATGCACATCCTACCTACGACCGTCGTGTGGGGGAAGTAATCTCCTACGGACCACCTAATTTCCACACCAACCTAACGTATGGGGGTGTTGATACATCCTCTGTCACCCCTGAACCTCCCCTTGGTGTGGTTCCCTTCCAATCTGATTTTCAATATCTAACTAATCGTCATTTCACCCTCACCTTCTTGACGCGCTGTGCTTGGAAGGGCTTTGGTTTCGGTCTTTATGAACAAGGCCGACATACGATCATTCCTGTAACTACATGAAAATACAAAGATCGTCATGGTCTTGGATTCTCTAAACCACCTACACTGAAAACATAGCATATCCACTGTATCCAAGAAGGTGACGAAATCACCCCTTCCAAACCATCATCACCCATTTTGCCATCATCACCCACAGAGTCGATAGACCCTGAATCTATCCCTCCTAACTTTTTTTTTTCATAAACGTTATCTTCTTGGGTCCTCTCACTTATCAACGCGATAATGAAGACCCATCTTCTCTTCCCCTTCTGTATCCAGACATGATCGAAGAGGACTCACCTTCAATTAATGTTGTTGAGTGCCAGGATGACAACTCCATCCTCACTTACCTTGGTGCGGACGACTCTTATATTCAACGCGCCTTGCCATCTGACACTCAAACCATGTTGAATGAGTCAACTATAGAAATCAACATCCACACCGAGGACAATCCTCACATTGTGAAGATCGGACAATCTCTTACCGCATCAGAACAAACTACCTTCACTACTTTCCTCCGTGCCCGCAACCAAGCTTTCGCTTGGTCCTATGCTGACATGCCAGGAATTGATCCTGACATTGCTTTGTCCATAACATTACCCTAAAACCCGATGCCAAACCAGTTAAGCAGAAACTGAGAAAAATGCATCCATGCATTGCCCTCTTGGTCAAAGAAGAGCTTCAATGACTCCTTTCTATTTCCTTCATCTTACCTATTGACTATCCTCAATGGATCTCTAACATCGTACCTGTTACTAAAGCAACGGGGGGACTTCGGATATGTACGGATTTCCGGGACCTTAACCTCGCTTGCCCAGAAGGATGACTTCCCCCTCCCAAGTATTGATCAACTTGTTGATCTCACTGCGGGCCATGAGATGCTTTCTCTCATGGATGGCTTCTCGGGATACAATCAAATTTTGGTAGCCCCGGCCGATCAACATAAAACTGCCTTCATAACTCCTTGGGGAACCTTCTATTATCGTGTCATGCTATTTGGCCTTAAGAATGATGGTGCGACCTATCAGCGGGCTATGACTTACATTTTTCATGACATCATGCACATTATCCTTGAGGATTATGTTGATGATCTTCTTGGTAAATCTAAACATCGCAGTGAACATTTTGATGTTTTAACCATTATTTTCGATCACCTGTTACAATATTTTGTTCGTCTTCAACCAAAGAAATGTGTCTTTGGTGTCCTTTTGGGAAAACTCCTTGGTTTTATTGTCTCTTTGTGTGGCATCGAGGTCGATCCGGCTAAAGTCAAAGCTATCCTAGAAATGGCCCCACCTACTAACCTCAAACAATTGCGTAGTTTGCAAGGTAAACTCCAATTTATCCAGCGTTTCATCTCCCACTCTCGGATCATGTCAACCTTTCCATCACCTCCTTAAAAAGGAAATTGTCTTCCAATGGAGCGAAGAGTGCCACCAAGCCTTTGAGGCTCTTAAAGCCTATCTCTTGCAGCCACCTGTGCTTATCCCACCTCAGGACGATCACCCTTTCTACCTTTACCTTTCTGCCACCAACCATGCTGTAGGAGCCATGCTCACACATCGTGACTCCGAGCATCGAGAACAAGCCATTTATTACATAATTCATACTCTCGTGGATTACGAGACTAGGTATACACATGTAGAAAAGTTGTGCCTAGCCCTATCATTCGTAGCCACCAAACTCCGACACTACCTCCTGAATCACAAAACTTTTGTCATCACCAATGCGGACCCCATTCATTATATGTACGCCAAACCACATCTAAACCAACGCATCGCCCGATGGCTTATGCTCCTTGCTGACCTCGACCTTGAATTTGTACACCAGAAATCAATAAAAGGACAAACTATTGTTGACCAACTCGTGAAGCCCCTTTACAGGGAGAAATTTACCAATTTTAATTTCCCCGACGAACTCATCGCCACTCTTTCACTCAGTAAGGAGTCATATCCAATGACCCTCTTCTTCGATGGATCCAAATGCCAGCGCGGCGGAGGAGCCGGCGTTGTTCTCATTCCTCTTGACGCTGAGCCTATGCCTCTTTCATTTCGACTCAATTTCCCCTGCACTAATAATACAGTCGGAATACGAGGCCCTTGTTTTGGGTCTCCAGGTTGCGTTACACTTAGGTGTCAAATCTATCAATATTTTTGGTGACTCTCAATTGGTAGTCAATCAAGTTATGGGCATCTACCAATGTAAAAATGAGGAACTTCAAAAGTACAAACATTACGTGGATTCACTTTTGACCTTATTTACTCATTATTCTATCTGAACCATTCCCCGCTCCACTAAAAAATTTGTGGATACTATGGCTTGCTTAGCCTCGCAAATTCCTGCCTCACCAACTGACTCTGACATATTCATCTTGGTCCAACAACTCTTTGCCCCATCTTACTCAGGCCCGTATGTTTGTATGATAAATAATGTGTCTGCTAATTCAAAGGATACCTGGTATCACCAATTTCATGACTACCTTACAACCTCTATTCTCCCACCTGACCTTACTACTAGTAATGAAAAATGTGCTTTTCTTAAAATTGTTTCTTGTTATGTCGTCATGGGGGGACTCCTCTATAAACGTGGCTTTGATGGCATCCTCCTTCGATGTCTAACTGGTGCGGAGGTTGCCTATACCATCCAACAAGTCCATGACGGTATTTGTGGTGGACATTTTAGTGGCGTTTCCATGGCCAAATGGATCCTTCGCCTAGGATATTATTGGCCTACTCTTAATAACGACTGCTATGAATATGTTAAGCATTGTGTTATGTGTCAACAACATGCCAACCTTCAACATACTCCTAGCCATCCACTACAGGTCACACGAGATCTTTGGCCTTTCTCACAATGGGGTTTTGACCTTATTGGTGAGATTCACCCACCCTCTTCACAACGTCACCATTGGATAATCACAGCAACCGAATATTACACTAAATGGGTGGAAGCCATTCCACTCATTTCAACCAAAAAAGAAAAAATCGTCGAATTCATTAACCATCACATTATCATCGTTTTTTGGCGTTCCTCAACGCCTGATAATAGATAATGGAAAATATTTCAAAAATAAGTTGTTACAAGACCTTTGTGACAACTTTGGTATCAAAATTAGCTTCTCATCACCTTACTATCCACAAGCAAATGATCAAGCTGAATCTTCTAATAAAACCCTAACCAAAATCCTCATGAAAGTCATTAAGGATTCTGGAAGTAATTGGTCTGATCACATCCCCTTTGCCCTTTGGGCTTATCAAACTAGCATTCGTACCTCCACTAATGCCACCCCATTTTCTTTGGTATATGGTACCGAGGATATCTTACCTCTCGAAATACAAATACCCTCCCTAAGAATATCTCTTCAGGATATTCTCACCAATGATGACTTCTGCCAAGAGCAGTTAGCCCAATTGGAGCTTCTTGACGAGTGTCGTCTTATAGCTCTTGACCACCTTTAAATATATCAAAAGTGCATCAAGCGTGCTTATGATAAGCGACTTCATGAGCGTACCTTTAAGGTTGGTGATCTTGTCCTCAAAGAGAATCAACATGTAACCAAACTAGAAAAGAGCAAACGCGGAAAATTTGCTCCAAATTGGATTGGGCCTTACATTATCACTCACATCTACGGATCAGGCACTTATCATTTAGCTTTGCTTAATGGTAAACCTGAGCCTGAACCCCTTAATTCCTTGCATCTCCAACCATTCTACTGTTGAATTTAGTGTTACATCACTTCTTATCTACCTTGCGCTCATCCCTTGAGCTCATTTACCACCTCATACACTTTGTTTCATGCATCTCAAAATAAAATCAAGCTCACATGGTTTGGTCATAACCTCCCCTTAAAGATGCCTTCCCCTTTTTAGTCTAAGTCCATGACTTAAAAGTATCAAAATAACACGTTCTCAATTATACGCTTATGGGATATTCTTGAGTCAAACTTCCTACAAAACTAGATGCTTCATGCCAACTAGACATCTAGACCTCTAAGTTATACATAGACTGCTCCCTCGAAGGACAACTATGTGTAAAGCCACATTTGCTATTTTAAATAGACTGCTCCCCCGAAGGACAGCTATGCACAAAAGCTGCATCTGCTACTATAAATAGACTGCTCCCTTGAAGGAAAACTATACAAAGTCAGCCTCTATCAGAAGCTTCTCACATTTCTTAGCTTCGTGAAGACCTCAAGAACAACAAAATACATATCCCATGTAGACTTCCTGCATCGATCAGTCTATATCCAAAAAAGTAAAAAGCAGTATTCCACAGCACTTTTGAGTCATGGACTTGTCTATTTAGGTTTGGTTCTCTTTCATCAGAATAATCACCTTATAACAAGTTCTCTATGCCCATGACCCCACCACCTCTCAAAGCCATATCTGTATATAATCTGTGGCCACACAGCTGCTGGGCAGCCTCTTACCGGCGTGATATACATATGATGTGCTCATATGCCCAGTGTGTAACAAAAATGTCGAGCAAATCCCAAATCGCCTCATCCGGTGATAACCCCACAGCTCTCTGAATAGCTGCACCAGATATACTGGTGCCCAGGCATAACACGTATGCTCCTCTACCATCTCGTGCAACACCCCCATCAAAGCCCATGGGAAGCGGCCTCCCTCTGAGTCTGGGAGGGTGAAGCATGTGATACCTATCATCATCAACACGGCAAGCCGTGTCTCATGTCTGTGTGCACGATACATGTCGCCATAGGTAATGCTCATGCTGTGATAGGTCAATAATGCGGCTGCATCCCCAAATACCTGAAGAATGTTGTCCATCACCGTCTCCACATCTACCTGGAACACTGCCTCCCCTACGATCGGCAGTCTCAGGATGCGATACACATCCTCTAGGGTAATCATCATCTCTCCAGTAGGGAGATGGAAGACGTTGGTTACCGGATCCCATCTCTCGATGAGGGAAACCATTAGGCTGTGGTCTTATCCACATCCCTATACCATGGACTCCATCGAGTCCCACCTCTCACATAATGGCCCACTGCGCTGCGGACACATGTGGCCGCATCCGTCTCAATAGCGGGGGCATCCGATCCCACATCGTAAGCTGTTGGCGTGCTGCAAAACAACCCACTTCATTAGACCTACCCTTTACAAAAACAACTACCTTAACCCTCTATACCCCCTTTTACCCACCCAACCACATCCCGACTCTATAATACACATCTACACCCACCTATTCTACTACGATATCTCCTTTACTTACCTCACGCCTTACCTACCACCCCGATCTACTCTAGCCATCTAACTATACCCCGCCAATTTAACACCCCCTACTTCATCCACACCACGTAATCTCTCACCTCGACCTCCTGCCTCTTCACCCCCAAAACAAAACAAAACTCTAACAAATTAAAAAAACACACAACAAACAAACAACAAACAAACCAAAACATTCTATGCACCGGTATCGGTCACCCTCGACCGCCACCGGTCCCCCCAAGACATTCTATGCACCGGCACCGGTCGACCTACGACCGACGCCGGTCCAGATAACAAATGGTCTGTACAAAATATTCGGTGACCGATGTCGGTCGCCTAGTGACCGACATCGGTCACTGTCCTATCCCGGGCCAAACCCAAACGGCCCGCAAAACACATTTTACCCTATTTCTCCCTATTTACCCACCAAAACACCCTAAAAACCTACCCACCCTGCCGCCTTGACCTAACTAGCCTACCTACCCATTCCATTTTGCAAATTACATCCATTTATTCATTATTTCATTAAATTTTGGATTCCTACCCAAAACCCAAATCTAAGTTAAACTCATTCAATTCACAAAGGTAAGAGTTTAGAGCCTACCGGTATGACTACACGTCATCGTGGTGGGATAGGTGGTGGTGGTCCAGCTGGTCCAGCACCTCCTGCTCCTCCTCCTAGCTGTGCCATGGCTCCAAATCTCCTCAGCTGGGTCCTCCACCAATCAAATTCTACCTCCTACTCACTGGGGTCTACCAATCACTCACTCCTCCACTCAACTACTGCCAACTCAGCGTACAAACTCAACAAAATCAATTTTAAATCCAGACAAGCCGTATTGGTTATCAAATTGACAATGTGACAATGACAGGCCGTATTTTTCTTTTTATAGGTTTTTTACCTATAACCGATATCGGTTATATTGTGCCCTAAAACACCGGTATCGGTCATCTAACCGATACCGGTCATAGCTAACCGATATCGGTTTAATCCCTCTTTTACCACAATTTCTGCCCTTATTCACCAATCTCCCTTTCTCACCACATCGTCTATACCCTCCTTTGCTAAATAGCCTTTTTTGACTTCATTGGCCCAATTCACGGCCGCAATCAACCAACCAGGCCCGCCCAAAGCCACACCCAACCAATCAGGCCCGACCCAAGGCCACAACCAACCAATCAGGCCCGACCCAAGGCCGCAACCAACCACTCAGGCCCGACCCAAGGCCGCAACCAACCATTTGGCTCAACCCAAGGCCGCAACCAACCAATCAGGCCCACCCAAGGTCAGTAACCAACCATTTGGCCCGACCAAGGCCGTAACCAACCAATCAGGCCTGACCCAAGGCCGCAACCAACTAATCGAGGCCCGACCAAGGCCGCGACCACTAATCGGGCCCGACCCAAGGCGCGAACAACCAATCAGGCCCAACCCATGACTCTCACTAATCAATCGGCCCAACCTAAGGTGCGCACCATTACATACCTCGCCTAAAACCCACAAATTACAATTTTATCCACCCATCGTGTAGCTTTTTGTTCAATCGAGCTCACTTGTTCATGTTTTAGCATGATTAGGGTACTTGACTTGATAAGTTGACCAACTTTGCCTAGACCGAGACCGTGACGTTTATCTCAACCAAACCAACCATTTGTAGTCTTTGCCGAACATGCCTAAACGTTCACGTAACTTACCCGTTATATCCCCTGGAGCTACTTCCTATGCCTTGGATACCGGGATTAAATCACCCTTGTTTGGATAAACTATTGACCTTTGCCTATGAATTGCTTGTTTGCTCTTGAAATCATGTACCACAGTCGCAGATTTACATTTCAACGTGCGTCTGCTTCCTCAAACTTACCCCACCATCTTACCATCATTTCAACACCATTTACCCTTTATCAACCCTATCCCTGATTTCACGTTACCTCAATCTGTGATAGATTTGAGGGGGATTACCTATACCCTTAACAGAGTAACCACTTCTTATTATTGTCAGTGCAGCTTTACAAGACAAGCTACACGACAACAAGGGGCTAATGTAGACACCAAATTTGTGTCTTATGACCCCTGTGCCCCGCATCTCATTTCACAACCTAGCCTCACCACCTAAACCTTGCACAATTATTTATTAATTACCTTATAATTAATAAATCCACATCTCCAAACCTGCCACCTCATTTCGCTACCTCATCATGACCTAGCCCTAACCCTAAACTAACCTAATCAAGACCTATAACTTGGTCTACATCCACACCCATGACTAATTACTCCTCACCCACACCAAAATCAACCTAATAATGACTTGACCAAGCCCACAACTAATTCCTCGAGAGAAAAGGAGGGAAAGTTGGCTATTTTACTAAAAATAGCCCACTTTGACTTAACCGATATCGGTTCCTACTCGACCACCGTCGGTTACGTAACCACCATCGGTTCCCTATAAATGACCTCCCCCAACCAAAAACAAAGGACCGGGAATTCATTGGAAAGACCGGGAATTCATTGGAAAGATCGGGAATTCACTTGGCCGAGCAGAGACAAGTGAAGGAAAGAGAAGAGTTTGCAGAGAAGGACATCAAGCCCAAGACTGCAACTGAGTAACCAAAGCCCAGTGACACTCATCCAAGCATTGGGAGAGAAGATAGCTCATCTTTGATTGTCAGATCATCCTACCTGAGCCATGCCTTCGTTATCACAGTCCTTGGACCTATATCTTCATCAGGAACTAGTAAGTAGTGTCTGGTACGTTCTTGCAATAACATTTCTTGGACTTCTGAATCACAGTAATTATAAGTCTACTCTTAGATCCACTACCCGGTAACATCCTACATCTAACTATCATTCCTCTACCCTTACATTGCCCCCAAGAATAGCCCCCATACTCTCTGAGTCTTCTCCATCACCCCATTACCTATCCCCAATCATTTACTAGCCTTATAAACACCATAGCCACCTTATAGCCAACCTTCACTAAAAGCCCCTAAATCACTGCCCCTACCGATATCGGTTATCAAAAACAGTCTTGGTGATAGTGACCAAGATCGGTCATCGTGATTCAAAACCAAGACCAGCCTTTTCTCTATTGTTTTAACAAGGTAATTAAATTGTAGTTTTGTAATAACTTCTTTGTTAGAATTTGTGTTAATTCGTATTAGCAGGGGAACTGACCACCTTTGAAAGGAAGTCCAATATTTCCTGGGCCTAAGGCAGTTCCCTCATTTATTGTCTAATTAGAATTTGGTGGTCTTGTATTCTTACTTGCAGGTAGTCCTTCCTAGACAAAAAGGAGTTCTTTGCAATCGATCTGATCTCTCTCTACGGTACGCGCACACCCTCCAAACATTCAATAGGTATTCCTCCTAGCCCTAACCCTTATCTGTTTCTCAAGAGAATGAAAGGATAGAAGCAACTCTATTCTAGGAACTGAAACATCTTTTGTTAGAAACACCCTTATCATTCAAACTCAACTTCAAGTGCACTAACAATATCACTGAATACGAAGCACTCATATTAGGTCTCATGACTACCTATGCCTTAGATGTCAGATCCATTAATATCTTTGGTGATTCTCAACTAGTAGTAAACCAAGTCAATGGTGTTTATCAGTGTCATAATGAGATACTTTAAGAGTACAAACGTTACGTCGGTATCATGTTGACTACCTTTGACCGCTATAAAATTCAAACTGTTTCGCGATCCACCAATAAATTCACAGATACCATGGCTTGCCTTGCTTCTCAAATACCTGCTTCAACTGTCGATTCAAACATCTTTGTTGCCATAAAATGCATACCGAGACCTTATAAATCTTGTTGTGTTAACCTCGTCCAAACTACCTCACTAAACACACAAGACCAATGGTATAAGTAGATTGCGAACTAACTTTCCCTTTCTATATTGCCTTTTGATCTCACACATAATGGACAATGCACCATTCTCAAAAAGGCCTCTCGTTATGTCATCAAGGGTGGCCTTCTCTATAAACACGGCTTTGATGGAATTCTCTTACAATGCCTCACCAGCTCTGAAATCCCCTATACCCTTAAAGAATTTCATGATGGCATATGTGGCGATCACGTCGGTCGCCTTGTTGTTACTAAACACATTCTTCACTTAGGCTATTACTAGCCGACCCTCAATCATGATTGTTGCGCCTACGTTAAGCGTTGTGTAAAATGCCAACAACATTCCAACCTCCATCACACACCTATTCATGCCTTACAAGTTGCTCGTGACCTTTGGCCCTTCTCTCAATGGGGTTTGGATCTTGTCGGAGAGATCAATCCTCACTCTTCCCTAAGACATCAATGGATCATCACCGCTACCAAATACTACACCAAATGGGTTGAAGCCATACCCCTCATCTCTACTAAAGCTAAGAAAATATGTGAGTTCATCAATCATCACATTATTTGTCACTTTGGTGTTCCACATCGCCTTATCATTGATAATGGAAAACAATTCAAAAACAAAACTCTATAGAAACTTTGTGATGCCTTCGGTATCCATCTTAGCTTCTCCTCACCATATTACCCCAAACCAATGGCCAAGTTGAATCCACCAACAAAACCCTAAACAAAATTCTCATGAAAGTGGTTAACGATACTAGGAAGGATTGGCATACGCACATTCCTTTCACTCTCTGGGCATACCGTACTAGTATTTGTACTTCCACTGCTGCTACCCCATTTTCTCGGTCTATGGTACAGAGGCTATTTTGCCTCTCGAAGTCCAGATCTTGTCTCTCCATATCTCCCTTCAAGATATGCTCACTGATGATGACTTTCACTAAGACCGTTTAGCACAACTTGAGTTATTAGATGAACGTCATCTTCACGCTCTCGACCATATCCAATTCTACCAAAAATGCATCAAGCGTGCCTATGAAAAACATGTCAATGAATGCACCTTCAAGGTTGGTGACCTCGTCCTCAAGGAAAATAAACATGTAACCAAAGCAGAAAAAAGCAAACGGGAAAATTTTCTCCTAATTGGCTTGGACCATACATCACGACCCATGACTATGGATCGGGTGCTTATCGCTTATCTTCACTTGATGGTAAGCCTAAACCTGAGCCCCTTAATGCCTTGCATCTTTGATTGGTCTATTATTGAATTCTAGCCCTACATCACTATTTATCTAGTTCATGCTTGTCCCTTGAGTGCCATTTACCTTTTCCACACCTCATCTCCAATGACTAAACAAGGATCATGTGATTACCCATCACCCTTTTTCCTTTTCTTAAATATGTGCACCACGGCTCTACACATGGCATGATTCTCATGGATACTTTTTGTCTTCTTTAGATGAGATCCATGGTCGTTCACCCTTGCCTTCTCAACAATAACCAAATGATTTGTTATAGTCTCGTCCATGACTTAAATTAAAAAAAATATGAATCCCTCGGAAGGACATCTTCCAAAATAATACATCAGCTCCTTGAGTCAAACTTCCAATATAAAATATGAATCCCTCAAAAGGACATCTTCCACCTTCAATTGTTCTTTATAAGTAGACTACTCCCTCGAAGGACAACTATAAAATCTCACAACTCTCTACATAGTCTTTCCAAAAAGAGGACTATCTTTTCAAAAATCAAAATTCAAAAGCTTCCTGCATCGATCAGCTTCACGAAGACCTCAAGGAGCCATATATTCATCCCATATAGACTTCCCGCATTGATCAATCTATCTCAAAAAGAAAAAGAAAAAGAAAAACAAGATTTTTCGTCATGGACTTTCCTATTGTGATCTTGGCTCTATTGCCCATGGCATTCCTTTTCCCATTTTTGACCCAATTACCTTCACCTCCTTTCCTATTGTCTCTTCACCTAATACTACCTCAAGGGACTTGCTGAACCTACGACATTTGGTGATTTTGTGACTATTCTTCACCTTTAGAGTAATCACTCATACTCATGCAATGTCTGTAGGGTCTTACGTTCACTAGCATGTCTCGTAGATGTGTTTCATATGTTTTTATCCTTTCCAATTAGGTGGATCTCTTACCCCTCCTATATTTTCTCTTCTTCATTACATTTTGATCTTCCTATATAGGACTAGACCCTCGACAACCGTCTTTTGGGATTTTCTTCTCACACCCCTATTGACCTAAAATCACCCATACCTATTTACGTATATTCTCGCCTAACCTAATCGAACTTGACCTAATCATACCCATGGCTGGAATCACCACTACCTATCGAACTAAAATCACCCATACCTATCTACCTATATTCCACCTAACCTAATTGACCTTGACCTAATCATACCTATGACCTTGAATCAACCCTACCTATCAACCTCACTACCTATTCTTCTATCTTCTCATATTATTCCCTAGCTTATGGGAGAACTACATCGGTCTGAGGTCCCTTTTCATCGGGATTATGTAGGCAGCACTTCCAGGGCATGGGGCCCTGGAGGGTTAGCTTGACCACTCTTTACCCTAACCATCCCCCCCCTTTTTACCTAATTTCATGTTCCTATCAAAAACCTCGACATCTAAACCATATACCATATAACTTTTACCACTTATATTATTTCACATTTTCATACATAACCAACTTTTTCCACATTTTACAATATCTCATGCCTTTATATTGCCATTTGTTATCAAAATACTGAAATGAACATCCATGCCTATGACCTGACTCATCCATGCCTAAACCAACCTAACTCAATCCATGCCTACACCAACCTAACTCGATCCATGCCTATCACCTGACTCGATCCATGCCTATCACTGACTTGATCTATGCCTAAACTAACCTGACTCAACCATGCCTATCAACCTGACTCAACCATGCCTATAACCTGACTCGATCCATGCCTAAATTGACCTGACTCCATCATGCCTAACTCACCTAATTTCACATCCATATCTCATTTAACACAAGCCATAACACTGATATCTCATAAACACATTAACACATCACCAAATACCATGAATCTCATCATATAAATCAATAACTGTATATCTCAAAATACATGCCTAGCTCATCTATTTTCCATCCATATCATAATAAAGAAAAACTCATACACATCACAATAACATCATCACTGAATATCATCTATCTCCTCATATATACATGTGTGTATCAATACAATGTACACTCGTATCACATAAATGTGTATCTCCAAAATAATCATCATCGACTCACAGGTCACTATCCAATACAAAAATGTCTTCGGCTCGTAGGCCGATATCATGTACAAAAAATAAATACAATATCTCTTCGGCTCGCAAGCCAATATACATCTGAAATCCAACAATACAAAAATAGGTGATATACTATCTCACATCTGCTATAACTACCTAACCCTCACCCAAACCTACCTAAAACCATCCACCTGAACTTATCTAACCTAACCCTCACCCAAACCTACCCTAACCCTCACCCACACCTACCCCAACCCCTCCACCCAAAACTATCTACCCTACCCTCACCCAAAACCACCCTCAACCCTTACTCACTTACCCTACTTTCTCACCTTACACCCTTCCCCTCTCACCTAACTTCTTTCCCACCCTACCCTTACTCTCTTCCCTTTTTTATCCCAATTTACACTTAGGATTAACCGACCACGACCTCCCTTTAACCATCACTAGTCATTATTCTTATGACCGGTACCGGTCTTTACCCACCAACATCGGCCACCCGGTCGATTGACGTTGTCAACTTTGTCGCACCACCCACCTTGAGTTTCCAACCCTACTTTTTCCCTTCCTAGACATTCTACCCACCCAAATCCCTCTTTACACCCTTAATTATTCCTACATTACCCTTTTTCCCTACCCCCTACCCTTCAATATTACCTTTTCCCTCTCTTTTTCCCATTTTGAAATTCTTTCCCCCCAAACCCCCCATTTTTTAATATTTCCTATATTCTAGCCAAATTAACTCAAAAAACAAAAACAAAGGTTCAAATCCTACCTGATCCTACTACGCTGTCGTGGTGGAACCTTTAGCCTCTGCGCCACTCCTCTCGAGCCCTCTCTAGCCTCCACCATCCTCAAATGACCTCTAACTCTCCACTCAATCACCTCACTCGATCCGATCTCACACCCCACCTCTCACTCAACCAATCTCACCTATGTGGCTCACCAACCAAGCTCTTTTCCGTCCTCTTTTTCCTCTTCCTCTTTTCTCTCTTATTTTCCTTTTCTCCTTTTCCAAATGCACAAATCAATTTTTAAAATGTGGGTTTTTCACTTTTTCAAACCTACCCAACTCAACCGACATTGGTTCACCCTTGACCACCGCTGGTTTGATGCCCTAGCTCACCTCCGTCGGTCTCCACCGTCATTGGTTCATACTGACCGCTGTCTCACTACTACCTACCTACTCCTTGCCCTCACATTGACCTCATTTTCCTTACCTCCCCTTTCTTTTGCCTCCCCTACACCTACCTAGCCCCCTTTACCTTCCCCTCTAGGCCCTCCACCTTCTTTACCCTCACCTCATTCGCCGATTGGTGTTTCCTTATTTTACCCCTACCTCGGCCTTACCCATGCTGTGACCTATTTACTTGGACTCGGAACCTGTTTGTGACCTTTGACCTCATGTGTTCGCTATACCTTATGGCACTTTATTACCTATGTTGTTTGACCTAATGACCTTACCTTGCCTATTTCCATGACCATTTATCCTGACCCTACCTTTGGTGTACCTGGAACATACCTAAACATTCTTACACCTAACCTACATTGTGTTTCCTAACCTTATCCTATACCTTAGATACTAGAATCAATTCAACCTTGTTTGGATAAACCTATCGACCTTAGACGATGTAGAGTTTGCAAGCTCTTCAACCTGGTATCGTGTTGTAGTTTATACATGTGTGTGTGTTCAACTACCACTACCTTTGACCTTGGCTCGTTTACCCGTTTACCTATATGCCCAATTTTCCCTTTACCCCATTCCTCATTTCTCACTATTCTTCTTCACATCCACTTTTATCAAACCACTCACCAATTCACCCTGTCACCTCATCAGTTCCTGGTTTGAGGGGGATCACCCTCAAGCCCACTTAGGAAACCACACTCTATTCTTATTCACGCGCTTACACCAATACAAGCTACGCAATAAGAAGGGGCAAAATTTAGACACTCAAATCATGTCGTAATAACCTTAGACCCCTACCGCAACCCTATAATCACTTCCTCATCCTCAACACCTTATCACCTACCTCCCCGCACTTACACATTTTAATTTAATTACTTTAATTAAATTAAGGCCATTTATCTCCATACATATTAATTTAATTATTTTAATTAAGTTAATGACCTTTCATCCACACACACATTAATTTAATTATTCACATTAAATTAATTCACTACCCTCACACACCTATTTAATAAAATTGCCTTTATTAAATACACTTCACCTAACCACCCCCATCATTTGACCCATTAATCTAAACCCTAAACCAATGTCCTAAATAAAACCTAACATTACACCCATCCCCTCACCTCACATTAAAAGCCTCCTAAGGTCGGTTTTCATCCTGAGAAAAAGAAGAGACCCTTATCAAATGGCGGAACAACTTCCCAGGAAACTTTTGAACAACCCAAGATATCTCACCCAAACCGACATCGGTTTACCCTAAACCGATGCGGTTCACCTAAACTGACACTGGTTATACCAGATTAACCAAATAGCCTATATAGACCCATCTAAACCTTTGTAATTGGGGTTGAACCTTCAGCATTGGATTTCCTTATTGCGAATTTGATCTTTTCAGATGCACGTAGTAAAGCAAGGATTAATTTGTGACTAGCCAAGATAACCAGGTTCACTGGGACAACAGTGAAGCCTCTTCTCAACACCTTCCAACACCACCACTCTTCCACTGGGCTTTAGATTAGTAGCTCACCAGAAAGTAAGTGTTTCCCTCTCATCTATTTCAATTTTTTATTAACATCGGTATTACTCCTGACAAAGGATCTTATCCCTTTTACCATTTCTTCATTCCTCCTATCTAGTTTCAGCCACCCTCCTTACCCAACCATTGTAATACCTTGCCCAACCACCTACTTGACTTCCTCACCAACCCCAGACCTTTGCAACATACCTATACCTCCTCTATGATCACCCAACACCTTCTACTAACTCCATTCTTGCCTAAAAACCTTTAAAACCTGGACTGTGTGAGTCCACTAGCCCCCGACCTAACCACCATCGGTTCTCCTAATCGTCATCGGTTATACTCTAGTTTCATTAGTTTTATAAAACCATGGTTGGTCTCTGTGTCGCTTGATCTCTACCAAAATTACAACTTGTTCCTAGCCTATACCTACCTGAACACCTATTTGACCTTCAGATCTGTATCTAACCTAGCTTGTTAGCTCATATTCACCTATAACCAACCTATTTGACCTCTGAATCTCCTTCTAGCCTAGCCTGTTAGATTATATCTAGCCTATTGCATTTGTATGAGATGCCTAAATCATATTAAACTACAGTAGGACAACATTTACTTTATTTCAACATTGAATTGTCTTAAATAATGGACTAACGACCATCTAGGAATTATCGCACTCCCGTGATCTAGCACATGTTAGGTAGTCCACCGTATATATCGTTTAACTCTCTTTTGTGGTCTTGTTTTGGTTCTTATACGGTAGTTCCTCCTAGGCAAAAGGAAGGTCTCACAACCACTTTGATCTAGGATTCGAGATACGTGCGCATACAACCTTCAACCATCGAAACGGGTATTCCTCTTACCACCTTTACCTTATCTGTTTCATCTAGTACTTCTTAAAACTAAGAAATCAGGTGAAGCACCTACACCTACATTGACCATAACTATAATCCCCATACCTATCACATCAACTACTACTGCTCCTCCAATATCTTTCAAGACTAGTATTTCATTAGTACCCTTGGTTACTCCCGGGTCTCCTTCCAACCCTACTTATTACTTTCTACTTTGTAGGTCTCCCTCAATCTCTTAATCCTAAAAATTGAGTCAATTATTGTATCCTATTCCAACCCCACCACCTCAATTAAACGTTACCCCTACTTCATCCGGTATTATCACTAGAATTCTGTTCAACCTTCGCATCTAATCCTATGCCCCATGTGCCTCAAAACCAAAGCTTCCCATCCAATCCCAGCCATCTTATTACCTTCCTACTTTCCAATATCATACATCCTCCCAACTAATGTAATTTCTACCCATTTCCATCTTATAACAACCCTTTCCTAATCTACCACCGACCAATCAATTTCTACCTTCCTCATCTTACAAATTCAATCCTCATGTAATCCATATGATACATCAAACACCTCCACCCGTACTATCTCACTTACATCATCATCGGACCCTATCTCGGACATTGTTCCTATGGATCCTTTCATACATGCTCTCACATCCATGTAAACCATGTCTACCATAATCACATATATCCCATTAACTTCTATAGCTTGTTCCACATCTACATCTATTCCTACCTTTATAACATCCACATTAGCTTTGACTATACCTACCTCCTCACCCAAATCTATTATGCCTCAACCTAAAATATTTTATCCTTTACCCAAATCTACATCAAACACACATATTGCTACATCAATTACATCCCTAAACATCCAAATTATACCGGTCTCATCATCAATCTCAAATACCCCTATATAAACCCCATCAACAAATTTACCCATGTTTACCTTGACATCTCTATCATATATATCTACATCTTTTCCCATGGCTACATCACCTATCTCACCCCCATATTTTATATTTAATCCTCCAACATCTACCACTTCTACATGCATCCCTACATCAGAATATTTAGATCCTTCGATCGAGATCACTATCTTCCTCAGCAAGGGTAAATCTTCTTGATCAAAATCTAAGATTTAGTAAAAATACCCAAAGGTCTCTTAGGCATCCTCGTAAGAAGAGTCGGGTCTTCCCTATTCTAAGAAATTAAACATTATGACATCTATTCTAGGAGTACTCCCATATATTTTATGGCCATGCCCTCCATCTAAGACATCTCCCAATAATCAATCCAAATCCAAACAATCTAATCCTCCTCCTAAATTTGGTTCATCCTTTAAAACATATAATTTATCCATCCAATCTACATCCATTCCTTCCCTTAAATCCAAGATAAAACATCGTACCAAGCCTCACAAGAGAAACTTTCCTTTCAATACTCATATTGAATCTTATAAAGAGGTCCTTAGACATTTAATTCAAACATCAGCAATCACACTTCCTCCTATTGAAGATTTTAACCCTCATAATAAGAAACCATTATGATTTAACCCTAATTGTATTTGTGCTTATCACCACACCTCGGGTCCCGACACTAAGCATTGTAATGACCTTCAACTTATCATCTGTGATCTTATTGAAAAGGATGACTTTCTAGTCTAGGGGATCATCCTTCTCCATCTCCCCATTTTAGCCGCAACCAATCCATTGCCTATTTATACATCCCCATCCATTGAATTTTCTAAGTCTCCTCCTTCATCCACATCATCCTTTATCATATCTCCTCCACATATTAATCCTCCCAAAGAGGGTCCTCCCTTACTTATCGTCTTGATCCTCTCTCCTTTTTCAATTAAAATCCAAAGTTATTATCGATACTCCTAAAAATCCCAACCTATCATCTACATCTAAGTTACCTAATGCAATGCAACATATCTCACCTGGGGACCACCTATCCCTCACTTTTAGTCCTCTCGCATCTTCTTCCTCATCTGTATATCCTAAGTGCATCCATTCATCCTCCTATCTATTGAACCATCCCATGGACACCGAGGGACTTCATCTTACCATCGAAGGTTATCCCGATTAGCTCCTTTCCTTGACATTACCTTAGCTATCTCATCCAATTTTATCCAACCCATCTTATCTTCATCCTAATCCCACTTTTGTGGTAGTTTTATCATCTCATAAGATGCTTAGTTTCCGCTCCCTCATCTCCAAGGTGTTACACATATTTTATGACATTTTCATCTCATTTAAATTTTTTTCATCAAAGTCCACTATTGTGTCCATATTTGTCCCTCACTTGAGGGACCATTTATTCTCATCCTAAGTCCACCATTGTGGCCATATTTTTCCTTCTATTTAGGAGAATGTTTCTCATTCTAAATCCAACATTGTGGTAATATTTTTCCTTCCATTGAGTGAACATTCATCATCATCGAATTCCAGCTTTGTGGCCATATTTTTTCCTCTTCTCGGGGCTCCATATTTTTCATCCAAAATCCATCGTTGTGGCCATTTTTGTCCTTCCTTGGGGACCATTTATTCTCATCCTAAGTCCACCTTTGTAGCCATATTTTTCCTTCCTTGGGGACCATTTACGCCATCCTAATTCCATTTTCGTGGCCATATTTTTGCTCCCCTTGGGGCACCATATTTCATTCTAAGTAACCATCTCTTCAGCTCATTAGGGATGTATATTTTCTCTTTCTTAAGCACATAGTTTTTATTTTTCACTTGTCTATCACATCTGATCCTTTACAAGCTTTCATCCTATCCCAATGCAAATTTAATCGAGAATGTTCCCACTCTAGAAAGTAGCCAATGAGGAAATTTTTCCCCTAATCGGATTGGAGCATAAATTATCATGCATAAGTATGGGTCAAGAACCTATCATTTGGCCTCCTTAATGGTAAATCAAATATTAAACAACTTAACGCATTGCACTTGTGACCATTATAGTGTTAGAAAATCTATAAGTGAGATGTTAGTCGATCTTTAGATAATTCCTCCATTTTAACCTCTTCCATCTTCCATTATGATGATTTGGAATTATGTGGTCTACTGTCACTTCCTAGATGTGAGCTTAAATATGGTCACCATGACTTTGCTCGTAGTATATTCCTTATGGATAGGTTCTCCCCTTTGGTGAGAACTCCATGATCATTACATCCACCACCCTCTTATTCACCTATTAGAACCATGCACAGGGTCCAGAGGTGTCTCTTGTACATTTATTATCCTCTTCTAGGTGGTCTACCTCACTATTCCAAACTTTCCCCAATGTAAAAAATTGAAATTCATGGATGTCTTATAAAAAAAAGTTATCAAAAGAGAATGCTCCTCGAAGGAAAACAATTCATGAAAATAAATAATAAAATAAATAAAAAAGGAATGAGAATCAAAATCAAAATCAAAAGAAAATGAAAAGAAATAGACCAATCCTAGTAGTATGACTATCATATATCATTATTGCCATCTATATTATTTATAAAATATACCATACCCTCAAAGGATGGATACTCTTTTGTATCATGGAATTGAAGGCTTCCCACATTGACCAGCCTTCCATTTTATCAGCATCCTAAGAAATCTTCTGGTTTTGATAATATTTCTTCTAGCAAAATTCCCACATTGATTATTTTTCTCTTTCCCCTTCCCAAAGATGGGGCATAGATTTAGGGAACACCACTTATGGAGAAACCTCTTCCCATGTACAAGTTACAACTCATACCCCTATGTCGTGTCAACACTAGGCTTATGATTTCATTTCATCCATGTTTCCTTTATGATCTTTGGTATAACTAGCTATCGTTGGTTATTTGTTAACATATGTATTGGTCGCATGTACCTTATGTTACTGGATCCCCTTCTTTTTTACCTCTAATGTAATTAGAGGCATATTTTCCTCATGTGTTCCTTGATATGATGTAGTGTCGTTCATATGTATGGGTTGCTATCGTTAAGTTACATCTCACACTTCATCCGATCTTATCCAATCTCTCTCATCTCAAGTTCTCCTTTGAGGCCATATTTACTCCCCATTGGGGCATTCTATGTCAACATTCACTCTATCTATTTCTCATCTTGAATTACACATTTTTGTCCATATTTATTTTTCCTCCGGGAATTTTAATCTAACATTCAAACCATATCTTTTTAATCATGAATTCCATATTTCATGAAGTCCATATTTGTAACCATATTCATTTTTCCCTCTAGGAATTTTTAATCCAATGTTTAAATTATTCCTCCTTCAAGCATATGTATTCTCTAAGTCCACCTTTGTGGCCATATTTACTCCTCCTTCGGGAATTTTATTTCACAATCCTATCCAACCCATGTACAAAGTCCTCCTTTGAGGTCATATTTATTCCCCTTACGGAATTATATTCATTTATACTCTTGAAGTCCATCGTTGTGGCCATATTTGTGCCCTTATTGGGGCACCATTTTCTCATTCAAAGTACACCTTGTGGCCATACATTTCCCCTCTTGGGGTTTTTTTCCTTTTGTTCCATTATGGCCATACTTACTCTCCTTTGGGGCATATTATTTCACCACAATTTTTCATTTTTCCTCTGGGCCATATTTGTGATCCCCTTGTGGCAACATTATTTTCATCCTCGTCCCTTTCGGATGCATACCTTTTCACTCTATTCCTCGTGTATGAATGATTTCACATATATTTGTGCATACTTTGATGTTTTTCCCATGACCCATTGGTTATCCCAACTCGCATTCATATTGTAGTAATATTCACCCACTCACAGGCCCGTAGAACATTTTCACCCATCTCTGTTGAGACCATGCTTCTCCTCTCGATGTGATATTGCAGGCACCACCATTGTTTTTATTGTTATTATGATCCTTTTTTGCTTGGGGCATCTTTCCTTGGTTATCCTTTTACCCATATTTCTTCATCCACCCACCCTTCATCATCTACCTTTTTAAACACATCATCGATTTCTTATGGCGTCATCAATCCTTATTTATCCTTAACCATTCAACTCTCATCGTTTTTGTCTCATGGCTTGCTAGCACAAACCACTCAACAAAAAGGGGGAAAATGTAGATACTTAAATTCGATATCTCTACTCTTAATTGCCTGCATGCACATATTCATCCCCCTTTAATTAATTAAAATTCCCATTTTAATATCCATCACCTTTAATTCACATTAATTAATAAATCTGTATTAATTAATTAATATTTAATATCCACATGCCCTAATCATGCCCTAGTCAACTTTCTATTTTACACCCATATGCCTTTTCGAACCTATCTCTATGTCCGACTCATACATATCACATCCTTTCCCACTTACAAGATTTAAAACACTTACCCATATCCCTAAATGCCCAAAATCCTGAAAAATCATAAAATCCAGCCCTCTAGGAAAAATTTCCCACGTGGTCGGCAACAACCTAGCTAAATCACCATCAACCCTATAAAACTAGGTGAATTTTTCCATAATCATCATATGCATGCAAAATTAAGAGATTTCTCGTGACTTGTGAACTCTCTCTCATGCCTCCGATTATTCCCGCAACTATTACAAACCTCTTAGACCTCCTTCGGACATGTTTACATCAATCACGATCACCCTTCATGAGATTTATCATCATCTTTTTGTTATTTATGTGATATTTATAATATTATCTTCATATTGTTTGAACCTAACATCTTTTAGTTTTATATCAGCTTCTGAAACACTCGGGCTCCCTCAACAACCTTCTCTTCCTGTTTCTTCACTTTCGTGTCCTCTATTTCATCCTTTTACCTTTTCCTTATCCAAATTCTGCTACTGATTCTGTTAACTCATCTTGGTCATAAACAGGGTCCTAATTAACAAACACCCCACCAAATCACTATTTATGTCATTTTCTCTACATTTATGTCTCGGATGTTACTTTTCATGTCATCTCCCAACATATATAGGCATTTGTTACCTTCCGGTTTGCACTCAAGCCTTTGTAGGCTTGTATATTTATTTTGTTTTCCAAGTCTTCTTTCATAGGTCGACATCAACCTAGCTCTGCAAATTCTAGGTCATCGTCAACCCAAACTAGGTAAAATTTAATTACGATTATTTTAATCAAATCATCTTTTATATCGTCTTAGTAATTTTTTAGATTTAGTAGTACTTTTGTTTCGCATCTTATATTCTTATCCATCTTTTACTTCACTTTTTATAAACAAATAGAGGTTGAAATCCATGAAAGGAAGGTAAAAATTCTTAGATCTGACTTTGTTTAGGCAACCCCGCACGTCCTATCTAATCCATTTTTTCATTGATTCTTATTTACATGTTTGATCAAGCTTGCAACAAGGATCAACTATTTGGCACTAGTACATACACATAACGCATATGAGGTACCATAAACCCTCCATGTTCGAGTTGGTAGTTTCTTTCAATACTAGTTTAATCATTTCATTAGGAACTTGTCCAAAATTACAATAATTCCCTAAATTCATTGCATAATTTATATTATCTTGGTATTTTACATACATGATAGGTTAATATATCATATTTCGATTTCTTATTTCATCTTACATATTTTCCTTAGGTTATCATAATATTTTCATGCATCTTTTCTTTATTATTACCCCCATAGTGTTTATACCTCCATAGGGTTCCTTCCTCTTCTTCAACCTAAGGCCTTAGAAACCTTAGATTTTCCTAGCATAAGGGTTACTTGTAGTGCCCACATTTTACACACCAAATACAATAGTAAAATACCAGGATAATTTTTTTTTTTGACTTACATTGCTCACTACACACAACACAGTAAGGGCTCCAAGTAGGAAAACTCGACAACATATACGATACTTACATCAGTCATCAAATCACATAGACACATGACAACACCATATACATGTTTACACCACACTTTTCCACATGAATGAATACTAGCAATGACCCAACCACAAGAAACATGACTTCAGGAACGGCGAACCCACAACACATCATTACTTTAAATGCATTTTAGTTACGGCTAACTTTCCAAGATCCTTATTAGGTAAGCATGATTTTCTCCCTTTTTCCACCTACATGTTCTGAAAATTTGTTTCACAGTTCACTTATTGTTCAACCATTTAATTTTCTCTTTACCCTTATGAAAAATCTTCATAACTTACATAAGTATTTTCCATATTTCAAATTTTATACAAAATTCTAACTCTCTCATTCTTATGTTAAGATTAGGCTTCCCAAAATGCTTATTCAAAGTTTAGAATTTAACCTTGTTACACAAGTGAACCTAACGTGATGTCAGGATGAAATCTTGGGATTAAGGAAGACATAGATTGAAATAGATTTTTCCCCAAGAACATCCATCGATCATGGAATAGTTATTTCGCTACCATTATTATTATAGTTCAATAGCTTGTTAAATTCCAAATTTGTTTTTTTATATGTATATCTTTTGTTTTCTCGACGTTTGGTCACACCAAGGTAATTTATATTCTTTGCAACACATGAAAAGTTTAATTAAGTTATAAGGACTCCAAGATTGACCTTAGTCCTAATCTCCAATCTCATGTGCAGCATTATATGATATGCTCTTATATCGCACTAAGGTCTCGTTCTTAGCATCGTCTCAAAACAAAAGAGATACGAAAGCACTTGTCTGACATCTTAAAGAAGTACATGGCTAGGAGCATAATAAACTACACATGAACACAAGTGATCTATGTACATGAAGATCCCATGTCTCTGCATTTCATGATTCTACATAAGGAATATTCTTTATTCCTTAATGCTATAAATGACATAACAAGGGATTTTGGGACAAGATTTCATTTTCTAAGGTTCTCTAAAACCAACATCTTTCAAAACAATTTCATATGCAAGGAGTTAAGTTATAGTTTTCTACCCACAAGTTAACATCCTACTCAACTAGGGTTTTAGTTTAATTCCAATTTCCATGTAGGGATTTACGCTCTATTATAGATCTGAATAAGATTCAAAACATATTCACCCTATAAACCCTCCGTAAAGATCAAGGCACTAAATTTTCACAAGCCAAAGACAAGACATTTATCTACGAAGGACAAAAGAGTTCACTAACGAGAATGCAAGACATAGAACAACTATATCATGATCTTCATTTAGGTCATTTGGATCCAACAGGGATTTCATTCACTGATGAAGTTAATTTCTAGATCTAATTTCGTAAGACCCGAAATCCAATAGGATACTAAGGAGTAATATCTTTACCTACTCCACGAGATGGGAAGATTACACCACTTAGTCATTCCTTCTAACAAGGACTCATAAGGTGACTTCCAGGCGGTCTTCACCACTCACCTGGTGTCGGACCTGAAGAGAGGACATTCTTCTTGCGATTACCAAAACTAGAAGGAAACCACATACTCTGGATAAAGTTGGACCATGTCATTCCTAAAATATGGGTTCACGACAATGTCATTAAACCTAATGTCTATGATGGTAACATAACCTAGAGGTTTATTTACCTAACCTATGAGGTCTCATCAAGTACAAAGTTAAAGGTCATTCTACGGTTTTAAAATTTGTTATATGGTACAAAGGGATCACGCATATAGGTAGGTTATGCACGAATATTTTATTAAGGTTGAGTGTTTCCATTAAAATTATTTATTATGTTTGCAAGGTAAGAAGATAACCCGGTGATTAATTTAGTTGTTTATGGATTACTAAGAAATTAATATAGTATATTAGCTTCAATTTCAATTTACTAGGTATAAATCAAACCCTTTTTTCCATACACAACTAAGAAACAAATTGAACCAAAGATTAGATGCACATTCCCTAAGTATCCCTAAAACTAGCATATCATGCATATTAACAAATCTCAATTATAACTTTTCAAGTAAGACACTACATTACACCGTTATTCATTTTACAATGACCTATAAAAATTACAATTGCAATAATTAAAATTACACATCGCCCTTTTTTTGTCTTCATTCTTCCATCCTACAAAACCCACGTGAGCATGATATCAGTGATAAATCACTAGCATGGCATCCACCCTAAGCAATCATAAGTATCATATTTCAGTTTCCCATTTACATCTAACAATAATTACAATTTGCAATCAAAATAAAAAGGTCTAGGAACATGTATCCATTGCATTTCATTTTTCTTCATTTTGTAACCCAGGAGAGAGAAAGAGAAGGGAAGAGAGAGAAAACATCATTTTGCCAAAAGTTCTAATACACACAACAAGTTTCATTATAGTGTTTTAAATAGTTATTTAAGTGTGTTTAAATGTTTTCAGGGTGATTTGGCAACCTTACGAGGTCCCACAACTTTCTATTCTTACATTTTCTCACTAGCTACAAAACGTTCAAAACAGGCTCGAAGGCTAAGAAAATAATTCCAAAGGTTATCTTCCGATGAGCATGCACACCACGATTAACTTTCGCATGTCCCCAAATATACCAAGAATTCATAGCAACTGACGGAATTGAAAAAGAGCGAACGGTTTACGTTTGGCGGTTAGTTCTCTGGGGCCACTGGTCATAGTTCACCAAGTTGTAAAATGACAAAAGTTAGCTCAAGGGCCTAGAAAACCGCATCCAAAATGAACGTTTGATGGAGGATCATGTAATGAGACATCTCCTACTAGTTCCCCTATATAAGGAGAATTCATCAGAGTCGACGGGACTGAAAACTAGTAAACCATTTTCAAATAGCATCAAGTTTTCTGGAGCGACAAAACAAAATTGGTCCAGTTTGACCTCGTCAGACTACAACCAGAGGCCTAAAAATGGCTTCGCCAAACTATCCCAAAAAGTGCTCTTTCCTACAATGAATGTTCCATGTATTTGTCTAGTATAAACGCTAGAGGTTTGTGAAGACAGGACGTGATTTCTCTTTCCGGGTTTCAAAAGGTGGTCCAAAACAAAAGCTAACTTTCTAGTTTTAACAACTCTTTCTTGTAGTAAACCCGATGTAACAGGCTCCTATAAGAGCGTCAAAAGGATGTCATATGATCGTTTCAAGTCAAACCAAAAATCAAGGTGACTCCTCGTATACCAAGGTACACGAATGAAACTTCACATCTCGTTTCTAGAGTTGCGAAGGGTACTTGGTGAGTCTCTAAAAATTGTAAAATTTAACTATTTAAAACCAAGAGAAGGTCAACTTTATCAATGGGGAATCAAATTCTTCCTCGGTCGATAGAACAATATTAGAGTAGTCAAGAAGGGTAAGAGTTTTCTAAATCATCTCGAAGCGAGGGTGATAGATCATGGTTTAAAGTAGATGAGTTATAATGACTTTGAGAGTTGTGACACGACACTTTATTGTTTTGCAATGAGTTGAAGGAACATTTAACTGTATTAAAAATCCCATAATTTTAAAATTCTATTTAGTTGTAAAAGAGAACTAAAACATGAGAATTATGAGAGGTAAGGGAAGAAGAACCATGCCTGGAGAATGAAGTCGGTCGAAGCCACAGGCTTTGGTTCAGCATCTTGCTCGGGCACTTCGCCAACCGGTTCACGAGTCTGGATCTAATCTCCACCACGTCACACCAACTTCCCAATCACTTGAATTTTTCCAATAGAATAAGTAGTTGCTTGAAATTTTCTGAGCTTTTTAACATACCCACTTCATACAAATCTTGTTAATCGATGATGCAGTGTACGAGGTGCCCCAAGCTAGTTAGAATGCATACAAGCAACAAGTCCACCACATGAAAATCTTGCTCCAAGATTTACATTTCGGCACAAGGAGTTAGGATGCTTGCAAAGGTTATGAACTCACATATCTCCACGAATGAATTCCAAGCTCAACCGATCTTTATGAGCACTAGCTTGTTTTTAAATCAATAGCTTGCATACAAATCTAACAAACCATGGTTTAGCATACTCTACAAATCATGTTGTCCATGATAAAACATCTATCTGGGGTATTTTTGCAAACAATTAACGTGATCTGTCAAAGCTTTCACATCTTGCATCCATGTCTAACATACCCATTTTGTGTAGATCCTGCAAATCATGGCACTCCATGAGACTGCATTTCTTTGAGGCATTCTGTCAAACAGTTAATGTGTCTTTTCTATTCATCCATTTTGTGCATATGCTGCCATCATGGCATTCCATGAGACAACATTTCTTTGAGGCATTCTATCAAATAGTTCAGCACCTTTTTAACATACCAATTTTTGCATACCCATTATCATTGTAGTCCAGAGACCGCACATCTTTCAGGTATTTTGTCAAATAGTTCACATGCGTTGTGTATGCCTTCACATTTTGCATACCTGTTGATCTGGGTACCTGACAAGACATTTAGAGATAATATCTTCCCATGATGCTTTGATGGATGTCCATGCACTATTCTAAAGCTCCCATTTTGACAGCAGCTGGGAGGTTGCTGGAAAGAAAAAAAAGCTGTGGATTCTGGCTTTATACGCGCCATATGCATTTGTTGGCTTTACTCGTACCAAATGCATTTTCTTGGAAGTTTCAAAGGCCCTTTCAACAAACACATTTGTGCATATCCTGAAATCATTGCAGTCCATGGAACTACATTTTTTTCCTAAATTTAGTCGAACAGTTCACTGCTCCCACGTTTTTGCCCATGTATCTACTAGGGTACATGCATTTGCAACCTCTGCTAAAGTTCCTTGGCCATTTTTGCTTGGATGGGAGCCCACGTAGGTCTAGGCATGGATGGGAGAATTTTGGCCACATGACCAACTAAAACAAACAAAAAAACCTCCTCCATTTACTTTGAAGAATGCCCATATGCTGTCCATAAGCATATGAGATTGCCTAACCGTAAAAACCTCTCTAAATAATTTACACTTTTCAAGATGTTGTGCAGGGTCGCGGGGTTCATTTTTCTTGGATGTAGGCTTGGGATTTCTTGGCAAATGAAAACTACTCGGGTTGGAGATTTCTCTCTCCCTCCAAGGCAACGACGCTCGCTCCCCCATAGCAAAAAGACAACAAAAAAAACACAGGCATCCTTTGCCCTAAAACTCGCCCTAGCAAGAATCACGGGTTTTTTTAATTTTAGTTCTTTTATTTTATTTATTTTTAAAAATGGAGGCATTACATTCTCCTCCCCTTAAGAAAGCATCGTCCTCGATGTGACATACAATGAAGAAGGAGAAATGGTAAACAACAAGGAACGAATAAGGCAAAGGCATGCGCTAAGGTTAAGATTTTAGACACAAAAGCATGGTCATGGGGTGGCCCTAGGAACAATTGGTAGAAATTTTAACTTTCAAGGTTCTGTGAAGATTGGCAGTTCTCTCTTATTCGTTATTTCATTAATCTCTTTCCATTAACATTATTCTTAATTCAAGTCCTTTAAAATTTCATTTTTATCGAATTTTAGTTTATTCATTCCTGTGGGTTCCCATCATGAACTACAGTCACAACACCCTACCAGGGTTATACACAACACCAAATTTTCACAAGCATACCTTTACATACTTTCACGACCGTACCACATCACAAGGGTTTCACCAAACCATGAAATGACAACGAGTAGACCACATCACAATTAATTTCCAACAATTATGCCCTAGACATAGATCTAGTACACACATATGACTGAATAAACAAAATCAACAAACCGAGACATATACAATGGATATCACAAGCCCCAAAATCCATGACTATAACAACATAGTTCCAATCCAATATCCAATAGTCCATATCGACCAAGGGAAGATTCACACCACTAATCATAACAAGTCTAACTAGAACTCACAAGAGGACACATACTCACTATACCAGCTCCACACATAATAAGACATCACGAAACAAACCCTAGATATCTCCAAAAGTACCAGGTAAAACTCCATATATCTCCTGAAGTATCATAAAGTAACTCCATATACTCCCCGAAGCCTCACTAGATAATCTCCATATACCTCCCAAGAGGAAGAAACATAGTGCCAAAACCAAGTCGGGTCACTCAACTATAGATCCCCATAAAAATATCAGGTCACTCAACCATAGAGCCCCATCTCCTTTCTCCTTTTAATGAGGTCGGGTCACCCTATGGCCCTAGGCACATAGAGCCCCATCACCCCCAACCCAAGTGACATAATAACTTGTGGTTCAACAACCCGCTAGTTATCTTAGAATTCCTTAGGGCATACCCCCATACAACGAAGCGGGTCCATAGGTTCAACCACTCCATGGTTAATCCCATGACCCTAATCCAACACATTACGACATTAGAACCAGCATAACAATCTAATCAAATGCCAAGTGGCAAAATCAAAAGCCTTGGGCTAGGCTACAAATATTTTAAATATGAAAAGAAAGTTTTAAAACTAAGAAAACAAATGGCTAATTAGCCATGGTTAGTGTAAAATCCAAATGTTAATGCAATAATCAAATAAATGCCCAAAATATAAGAACATGTCAATCAAGAAAATGGTTGGTTCTAGCTAAAAGAGAAAGATTAATTTACGAATAAAATACGTAATGAGAAAATAACACATCACAATCACTATGTGGCCTCATACCGCCACCAAAGGGGTACTCATCGAGTTGCTGGCACTCGGACATCGAGCCTCAGCTCATGAAAATATACATGTAACTAGAAATGAGTATACCAAATAATGTATCTGTCATCATCTCTGCCTGAATCATAACTCCAAACTCCCACAAGGCTCAACATAGTCAAAATCACATAGGATTATTCAATGAACAATCCAATAGGAAAGAGTAGGGAACTCTAGTCGCATAAGTTGAGCCTAAGGTGGTGCGCACCCACAATATACTGAGCAAGCTCAAAGTATACTAAACAGATAGAAGTGGATTTTTAGTCTATATAAGACTCCACTTCCTCACTCGTACTCGGCTCAAGATTATGAAAACCTGGTCCATGCCTCCTCTCTCCACACATACACTCTTGACAGTTTATCCCCTTAGGGTCGTCTAGTGTAGGGTCCACGACATACACATAACTACATCACAAACACAATGGTAATTCACACACAACAACCATAATGTCTTGCGCATGGTATAAATATACAGGGTACAACACAATCATTACCTTCATGGGTTACGATACATCACATTACCACATCCTGCATCCAAGGTGCAATCACTGTACGCTAGGGATCATACTCCCATATGCCCCTAAATCATGACATGAACTATCACATATTACATGAATTACACATATGAGGAACACAATGTCTAACATTACGACATATAGTCAATTGTAATACAACACGACGATGCACACAACAAATCACAATACGGTGTCGACATCACGGTAAACTTCCATTCACTTTACATAAATTTTTTCATGCAATACATCACTACATCTTCACATCACATAAGGTCAAAATGTTCCAACACTCTGCAATTCACAATATTATTCCATTCACACAAAACAAGGTGGTACATCACACACGGATTCCTCATTGGATCCATGAAAAGGAGAGTCAATACTCTCATCACAAGCAGTAATTCACACATGAATTCTTCATAGAATCCACATGAAGGAGAGAGAATACTCCCATCCCCAACACATCAACATGATAACAAATGCACACTAAGTGACATACACATCATGTGCATTCACACTATCACAATTACGACATAGATCACATCACTCTTAAAACACATTACTCTTCCAATATTTATCACCATCATGAAACACCATCACCATCATGCAACCCATCATGTAACACCATCTCTATCATGCAAAATCATCACAACTCCAATCCATCCCAGAGGTTCGAGAGCATGAACCTCGCTCTGATACCATATGTAGTGCCCACATTTTACACACCAAATACAACAGTAAAATACCAGGATAATTTTTTTACTTACATTGCTCACTACACACAACACAGTAAGGGCTCCAAGTAGGAAAACTCGACAACATATATGATACTTACATCAATTATCAATCACATAGACACATAAAAACACCATAAACATGATTACACCACAATTTTCCACATGAATGAATACTAGCAAAGACCCAACCTAAAGAAACATGACTTCAGGAATGGTGAACCCACAACACATCATTACTTTAAATGCATTTTAGTTACGGCTAACTTTCCAAGATCCTTATTAGGTAAGCATGATTTTCTCCCTTTTTCCACCTACATGTTCTGAAAATTTGTTTCACAGTTCACTTATTGTTCAACCATTTAATTTTCTCTTTACCCTTATGAAAAATCTTCATAACTTACATAAGTATTTTCCATATTTCAAATTTTATACAAAATTCTAACTCTCTCATTCTTATGTTAAGATTAGGCTTCCCAAAACGCTTATTCAAAGTTTAGAATTTAACCTTGTTACACAAGTGAACCTAACGTGATGTCAGGATGAAATATTGGGATTAAGGAAGACATAGATTGAAATAGATTTTTCCCCAAGAACATCCATCGATCACAGAATAGTTATTTCACTACCATTATTATTATAGTTCAATAATTTGTTGAATTCCAAATTTGATTTTTTTATATGTATATCTTTTGTTTTCTCGACGTTTGGTCACACCAAGGAAATTTATATTCTTTACAACACATGAAAAGTTTAATTAAGTTATAAGGACTCCAAGATTGACCTAATCTCTAATCTTGTGTGCAACATTATATGATATGCTCTTATATCGCACTAAGGTCTCGTTCTTAGCATCGTCTCAAAACAAAAGAGATACAAAACTACTTGTCTGACATCTTAAAGAAGTACATGGCTAGGAGCATAATAAACTACACATGAACACAAGTGATCTATGTACATGAAGATCCCATGTCTCTGCATTTCATGATTCCGCATAAGGAATATTCTTTATTCCTTAATGCCATAAATGACATACAAGGGATTTTGGGACAAGATTTCATTTTCTAAGGTTCTCTAAAACCAACATCTTTCAAAACAATTTCGTATGCAAGGAGTTAAGTTATAGTTTTCTACCCACAAGTTAACATCCTACTCAACTAGGGTTTTAGTTTAATTCCAATTTCCATGTAGGGCTTTACGCTCTATTATAGATCTGAATAAGATTCAAAACATATTCACCCTATAAACCCTCCGTAAAAGATCAAGGCACTAAATTTTCACAAGCCAAAGACAAGACATTTATCTACGAAGGACAAAAGAGTTCACTAACGAGAATGCAAGACATAGAACAACTATATCATGATCTTCATTTAGGTCATTTGGATCCAATAGGGATTTCGTTCACTGATGAAGTTAATTTCTAGATCTAATTTCGTAAGACCCGGAAATCCAATAGGATACTAAGGGAGTAATATCTTTACCTACTCCACAGATGGGAAGATTACACCACTTAGTCATTCCTTCTAACAAGGACTCATAAGGTGACTTCCAAGGCGGTCTTCACCACTCAGCCTTGTGTCGGACTTGAAGAGAGGACATTCTTCTCGTGATTACCAAAACTAGAAGGAAACCACATACTCTGGATAAAGTTGGACCATGTCATTCCTAAGATATGGGTTCACAACAATGTCGCTAAACCTAATGTCTATGACGGTAACTCCAACTAGAGGTTTTATTTACCTAACCTATGAGGTCTCATCAAGTGCAAAGTTTAAGGTCGTTCTACGGTTTTAAATTTCTTATATGGTAGAAAGGGATCACGCATACAGGCAAGTTATGCATGAATATTTTATTAAGGTTGAGTGTTTCCATTAAAATTATTTATTATGTTTGCAAGGTAAGAAGATAACCCAGTGATTAATTTAGTCGTTTATGGAATACTGAGAAAGTACTACAATATATTAGCTTCAATTTCAATTTACTAGGTATAAATCAAACCCTTTTTGCCATACACAACTAAGAAACAAATTGAACCGGTGATTAGATGCACATTTCCTAAGTATCCCTAAAACTAGCATATCATGCATATTAACAAATCTCAATTATAACTTTTCGGTAACAAGAGACTACATTACACAGTTATTCATTTTACAATGACCTATAAAAATTACAATTGCAATAATTAAAATTACACATCGCCCTTTTTTTGTCATCATTCTTCCATCCTGCAAAACCCACGTGAGCATGATATTAGCGATAAATCGCTGGCATGGCATCCACCCTAAGCAATCATAAGTATCATATTTCAGTTTCCCATTTACATCTAACAATAATTACAATTTGCAATCGAAATAAAAAGGTCTAGGAACATGTATCCATTGCATTTAATTTTTCTTCATTTGTGACCCGGAGAGAGAAAGAGAAGGGAAGAGAGAAAAAATCATTTTTCCAAAAGTTCTAATACACACATGAATTTTCATTATAGTGTTTTAAATAGTTATTTAAGTGTGTTTAAATGTTTTCGGGTGATTTGGCAACCTTACGAGGTCCCGACTTTTTATTCTTACATTCTCTCACTAGTTTGTAAAACGCTCAAAACGGGCTTGGAGGCTAAGAAAATAATTCCAAAGGTTATCTTCCGACAAGCACGCACACCAAAATTAACTTTCTACGTGTCCCTAGATATACCAAGAATTCATAGCAACTGACGGAATTGAAAAAGATCGAACGGTTTGCGTTTGGCGGTTAGTTCTCCGGGGCCACTGGTCGTAGTTCACCCAGTTGTAAAATGACAAAAGTTAGCTCGGGGCCCAGAAAACCATGTCCAAAACAAACATTTGATTGAGGAGCATGCAACGATACATCTCCTACTAGTTCCCCTATATAAGGAGAATTCATCAGAGTCAACAGGACTGAGAACTAGTAAACCATTTTCAAAGGGTGTCAAGTTTTCTGGTGACAAAACGAAATTGGTCCAGTTTGACCTCGTCAAACTCTGACCGAAGGCCTAAAAAATGGCTTCACCAAACTATCCAGAAAAGTACTCATTCCTACAGTGAATGTTCCATGCATTTTCTAGTATAAAAGCTAGAGGTTTGCGAAGACGGGACGTGATTTCTCTTTCCGGGTTTCAAAAGGTGGTCCAAAATGAAAGCCAACTTTCTAGTTTTAACAACTCTCTACTGTAGTAAACCGGTGTAACAAGGCTCCTATAAGAGCATCAAGAGGATGTCATGTGATCATTTCAGCTCACACCAAAAATCAAGGTGACTCCTCGTATACCAATATACACGAATGAAACTTCACATCTCGTTTCCAGAGTTGCGAAGGGTAATTGGTGAGTCTCCAAAAATTACAAAATTTAACTATTTAAAACAAAGAGAAGGTCAACTTTATTAATGGGGAGTCAAATTCATCTGGTCGATAGAACGATATTGGAGTGGTCAAGAAGGGTAAGAGTTTTCTAAATCATCTCGAATTGAGGGTGATAGATCATGGTTTAAAGTAGACGAGTTATAACGACTTTGAGAGTTGTGACTCAACACTTTATTGTTTTGCAATGAGTTGAAGGAAAATTTAACTATATTAAAATTCCCATAATTTTAAAATTCTATTCAGTTGTAAAGAGAACTAAAACACGAGAATTATGAGAGGTAAGGAAAGAAGAACCATGCCTGGAGAACGAAGTCGGTCGAAGCCGCAGGCTTTGGTTCAACATCTTGCTCGGGCACTTCGCCAACCGGTTCATGAGTCTGGATCTAATCTCCACCACGTCACACCAACTTCCCGATCACTTGAATTTTTCCAATAGAATAAGTAGTTGCTTGAAATTTTCTGATCTTTTTAACATACCCACTTCGTACAAATCCTGTTAATCGATGATGCAGTGTACGAGGTGCCCCAAGCTAGTTAGAACACATACAAGCAACAAGTCCACCACACGAAAATCTTGCTCCAAGATTTACATTTTGGCACAAGGAGTTAGGATGCTTGCAAAGGTTATGAACTCACATATCTCCATGAATGAATTCCAAGCTCAACCGATCTTTATGAGCACCAACTTGTTTGTAAATCAACAACTTGCATACAGATCTAACAAACCATGGTTGAGCATACTCTACAAATCATGTTGTCCATGATAAAACATCTATCTGGGGTATTTTGCAAATAGTTAATGTGCTCTGTCAAAGCTTTCACATCTTGCATCCATGTCTAACATACCCATTTTGTGCAGATCCTGCAAATCATGGCGCTCCATGAGACTGCATTTCTTTGAGGCATTCTGTCAAATAGTTAATGTGTCTTTTCTATTCATCCATTTTGTGCATATGCTGCCATCATGGCATTCCATGAGACAACATTTCTTTGAGGCATTTTATCAAACAGTTCAGCACCTTTTAACATACCAATTTTTTCATACCCCGCTATCATTGCAGTCCAGGAGACCGCACATCTTTCAGGTATTTTGTCAAACAGTTCACATGCGTTGTGTATGCCTTCACATTTTACATACCTGTTGATCTGGGTACCTAACAAGACATTTAGAGATAACATCTTCCCATGATGCTTTGATGGATGTCCATGCGTTGTTCTAAAGCTCCCATTTTGGCAAAGAATGAGATTTCTTTGAAAGAAAAAAAGTCATGGATTCTCGGCTTTATACATGCCATACGCATTTGTTGGCTTTACTCGTACCAAATGCATTTGCTTGGAAGTTTCAAAGGCCCTTTGAAAAAAACATTTATGCATATCCTGAAATCATTGCAGTCCATGGAATTGCATTTATTTTTCTTACATTTAGTCGAACAGTTCACCTGCTCCCACGTTTTACCCATGTATCTACTAGGGCACGTGCAACTGCAACCTCTGCTAAATTTCCTTAGCCATTTTTGCTTGGATGGGAGCCCACACAGGTCTGGGCACAACTGGGAGAATTTTGGCTACGTGACTAGCTAAAAGGACAAAAAAAAAACTCCTCCATTTTCTTTGAAGAACGTCCATACGCTGTTCCTAAGCATATGCGACTGCACAACTGTCAAAAACCTCTCTAAATCATTTACACTTGTCAAGATGCTATGCAGTCGGAGGGGACTCGTTTTTTTCTTGGACGCAGCTGGAGATTCGCCGCGAATGAAAAACTACTTAGGTTGGAGATTTCTCTCCTCCCTCCAAGGCGGCGGCGCTCACTCCCCACAAAGAAAATACAACCAAAAAAAACACAGGCATCCTTTTCCCTAAAACCGCCCAAAGAATCATGGGTTTTTAAAATTTTAGTTTTTTTATTTTATTTTTATTATTATTATTTTATTTATTTATTTATTTTTTTTTTAAAAATGGAGGCATTACGATTACATCCTTTGGGGTATGCGATCATATTTGACCTAGTATGCACTTTAATTCTATCCATTTGTATGTCAATTTTGGTGTTTGCTTTAATCGTTGCCTCGAATACACTAGTTCAATGGATGATAAGAGTTCATGGTGTTTAGACACATTTTCCCTATCATACACATTATTTCATATTATTTCCTTTGATAAACCAAACAAGTTTATCAAAATTTTTGGGATGAGTTCTTAAACACTTGAATTTAGAAATTTGGACCTTGGACTTCTTTACATGTTTAACTATGTCAAAATGAGATTCAAATGAGAAGGATGGTAGAGTGGATGTAGTAGCAAGAGGTTGGCTACTTATTAGAATGACACTAGTGTTTTATTTATTCATATCATTACATTTGAATTCAAAAATGTGTGGAACTTATGAAATGAGAGGTAATTGCAGATACTTTGTGCTTCATCTTCATTAATTGAATTAAATGGGGTAGAGGCGATCCTCCTTTTGTTATTTTTGTAGAGTCTCCACTTGAGGATCTTTAAATTTGTAATAATTATCCCTCTCTTGAGCCTTCAAATGGGTGAACATCGCATAAGAGTGACTATTCATATCAAAAATGGTTTTATCATCTTTGTCATTGAAAGAAATGGTATATTCACATAATTCAATGTTTCCAGTAGAGTCAATCTCATCAATGGCTAAAATTACATCACTATTTTCATCTTCAAATTGAGCCTCATCATACTCTTCTTCGGGCCTTATTTCACATGTGGAATTAATAAGAGGTTTTTAAGATCCAATCTTCTTTCTCCTCCACCTATTTTGTTTTTGTTCTCAATCTAATTTTTATTTGCATATCTTCCCATCGAGCTTCATTATATAATATGGAGGCTTGTGTAAGTTGCTTCTTCAATGATATCACCTCATTTTCCATTTTTTGAACTAGGGAACCAATGGAACCTTCTTTGGAAATTTTACCCTTTTTCTTACCATTTGGATTCTTTACTTTCCTAGACAAAATCAAATCATCTTCTATTTCAATGGCATGATCTTGGGCCTCTTTAGTAATTTGAGGTTGAAATATTAATATAATGAATATGACCTTGGGTAATTGTGCATTGATGAAGAATATATTTTTGTTATCATCGATGGTGAAGCTTCTATAGGTATTCTTTTGAGAAATATATTGAATTAGGCCACAAAGTCTCTCATGAGTTCATTTGATTCTTTCTTCATTTGGACCAATTGAAAAATAATAGATTGATATCTTGTAATTTATTTAAATCTTGCTTCGCACTTGGTTTTGATATATTCCTAAATTGTTATGTAATGAGAGGGAAAGAGGTAGAACCATTCAACTACTTTTTCTTGAAGTGACTCCACAAACAACCTTACCAAAACATCTTCATGTTCAAATCCAAGAAATCCACATGAGGTGATGAAAGATGTAAAATGTTCTTTAGTAATTTTAGTTCCATCACCTTTTAATTTGGGAAATCTCTTGTGACATCCCTTCGGAAATTCTCTGAGAGGTGGTGTAAGATAAAACTAACCAGTATTCCTTCCCCACGGAACAATTGGCCAAGGTTCTTCCACCTCATCTTCCATTTTTATACAAAATATTTTTCAATGAGGAATAAGAAAGTTTACAGCTAAAAATATGAAAATTCACTTTGGAATATAAAGGGTTACTCACATAAATTAGTTGTGGGTTTTCAAGAAATGGATTTCATATTTTTGGGTTTTTTGTTTTTTTACTTTTTATGGATAGAAAAATCTTCCCCACAAAGTGAGTGCCAAAACTATTGGTAAATAATTTTTCATAATGGGAAATTAAGGGATTTAACTAATCGTATGGGACTAGGTCCTCTACTTAGGAATGAGGCAACTCCTCTTATTGAAAATAGGGAAATATGTACACTACTCTAACCATCGTGTGTGGTGTTTTGACTGGGGATCACATAAGAATACTCCACTAATATTGTGTTCAAAAAGGAGGTGGAGCAAAGGCATGTGTATGGAGAGACGGGAGAAAGTGAGAAGGGGGTTTACTTAATAAATAACACACTAAGTTTATTGGCATAAAACAAGAATATTTCCAAGTTAACAATGAGAAGACAACAATATGAAAAGAAAGTTGAAAAACAAAATCAACAAACAATTTAATCGCATCATATTCATCAAAAGATTCATGATTTCCCTAGATGTGAAAGATTATAAATATCTATTAGAGTACTAGTTGAGATGGAGAGTAAAATTTAAGACAAGGAAATAAAAGAAATTTAGTTTCTTTCTTGTAGTAATACAATGGGAGCTATCAACTAAGAAAATATAACCCTTTGGAATGGAGAGAGCATTAAAATGTATAATAAAATATAGTGTCTCTTCGCATTCCCACATGAATTTTCAGCCTAAATTTCAATCCTCAATGATGAAATAGAAACTTTAAGTGACTTAAGTCACTTTTTTACAAAATATTCAACTCAACGAAGAAATATAATTCTAGAAAGAGGAGGAGAGAAGAAGAGATAAAACAAGAGAGAGAAGAGAAGATCTAAGATCGGATCAAGAAGGATGACGAATATCTAATCATTAATAAAATCTATCCCTTTTCATGATGACCTTTACAAAGTGATGCTCGAGTGAAGGACCCCAAATGAAGAGCTCTAGCCTCTATGCACTTTGAGAATCCTCCTTTTGAATGATCAACCATTATATCCAATCAGGTTCTTTGAGAGGAGAGATGAAAAAAATTGATTAATAGACCATTGAAAGAAATGAAGGATGTCTCCCCTCACTTGAAAAACCCTTCGATCCCTAAAACAATACCACATATTCATGACCAATCATTTGCATGGAATGAACTTGATGCACTTGGTGTTTAAAATGAGATAATCTTCTACACAACCATGATCCATGATTTTCCACGTTGAGAACATTAATAACCAATGACATGCGGGACCAAATCCTTCTTATACGATGTGGAGGAAGGGGAGAGAGATTGAATACAATTTCATTCACCTTATGATCAAAAACCCCATATGAGATAAATTAAAATGTCCTCTGAGACTAAAATGCATTCTAAGACCAAAATTGAGAACAAAGAGGGTCTCCTTTCCACCCAAGTCACAAATCAATTGCCAACCCTTTACAAGCATGAATTTATCCTTATCGCTCCTATGATGAAAATTCCTGAAGATTATCACCACATAGTGATAGGTGGATATGTATAGATATTCTCAAATATGGAATGCTCACTTTAAGACACTTTATATTTACCACATCTAGAAAGGCATGGATTTATTTACAAACTAAAGACTTGACCTCCATGAAGATTGGAATTAATGAGACATGCAGGGGTGGTACATGTGTAACCTTTAATTCTAGAAAACATTAGTGGTGAGTGTAAGAAAAAAATTACTTTCATATGCTAATCCTTTCAACAATACCTCATGATTGAGAAAGAGATGTAAAGTGGGAGAGAATTAATACCTACACTTACTAATAAAATGTAATACTCCTCCTTTATTGTATTGGATTTTATCAAGGATGTATTGATTGGTTCATATATGAGTAGGAACTTATGCAACACCTCCTTTTGATTTGTTTGGATTGATTGAGTCTTGAGGAAGGATTAGTTGATGAATGATAGATAGATAGATTGAAGATTGTGGATGATGGATAAAGGATAAAATGATAGAGATTCATGATGATTTCCAAGTTGGCTTCCATGGATGGTGAGGATTGATCCAAGTGGGATGAAGATCAATGGATGAGAATTGAGGAGAGGATTATAAATTTATAGAATGGAGAATTCTAGATTTTGTGAGAAGCCTCCATTGAATTTAAAATTCAATTGGAAGGAGGAATTTAGAGAGGCTTCTAGAAATAGAAGCCTCTAGATTTAGAGGTAGGGGATATGATTAGTTTAGGATTAGATTAGATTAATAAAATATGATTAGGGATGTGATTACATGGAGAGGCTAGGTGTAGGGTAGGTGTAGAGTAGGTGGGTAGGTAGGTGTAGGAATATTAAATTCCTAGAAAATGATAATAAGGATTAAGGTGGGATAATGGGATATAATAATGAATTAAAGGGATTAATGATGAAATGATGGGATATTAGATAAATGATTAAATTAATTAGGATAAAGGTATATGTAGTATTTTATAGGAAAAGGATTAATTAGATAATGATGATGTTAGGATATTTTTGTGACAAATTCATTAGAATTAATTATGTCAACATTTTAGATGTCTACGTTTTCCCCCTCTTTGAAGGGTTATTGCAGAGCAATGACCATTAAAAGAAAAAAAGAGAAGATTTAGTATGGTGATATGACCATTTTGAGCTCATTTTGAACACTTACTATTTTTATTAAGTCATACATGGGGGTATTTTACCAATTTTTCATTTTTGAGTGTTTTGATCTTGGAGGAATGAACTGAGGTATTGAAAACCAACTGTTTCTTAGACCTATTGTTTTTAGTGGGATACCTAGTAGAGGATTACTAAATATTCATTTGTCTTTTGGGTGTCATGTTAGAATGAAAGTGGTCTCAAAATTTTCTATTTTTCAACAAGATGATTTGCTCCAATTTTCAAGCAATTTGGCTTGCTGAGTTTTTGTAGATATGAGAAAACATTATTTATGGCTGGAAACTTCATGTGGATGTAAAAAGTTCATACTATCAATGGAATATATCCTACATTCATCTTAAAGGAATTATATAGATGAAGGTATGGTCATATTTAGAGGTTATTCTTCCTATGGGATCTTGAAATATGAGGAAAATAACATTTTTGACATCTAGGTAAGTGCAACAAGTTGGGGGACAAAAAGGGGTCATAAGTGGACGTCATATTGCAAATAACAACATAATATCAACTTGTAGGGATTATTAGCAATGCATACACTCAAAATTAGAAAAAATATATGAATATAAATCATAGCATCTGGAATCTAGTTTCTAAACTACTATTTTTTTAAAATGGACAAGTTTAGCTATATTAAACACTCAAAATTCAATGACTTGGTATTTTTTTTTAAAACGCCTATAAGATTATAGTCCATTTTCTCGTGATTTGGATGACCAAAAATTGATATATATTTTTTTCCTTTGGTGAGAAGTTAGATGCCGCTATCTATCTTGGGATAGATTTTATTTTGTATTTTTAGAAATATTTTATTATTTATGATTTTTTTCCGTGAAAGTGGTCTGAAAACATAAAGAAAATAGAGCACTTTTTGTTTTCCCGACATAACTTCATCAGAAAATATTGAAATCAAATATATATTTTTTAACATGTATATAATTTCACCACGGTTGGGATGGTATAAGTTTTATCACATTCTAACAAGTGAAAAAAAATTGCAGTCTTAAACGTAGACATAAACATTCACGGAAAAAGTATCTTAAAGACCTACAATTAGTAAAAAAATATAAAATGGTATTTATCCTATTCTATTCACTTTAAAATCAATATTTCTACAAAGCTAACAATCTCCCTACACGATGGTACCATTTTTATGACATATTTTTACTCTTCTCGCATGGTTCAAGTATGCGGAAGACTAAATTTGATGTTTTAACATGAATTTTTGGTGTTTGAACGTGGTGAACCATCTTATAATAACTTTAATGGCTTCCCTTATTGTTTTATGATCTTAATTTATGCTTTTTTATGAAGTGGGAACAAGGTTGAGTGATGTATATGGTGGTGATGAAGAAGGACAGTGCACATGGGGAAATGGAGGAGTGGAGTGAAAATGGAAAAAATGAAGGATGGGAAAATGGAGGATGGAGGCATCTTTGCACCTTAGCATAATTTTAATTTTTGGGGTGAAATTTCACCTCAAAAATTCACAGATGGTGCAATGAGGGAGAAAATTGCACCACCGGATTGGGATGGAGGAATGGAATGGCACTCACATGCACATGCGGAAGTATTTCTTATGTTTTCTTCATGGCTTGACATGCACGACATAAAAGATACCAACCAATAAGAGTATTGTGCACTTTTGTGGTGTAATTTCACCTCAAAATTTCCCAAAGTGAAAATTTCCCAAAATTCCACCCAAACACCCAAGTGTTTCTTTAGAGCATGGTTTCGCAGCCTCTATCTTATTTCACGGAGTGTTTTCTTCACCCAAAGTCAAAACTCAATGATTTTTTTTTCCATAAAATATATTAATTTGCATCAAAACAAGACAATGAATCCAATGGGAATATGTTGAAATCATTAGAATGATTCTTCAACCACTTTTACCTATACCTTAAATTTTTCCTAGAGTGGTGTGCGGATGAGCCGAGTGACAAGAATATTTTTCAAACAAGAAGATTTAAAAAAACTTATAGGTCATGAAGAGAAATTAAAATACCCTCATTTAATAAAAAATTAGGCTCTTAAATCTTCACATGGTGTTTGATACATTTTGATAAATTTCCAATTTGTAAAAATACTTTTGTGTTGCACTTTGATAGACATATTTCCACATTTTATACGCACCCATAATTCTTCCTTAATTATTGAACCATGAATTAGACTCTATAATCTTTCCAATTCCTAAGATATTAGCTCCCAAAACCTCATGAGGATCATGAAAATCTTCAAGAAAATTTATTATCTCCTTTGGAATTTGCATTTCTTAGTGTCTTGCGTAAAAGTCCCAATTTTTCTTAACTTGGTCATGAACTCAATTTTCAAGATGACATCACCTATAACTACCATAATGCAATCATGACATCTACAAGAGTGTCAATTCTAGTATTTTCCTTTAATAATATTTTTATTTCACCTCTAATGCCTATGTGGACCTGAAAAACACTCAACTCATTGCTACTCTAAAGTAACTAAGAACATTCCATTTTTAGTATGACATCTACAATTTGAATCTTGTCATTTTTCGGTTTGTCTTCTTGCCAATGCAGATTCCTTTATCTTCTAGATAAATTATCTTATTCCAAGTGTTATACATGTGTTTTCACCTTAAAAATATCATATCCTTTCTTTATATAATCTTACCAAGTCTTTCAACTTGCCATTTTACTCTCAAGACTCCATTAGAGCTCATATGTTCAACTAGGTGTATGGAATTCAAAAACTAGTCTTCAATTTCGATGTCTGCACTTTCTCTAAAATTAAAATAATAAAATGGAAATAGTAAGGAGGGATCTTTAGAATTTCAAAACATCATCAAATTATTGTATCATTGCATGTCATGACAAGAGGCTTCCATTTCAACTTATCTTCTCAACTAGGTCTACATAGTCGAGAAGCTCAAAAACAAATTCATGAAGATTTCTTCACCAACATCAATGTATGATTTTTAAAAACTTATTAATTCTTGGAGATAGTTTTATGTAATCTCTATATCAACTTAAAGGACTTGGAGAATCTAAAATGTCTTCATTCTCTCCATCTGCAATGTTTTTTAGGCCAATGTCTCAAAAGGTTTTCATACTCGAAAACCAATATTGAAAAAATGAGAAATTTCATCCACTTAACCACATATTCATGGCTCTTATGATACCTTTTTATAAACATATCATCCTTTTTCAACTCATAAAATCTACAGTATGCATTTTTCCAAGGTATGTAGCTTAAATATGCTTGAATTTCATTATTTGCTCAAACTAGGTTTCAGGGACACAAAAATCAATCTTGTCTTAAACATCTTATAATCCTCAAAAAAACACTTTCATGACAACCCAATTCATGAAAAACTTCACAAAATTCCTCTACTTCAATTAAAAACACTCACTTGCATAGGTTATGAGGAGAAACTCACACTTGCACCCTTCTTTCTCGGACCTTCTTGACACGCATAAAAGGGATAATTTACACCATTTGATCTTAATAGTAATAAAAACTTCACCATATCAATTCAAGGGATCAAACACATTGCAGTAGACATATCTCAAACATCCATGCTCATATTTCACTTAAACCTCATGCTTTTACACCATTACTCTTTCAAACACCATGATTGGTTTTGGCTCTTCTAGCCCTTAAGAAATAGACCATTTTAGATGATTTGGTTCTCCAAAATTATTCAAAAAATCTCTCTAAAACTTCTAATGAGTAGTTAAGAGACATTTAAATATTTCTCTAACATTAGGATTTTCATCTTGAACTCTTTTATGAATGATTGTTCCATCAATTTTCTTCAAAATAGAGGTATTTAAATACCTTACTAGCTATCCCGGAGAAACAAAATACCACCAAACTAAACTAAAAGGAGTAATATACATGCCCAAAGAATAAAATTAGCTTCAATGACTCATTTCATGATCAAAATAATCATTTCTTCTCCATATCTCTAAGAGGAGGGTTTGGAACCTACTTATCTTCTTAAGGTTTTTTCATAAAGCATAGGATGTTAGACTTCCTCATTCCACTTGTAAAATTCTCTTCACTCCATGCCCCAACATTTATGAAATAAGTATATCACCATGAATAAGTTTAACATGTTAATGAGCATCTCAAATATCACCCTTGAGCTATAAGTGGCCATTTTGAGAATTCTATTGCACTTAAAACAACTTTTCTTTCTTCTCCTTTGGTATTTTAGCTTGAAAATTTTTCCATGATAATTTTTGAACTCCTTCACATGTTCCCATGATCATTTAGCTATGCACCTATCTAAAAATCATCAACCTCCTTGATTTCCACATGCTTTCTTATTTTCTCCTTAAGAATATGCCTTCAAATAGTCTTGAACATGCCTCCACCATATTAATCGTGAACTATAGTATCTTCCACAACCTCTCTACAATTTCTCTACATACTCATCATGCTTATAATTTCCTTCCTTAAATTTCTTAACTCCATTCTCTAAGGCATGCCTACACTAGGTATTATAAATAGGCCTAGTTCTAGATAGCCACTTGGAAACCATTCTCAAACCTGTACCTACACTATGATATCAACATGAGTTTATTAATACAATATATCCATGTAATCCATGCCTTTATGATGCTTCTCTATCAGCATCATTCCTTCATTTTGCCATAACAACTCACCCTGTTGACTAGGCTTAAGGATTAGGTTTGTTGGTCCAAGATAATCTCACTATCTTCACCCTTGCGCAACCAAGTCACATATTTTTATACATGGCATAATCATTAGGACCTCTCACACATTTTTCATTAATGAGCATGCTCCTTTTTCATCAATGAAAACACTACAAGGACTCACATACCAACAATCACCCCTTTATCATTTATGGAAAACATCCTAGCTCTTCTCCCCCTTTTTACATTAATGACAAACTTCATACCTTTATCACATGGTATTATTCTTCATCAGCTTATTTAGACCCCTTTTTGGTTAGAATAATCAATCAAACTCATCTCTCAAGGTCCCAAGCTTATTTTACCTTTCTTAACTTTGTTTTTGGCCTCATATAAGCATTTGAGAATGTTATCTCCCCCTTGAAAATGTAAACTCACATGCCAACAATAATTTTAAATATGAAGTTATAAAAACATCATTTTTAACACTCTTTAATCTATCTCAACTTGATAACCTTCTCACAAATTTTATTTTTTCCCATATGTGGACTGATTACAACTTTAGCTCTTATATTCTTGAAGCATCCCTTTAGACAATTTTCATCAAAACAATTCATATTGTAGATTATCACATATCACATGAAAATCTACATTATGAATCCCTCTGGGAACACATTTTCCTCCTCTCACCGACTATGAAATGATTAGACCTCATACCTTGACCTCATTATAGACACCAAATTCGGGTCACACTCCCCCTTTACCCCACATGTATATTAATTTAATTACCTGAAATTAAATTAATTCCCATTCTCATAATATTCATTATGTAATTATCTTAATTGAACTAATTTCCACCTCACCTAGACAACTGCATCATAGACCTATTCATAACATGTTTCCTTTTAACTAAGACTTAGTCCTACTTACCTTAATTAACTAAGACTTAGTTCAACCCTAAAATCACATGCCTATTCTTCCTCTAACCGCATGCCCACTTATCTAAGCGCAATATCCCATTTTGATCCACAACAATAGACAAAATTGGCCAAAAATATTACCAAGATCTATCATTTTAGCAAAACTAAGATTTCTTGCCTTAATCAATGTTGGTCAACCTTAAACTGACGCTGGTCACCCTAAACCATCGTCAGTTACCATATTTTAATTTTGGGAACCTTTTTCTAGAGGTTGGAAGAATTATTCAAGTTTGGAGAAGAGATATCTACATGCAAGCACACACCAAATCATTCTTATACATCCGGACATCTTGAATTAACACCAAACATTGATCTCAATGTCAAGCATTCACGGTAACGTTCTGGGAAGCATGGTCATGGCACTGACCACTAGCTCTATAGATCAGCCATCACCTTCATCCAACCACCAGGTCTGCAAGTACAAGTAAGTACATTTGGATTTGCATCTTTCCATACTTATTTAGATCAATTCATTTATCTCTATTTGGGATTCCTAGTCTCCTTTGCATCTCATCACCTCTCACCTTCCTGTCAATCCCTCCACCTAAACACCTACAACCTCTTAGCTCTCCATACCCGACTCTAAAACCTCTGAGTATTCCTAGAACTATTATCAACCTCACCATTATCTCTTTATTCTTTGTATAATCAAAGAGAATCATCAAAACCAAAATTTATTGAGTCTTTATCATCCTGACCCTACTGATGCCAGTTAACTTAAACCATCATCGGTTTCCTCTCAACTAGCATCCGACATACTAGGTGACATTGATCTCTATATCTGGTGAATCTACTTGTAACAACAACTTCATAAGATTCACCCAAATAAGACAAACCACTCAAAACTTGACCCTGACCTGTCCCAACCATTTTATTCACCTGTCTAACTTACAGATCTGATCATAACCTAGCCTGTTAGGTTAGATTTTCTTATTGTAATTAAATGAGACACCTAAATCATATCAACTATAGTAGGATATTATTGGTTTACGTTATTTCATACATGAAGTTGTGTTAAACAGTGGATTGACATTCATCTAGGAAGTATCGGACTTCACCGGATCTCGCATACGTTAGGCGGTTCATCGACATATATTGTTTAATATTCCTCATGTGGTCTTGTTTTTCATTTCAGGTAGTTTCTCCTAGAAAAAAGTAAGTTCTCACAATCAACATTGGATCAAGAATTCAAAACGCATGCACTCTACCTTTCACCTTCATTCATAGATATTCCTCCTCACCCTTACCCTATCTATTTTTGTCATACGTACACAACTTGTCGACGAAACATTTTGGCACGCCTGGTGGGACCCTCGTTTGTGGGTTTCTTTCTATTCATATAGGTTGCATCTTGTATGTTTCCTTTCTAAATTTTTATTCACTAAATCTTCTTCTCTGTAATCTACTCCTTATTTCTAATTTCTCTAAATGAAACATTTCTTTTGGTGCATTTAAAAAGAATCATTATTCTTTCTTTTTCATTAGTGAAAATCATCCTCTCTCATATTCATCATTTTCTTCATCAAATATAACTGTCAATTTGGGTTATAAAATTTGTTGCATTTCATCTTTGTATGCTGCATTACTAGCTCACATTTAAAATTGGGGGCAACCTATACATTGGAAGTCATGCCCAGCTGATGGTTGACATAATTGAATCGTAGAAAGTACATTTCTCTATTCTCTCTCTTTTAAAACTACACAAATATGAATTTACACATTTTCTTAAACAACATCTTACCTAGAAGAAGTTGTCAACGATTACATGATCAGAGGATTGATAGTGGGTGCCCAACTGGTTTCTTTATCCAATCATTATCTTAGAGAAAGGACCGCCCCACCAAAACATAACTTGAAACCTCACCTTTAGATTACCTCTTCATAGGATGCCAACCTCACCAAAAAAAACTTTGTTCTAAAGTTTAGACATAAGTCTCAAATAGCATAAGCTAAAGTAACATAAAATTCACTTGTAGGATTACGTGTTTTTCTTAGCTTTCTTCTTGAATTGCATTTTGAGTTGTGAGGATTATGTTTCTTCATTTTCTTCTTCCTTTCACACTCCCCATCATAGTTGGAGTATTCCTAATTCTTCGAGTGTGTCAGGGCCTCATATCATCATCCCCAGGTCTTCTAGGTTGTTTCTTCATCTGATTTAATTCAAAAAAACCATTTTTCTTCACTTCTTCATATTTCACAATAACGGCAAATGTCGGTCCAATGGCTATCATCGGTTCTAATATAGTTATCATTAGTTTACCTAACCGGTGTTGGTCAACGGCTATCATCGGTTCCAATATAGTTATCATCGAGTTTACCTAACCGGTTGTCCTTTACATTAGCTCTTTTGGTTATTTTACCCAAAATAAATATTTCATCACCTTCTCTTCTCTATTTAAAGTCATTTAGACATCATCATATTCCTAATATTATGATATTACTATACATTACCATTCCCCCATTTCATTTTTCATCAGTTCTGCTCCTTTTTCTCAAACTGGTGTTTTCCCAAAGCAAGCCCGATATCGGTTACTATAGCTGTCATTGGTCCTCAACCATCGTTGGTCATCTTAACCAGTGTTAGTTTCCCTGTTTTAATTCTTAATTGAAACATTGACCAAATATACCCTACTAGTATCTTTTCTTTTCAATCCTATTGTTTTATGTGTCATTTACGAATATAGTTAACTGATACATGCTAACTCGCATGATGTTGGTTTGTAACTAAACCAACACCCTTATATTTCACACTTCTCTTCAACCACTCCCACCTAGCCCATCACCACCTTCTATCCTATCACATATGGATTCAACTTATCCTATCCTTATTTCTACCAAAGAACGAGGAGTTCATAAGACTCCTTGATCAGAATCCCATAGCCTTACAATACTATCTCACCCACTCATCCACCCGGACTCCTCAAGATAGTTAATGTATGACATGCCTGTATCTATTCCTCCTGCCATCACCCCCACTTTTGCATCAACCACCACTAGTTCAAGTCTTTACCCTCATCCAATGGGAACCTTGTGGTCTCTCAATTAGGTCCCACCTTAGCTATAACTACTACCCCAACGATGTCTATTGCACTCATGGTGTCAACTGTTCCTTCACCAACCACTTTGAACATGGCCCCATCTGCCCCTTTTCCTCGTATATACCAGTTACATCATAACCACCTCTAGTGTTGGCAACCCACACCCCATTCCAAAACCTAGTTCTTTCCATCCCTCAATCTCTACCACCCATTACCATGAGAGTCGTTGCGACCACCCCACCTATTTACACGCATCACCAATAACCCCCAATCTTGTCTATCACTTATTCAGGGTACATTCCACTTGTATCTATCCCCCCTTCGTAGTTTTCATATTTGAAACCCTCATGTACTGGGATTCCATCTAAATCATACACCCATCATCAAACTTCATTTACCATAGGAGGCACCCACCCTCACAACCCACCAATGACCTCATTAGGATGATGATGGAAAAACTACGGACATTAAAGCATCAACTTCACACTCTCATAACTCCATGACTTATGAAAAATATTTAATGAGCCTATTCATCCATCCATTCCTATTCGCCCATACCCTATGTATTGGGAAATTCCCAAGTTCAACTATTTCAATAGTAAAGAGGACCCACAATAGCACTTGTGGTCATTCAAACATGGGTGCTACCTAATTGCCCATGACGATGCTTTTCTCTTACGAACATTTCCCATGTCCCTAATAGGACCCACCTTAGATTGGTACAACAATTTACATAGAAATTCTATTTACTCCTTCAACCAAGTGGCTCAAGCATTCCTGGACCACTTCTTAATCAATGTAGTCAATAAAGTCACCATGACTGACCTATATTTGACACGATATGCGATGATGAATGAAAAATCTATTGCAGATTTGTTTGCTCATTTGGTGAAGTATTATCAATCAATTAACGTTCCAATTATCTCAAGTTGAACTTATTGAGTTGTTCACCAGATCTTGTGCAAGACACATCTAACCAACTCTCAAGTACAATCCTTCTAAACCTTCGATGAAACGGTCACCATGGCACAAAAGATGGAAATTCTCACCATTGAAGAAAAGAAAATCCATTTACAAAACAAGAATGCCCCGTTCAAACCAAATGATTATTCTTCATCTTTAAAACCCCAAAATAATTATTAAAAATCCAAAGGATCTACTAACACGATAGTTCTCAAATAATTTCCATCTCATCCTTCTAATCAATCCAAACCTTTCTCCAATCTTTCCCATGTCCAGATCTTTCGGTTCCAACAGGAGCAGCGGAAGTACACTTCAATTAGAGAGCCCTATTCTTCAGTCTTAGAAAAGATGCTTAAAGTTGGAGCCATAACACTTCCTCCCATAAAACCTCATATTGGTTTCAATCCCGATTGTCCTATGCCTACATGGTATAAGGAACACGACTACTGTAATTATCATTGCATTAAAGGCCATAGTGATGGTAACTACATAAATTTTAAGAACATTGTCCAAGAGATGATAGATAATGGATACCTCATTGTGGACAACCCAAATGCACAGAAAATAAAAATTTGCACATATTTAAGAAGTCATTCCCTAACCATAAACCATTGTCTAATCAAAATAGTGAACCTTCATCCAATGAAAACAATGTCTGTGAAGTCCACATAGTTTTTGATATCATACCGCTATTCCTAAAATTTCAAATATTTTTTCTATTGAGGAAATTATGGCACAAGATCCTCTACCCACAAAGGAGGATACCTCATCTACTTCTTCACCAACATAAGAGTCCCCTTCATCTCCCCTACTCTCACGAGGAACCTATATTTTCTATGGGTACCATTCAGCAATCTACCTCGCAACCTACCGAACAGGTCACCAATATTAACTCTCCCATCAACAAGAGAATCATCATCACCTCCTCTTCCACCAAAGGAGAAGTCTGCCTCACCCCACCCACCATCTCTCCTACCCATGGGAGATTCTTTAGACATGCCACTACCGATTGGGAAAATTCTCCCTCGCATCCTAAGACCTCGTTGACATGAACTCAGCTCTTTTACCCACAGAGTCTGAGGCTAATTGATTCCTTGTCTCATAGACATATTTCATAGGGATTTTCATTAAACCAACTACATCTCCTCCTACAATAGTTCCATTTTCATGGTTATTCAATTTCTTGGATTACGTTGATACATCCATGCTCTAGGGAAGTCTTTGGCTCCCCCTTTCAACTCAAATGCATATGTTTCTTGAAGATACCTCCAGGATCTACCCAAAGGTAGTTTTAGTAATCAAATCGACCCTAAGAATTCCTATCGAAATGGATTTTCCTCATCCCATCTACCTACATCCAAATCTTTACCCATGACCAAAACCATTCCAATATCTAAGAACATACCCACACCTATATATTTATCTCAGTATCAAGACTAATCACTACCTTGGGTGTCATGCCAAAGTCAAGCCTTACCAATCCACTATTCAAGTTGGACTTAGCAACATCTTCCTAAACCCACACCAAATTTATTCCTCCACCTAAAAGGAAGACCCAACCTTCTATGCCACATGCACCGGTCTCACATAACACACCTTTTTCATCTTCACCCTTCCATCCGTCTTAGGGCCTCACCCATCAACCCCGACCAAATAGTCTTATACCAAAGGGTAGTCAAAGGCTAAGCAACCTATTGTTTCATAAAAAAGTTCATTATACCTCATTTACCCACACAAAAACACCCTCGCCCTCACTCGTGAATGTTTTACCACCTATAACTCCACCGATTACTATAACCTCAATTTTTCCTATATGACTTCAACCCATACCATCCACCCAATCACTTCCACTACAACTCTATTACCCCCATGGGAAACCCGTCCTCTTCCACCATCTACTTTCCCTTCTACATCTCATACTCTCGTGTCACCTTTACCCAAGAAGGTACAACCCAAAGACAAGAACCCACTACCCTCTAATAAGGTAGTTAAACCAACAAAACCTTCCATTGTTATTTCTTCTACCACACCTTTACCTAAATAGATGTCATCAAAGCCTAAGATAGTACCACCTTCCAAGCCATTGGTTTAACCCATGCCCTCTCCTATAATGCCTCTTCCCTCATGATCATCTACACCTTTACCCAAACCCACACTCACTTCCCATTGTGATCCATTGGCAGGGTCCTACGCCAACATTCTAACCAACCTCTTAGAGACTTCTGTCATCACATTACCACTTTGCTTTGACCTTATGACCCTCTCAAACCCAAACCAAAAGGGTTTGATGAAACCAATATTTGTGCCTATCATCGTGTGCCAAGACATGATGTAGAAAATTGTAAGGCTCTAAAAATTGTTCTTCTCCAACTTTTTCCTCCTAAACAAAATTTTGACGATGATGACCTTCTTGATGAGGACCATGTTCCACCTTCACTTGTCACCACACATCATCATCCCTTACTTCTTCAATGACCTACATCTCCACCCCCACAACCCTTTTTCCACCTCCAAAATTCAAGATCAACATGGTCCGTATCAAGAGGTTGGACAAACCACCACCCAAATGTTAGTGTGCCCTACTCATTTCACAAGGCTCTTCCCCCATTAGGTTTTTTTCCCCTCATGTCGTTACACTACTCATCCCACACCTTCTCCATCTACCACCTCCCCTCGATTAACATGGTCCAAGTTACCACCCATGCCCAAAAGGACAAAGGAAAAGAAAAATCAACTAACCCATCAACAAACCCCATTCCCAATATACCATCTTCCCCATGCCCAAAATCACCATTCGAGGACCCACATACCCTATCTCCAACAGGGTCACCCATCATATAATGATAAAAAAATTACACCAATCCCCTCTAAATATGTCTTTATGCAATCTCATGCAAAATTTCAAATCTCATAGACAAGCTTGTTATGGAGGTTTTGTAGTCCATCAAATTTTTACTCGATGACCCCACACCAGTGGCCTCCATTATCACCCCTCATCACTTGGCCTCACTTACCAAATCATCTCCTTCTTCTACCCCCATGCCCACTCATTGAGTCACCACCATCGGTTTCTCGATGAGGAGATATACATCTCCAATCGATGACCCTGATCCCATCCTTTTCATTTCCATCTATATTGATAACATATGCGTACAATGCATCATGATCGATGGTGGTGCTAGCATTAACATCATCTCCTCCCACGTGTATAATAAAATGTGCATCCCTTCCAATTTTATGCATAATAACCCAATTATGTTGTACTCCTTTAATGATTCCATCACCTCCACCCTTAGCACCATTATTCTCCATGTTCATGTGGGACCTCGCACTGTCCTGGAATTATTCTACATATTAGAGGGATAGTTCTAGTATGACCTATTTCTCAATAGACCTTGGATTCACGTCATGGGTTATGTCCCTTCAAATTTACACCACTGTGTAAAATTTGAACATGAAGGGCATAACTATACCATCCCATCTGACCCATCACCATTCAAAACTTATAACATGTTGTACTGACCTAACAATGTCCTTGTACTAGTCAAGGCATCTGCCACTACCCCCACTTTTCCTTCACCCATAGCCCCATCCACCAATGTTACCACCACCTCTTCCACACCTAACTCTTCTATTACCTCCTATACAATTGGCCCATCTACTTCCCAATCGACCATACCCCTCTTACCAATTTTCTAATGATTCATCTATCCTGCTACCCACATATTGACTATTGATCCCTTAGAACATATTTTTCAACACATCACTTTGAGGGAGTACCGCCTATACAATATTAACACATTCCTCACGCCATAAGAGTATGGAAACCTATGTCAGCACCCTCATTATGACTATTGCATTGGAAAGGTTTACTCTTATGGTCCACCCCACCTTCACACCAACTTAACGTATGGGGGACTTGATACTGCCACTTATTCACCCGAACCTCCATCCCTAACATGACCATTTTCATCTAACCTCCAATCCCTCAAAAAATTACCACTTCACTAAAACTATCCTTCCCAGTTGTGCATGGAAAGGATTTAGATTCATTTTTACAAACAAGGTCATTATATCGTCATTCCATGTACCACTGTAAACAAAAAGATCCTAGCGGCATTGGATTTGCTACACCATCTACCAAGAAGGCCCACATTTACCTCATTGAGGGAGAGAAAACTTATCCACCCCATTCACCAATTTCACCACCTTCACCCACGGAGTCCATAGGTCCTAAATCTATTCCTCTAAATTTTTTTTTTGTGAACATGATTTCCCTAGGGCCTATGACTTATCAACGCGGTGGCGAGGCTCCTTCTTATTTTCCTTTCTTGTATCCTAACATGGTCGATGACAATACACTTTCCTCTAACTTTGTTCAATGCCAGGATGATGAGTCTATACTCACCTACCTTGGTGTGGAAGATTCTTATATTCACCAGTCGTTACCTTTTGAGACATAAACCATGTTGAATGAATCGACCATAAAAATCAACATTAACACTCAGGATGACCTGTACATTCTAAAGATAGGCCAGTCTTTAGATTCTACTAAACATAAAGATTTTACTTCTTTCCTCTGGGACCATAGAAATGCATTTTCTTGGTCCTATGTTGATATGCCTGGTATTGACCCAAAAATTGTGGTCCAAAATATCGTAATCATTCCTCATGCAAAACCCGTAAAATAGAAGCTGTGGGAAATTGAATCCTTGCATTACCCTTCTTATCAAAGAATAACTTCAACACCTTCTCTCAATTTCCTTCATCCTACCCATTTACTATCCCCAATGGATTTCTAATATCATTCTTGTCACAAAAGTGACAGGGGGACTCTGCGTTTGCACAAATTTCCGCAACCTCAACTTAGTTTACCCCAAAGATGACTTTCCTCTACCATTCATTGATCAACTTGTTAATCTCACTTCGACCATGATATTCTCTCACTCATGGATGATTTCTTAGGTTATAATCAAATATTACTCACTCTAAAATATCAACAAAAAACTTCCTTCATAACTCCTTGAGGGACCTCCTACTATCAATTCATACCTTTTGGCCTTAAAAACGATGGTGCTACATATAATTGAGCCATGAATTATATATTCCATGACATCATACAACATATATTAGAAGATTATGTGGATGACCTTCTTGCCAAATCCAAAAATCAGGCCAAACACCAAATAGTACTTAAGGTCATCTTTGACCGCCTCATCAAGTATGGTGTTCGCTTTAACCTAAGAAGCGTGTCTTCGATGATTTCGGAAAAATCCTTGGTTTCGGTGTTTATTTGCATGGCATCAAATTTGATCCTACTAAAGTAAAGGCTATTCTTGAAATGCCTCTACCTACTAATCTCCATCAACTTGAATTTTGCAAAGTAACTTGCAATCTATTCGTTAGTTTATTTCAAAAAATTTCAACCGTTGTCAACCATTTCATCATCTCATAAAAATGAAATCTCCTTAAAATGGGATGATGAATACAAAAATCATTTGACGTATTAAAACAATACCTTCTTCAAACACCTATTCTCATTCGTTATAAATATGGCCAATCCTTTTACCTATACATTTCTTCTATTGATCATTTCTTAGGTACCATGCTCACTTATCGTGATGAGCGAAAAAGAGAGAAATTGGTTTATTACATAATTCGTACCCTTTTGGACTATGAAACTAGGTACACCCATGCTGAATTTTTTTCTTAGCCTTAGTTTTTATCGCCACTAAACTTCGTCATTACATACTCAACCACAAAACCTTTGTCATCACTAACATTGATCCTTTACATTACATGTATGCCAAACCCTACCAGCATCAACATGCTACATGTTGGCTCATGCTTCTTGCATACCTTGACCTTGAATTCATCCACCAAAAATCTATCAAGGGCCAAACCATTCTTTGACCAACTGGTAGGTGCACCTCTCTCGGAGATCGGTCTTCTAACTTCAATTTTCTAGATGAATCCATTACTACCCTCTCTTTGGAGAATACCACTTACCAGATGACCTTATTCTTTGATGGTTCCAATTGTCAGTGTGGGGGTGGTACAGGTGTTATCCTCATTCCTTTTGACAGGGAACCTATACCATTATCATTCAAAATAGATTTTGTTCGAACTAACAACATCGCCAAATATGAAGCACTCATATTAGGCCTTCAAACTACCATCACCCTAGATGTTAAATCAATTAATATATTTGGTGATTCCCAACTAGTTGTAAACCAAGTCAATGGTATATACCAGTGTCATAACGAAATAATCCAAAAGTACAAATGTCATGTTGACATACTTTTGACTACCTTTGATTGTTACGAACTTCAAACCACCCCATGTTCTACTAATAAATTTGCAAATACTATGGCCTACCCGGCTTCTTAGATATCCACTTCACTGCCGAATCTAAAATATTTTTCACAATACAAAGGTTACAATCACCCTCTTATCTATCTCGAGAGGTCAACTCCATCGGAACCATTGCACCTGACCCACATGACCTTTGGTATAAGTAGTTTACAAAATACCTTTCCCTTTCCATTCTTCCTTACGATCTCACTCGTAATGGATAATGTTCCTTTCTTAAAGGTGTCTCTCAAGTATGTCATCATGGGTGGTCTCCTTTATAAATGTGACTTCAATGGTATTTTCTTATGATGCCTTACAAGTTCTGAAATTTCTTACACCATCAAGGATGTTCACGAAGGAATTTTTGGATCTCACTTTAGTGGCTTAGTTGTCACTAAATACATTCTTCACCTTGGTTATTATTGGCTAACCCTAAACCATGATTGTTGTGACTATGTCAAATGTTGTGTGAAATTCCAGCAACATGCTAATCTTCATCACACACCTAGTCATGCCTTACAGGTCGCATGAGACCTTTGGCCTTTCTCTCAATGGGGTTTGGATCTTATTGGAGAAATCAATCCAAATTCTTCACAATGCCATCAATGAATTATAACCACTATTTAATACTACACTAAATAGTTATAATACATTGCCCTCATTTCTACAAAAGTCGAGAAAATTTGTGAATTCATTAACCATCACATCATTTGTCACTTTGGTGTCCCTCACCGCCTCACATCGATAACAAAAAGCAATTCAAAAAAACCTTACAAAAATTGTGTGCTACCTTTAACATTCAACTCGGTTTCTCTTCCCCTTACTACCTAAAAATAAACACCTAAGAAAAATCAACCAATTAAACCTTGAAAAAAATTCTTATGAAAATAGTTAACGATACTAGGAAGGATTTGCATACGCACATTCCTTCCACCTTGTGGTATTAACGCAGTAGTATTCCCACTTTGACTATTGTTACGCCTTTCTCTCTAGTCTACGGTACCAAGGTTTTCTCAACTCTTGAATTCTAGATTCCATCTCTCTACATCTCACTCTAAGACATGCTCAATGATGATGACTTTCGCTAAGACCGTTTAGTACAACTTGAGTTATTAGACGAATGTCATCTTAATGCTCTCGACCATCTCCAAATCTACTAAAAATGTATCAAATGTGCCTACGATAAACATGTCCATGAAATAACCTTCTAGATCGTGGCCTCGACTTGAAGTAAAATAAAAATGTAACCAAAGAAGAAAAAAAAACGGGAAAAATTTCTCCTAATTGGCTTAGACCCTATAGCGTTACTCATACCTATGGATCAGGTGCTTATCATTTTTCTTCATTTAAAGGTCAACCCAAACACAGAGCCCCTCAATGCCATCCATATTTGACCATTCTATTGTTCAATTAAGTCATCTATCACCTTCCATCTATTTCGGCTCATCCCTCGAGCACCATCCACCTTCCATGTTTCCTATTTTGAGGATCAACAATTAAATGAGAATCATGTGGCTACCCATATCCTTTCAGCCTTATCTTCAATATGAGTACTACGGATCTACTCATGGCATGATTCTCATGGATAATTTTTTTCTTTTCAAAGATGGAATCCCATGGTCATTCATCACTTGAAAGCATCTCTTTCATAGTTAACCTCTGTGTACTATGGTTTTGTCTTCTAAACAAGAACCTAATCTTCCTCTATAGTCTTGTCCATGACTTAAACGTCCAAAAATTGGATTTAACTCCTTGAGTCAAACTTAGAACAAAAGATGACTTCCTCAAAAGGAGGTCTCTTATCTCTATCTCTCGTCTATAAATAGACTACTCCCTTGAAGGACAACTATACAAATATTGCCAAACCGCACATAGTCTATCCTAAAAAAATGACTATCCTTGCAAAAATAAAATAAAATATTCGAAGCTTCCTACATTGATTAGATTCACAAATAACTCAAGGATATAATAAGCTATACAAATATTGCCAAAGCGCACATAGTCTATCCTAAAAAATGACTATCCTTGCAAAGATAAAATAAAATATTCGAAGCTTCCTACATTGATTAGATTCACAAATAACTCAAGGATATAATATACTCATCCCATATAGACTTCTTGTATCGATCAATATATAAAAAAAAAAAGAAGAAAATGATAACTTTTTTGTCATGGACTTGCCTATTTTTGATCATGGGTTTCTTGCTAGTAAATAGGCCATCATACACTAAGTTACGCTAAGCCACCCATTTTCACCTTACTACCTTTTCACCCTAATTTTCTATCTTCTCAAGGGACTTTCCACAAACATGACATTTTGTGATCATGTGACTTTCTTCACCCTTAGAATAGTCCATTATGCAACGCCTTTAGGGTCTTACGTTCATAAGCCTTTCTATGGTATGGTAGACTCATTATGGTCCTTATCAATTAGGTGGATCTTTTGGTCACCTCTTACTATTCACCTTCTCCATTACTTATTGATTCTCCTATACGAGATAAGACCATTGATATCTAGATTTAAAAAAATCACCTTCACCTAAGACTCACCATGCCTAAGTGACCTAGACTCAACCATGCCTAAGTGACCTAACTCAACCATGCCTAAAACCAAAAATCAACCATGCCTATAACCAAAACTCAACCATGCCTATGACCTAGACTCAATCATGCCTGAAACCTACCAACCCATTCCTCTACCTCATCATATTCTTCCCTAGCTTATGGGATAACTACATTGGTCTAAAGCCCCTTTTTGTCCTCTCCTCTATCCTAGCATCCTGACAGCATCTCTCCACCCTCCATGGGTCTTGGTCTAGCCTCCTCCTATCCTATAGCTAGGTCAGGCCTCCATGCACAAGTGGCCTCACCCTGACCCTGTCTCTGGGCTCGTTCCCCCTTGTACTCTCGACTATGCGTCTGATATCTTGTCCTCTCAGTCAAGTCCTGTTGTGACCTGTACTTTACATAGGAGGGGACATCTATCATGAAAGTATTCAAGTGATCCTAATAGTATCTAGCCTCATTCAAGGCATCCCTAAATCTCACCATTGAAATCATCTTTGGGGGTGTAATAAGTCTCACAGTAACCTATGAGATCTATCTTGTTAATAATGGCCTCAAACCTTGTCCATGTGAACCCTTCCCTCCTCCCTATACCGTGGGACTTTGTCTGCTATTTCCTATAAAATGGGAACCTATCCCTAGTCTTGTGAGGGTGCTTGTGTTGTGACCTAGGCCTAAAGGGCCAAGATTTGAGCCTTTGCAGTGGCCAACTGACCTTGTAGACTTGTTGCCTACTAATTTAAGGTGGCTACCTGTCCCCATCACCATCCCTACCCTATGTGGGTACCTTCCCTGTGTAACTTGGGCCTACAAGGCTACCATTTGTGCATGTAGCATGGTAACATGTGCCTCTGAACCTATAATTTGTCCTTGCAATACTCCTAATTATGTCAAAAGGGTAGCCACCTTCCCCTGTAGTGTGTCCTCTGAACTATAATTGTGGCTAGGTCATTTACCACTGGCCTCAGTTGTGCTACCCATAGCTACGCTACCCACCACTATCTATATATTTCCATAACCCCAACGTCATCAATCCATCAGTCCATCACCTACTCTTCCTACCACCGTCGGCACCATCAGCTATCATAGATGCATAGGCCTCTCCACGTCGTCTCTCATGTCACGCGTGGGAATGGTGGAGGCACATCTTGGGGCAGCCCAAACTATTGTCGACCTTATCAATGGGTATAATCTCGTGCTGCTCGCTAGCCAGCACAATGCCCCTCTATCCATCTAAGAAGTTGTAGCTCATCTAATTCCATGACCATGTTTCTATATGAAGGGAAGCCAACATATGTCCTCCATATGATGTCAAAGCCTAACAACCCTTCTAGTATGTGCACTGTAATATGCTACATCATGTGTAGCTCAAGAAGCCCTACACTCTCCTATAGTAGGCACCCAACGCCTGTAGCCAACTTGGACCAAGGCCGCATCGAATGCATCAGGTTGGGGCATACAACTAGATGCACACATACGATGTGCAGCGTATGCCCAACAGTGAATAAGAAAGGTAGAACGTGGTGAAACTTTGTATCCTCCCATAGGCCAATAGCTCTATGTATAACTACACCAAGAATACGGTGCCTAAGAAAAATGGGTCCTATCCTCCATCATGTCATGGAGAACCCCCATCAGTGCTCGTGGGAATCTCCCACCCTTCATATCTAGCAACAAAAAGTAACACACTACCTCCATGATCAGGAAAACCAACCTCATCTCCTGAGGATGGGCCACGTACATGTCCCCATAGCTCAAGCTCATGCTATGGTACCTCATCTCCACCATCCCCTCTCCAAACACCACCAACATCAGCTCCTCTGATGCCTCTGAGGAAATAGAATAAACCTACTCTCCCACTATAGGTAGTCGTAGGATCTTGTATACATCCTAGAGGGTGAGTGTGATCTCACCTATTAGAAAATAAAATGTATTGGTCATTGAATCCCATCTATCGTTAAGTGTGACCATTAAGCTTGGCTCTCGAACAATATGCATGTAACATCGGATCCCAATCAGGAAAATGTCCATCACATGCCTCCACTCCTCTATGGTCACGATTTATAATACCTCTAGCAATAGAGGTGGTACTATGTCCCTCATCTATAGTTGGCCCCTATCCTGCATCAAGTGAACCACAACATTGTTAAGCCTTGACCATACCCAACATATCTCTTAACCAACCAACCTATTCCCAATACCCTTACTACTTACTACCCCGTAACCACATCCCAACCCTAAAGACTACCCCTTTTCCCCCATCCCAATTTCACATCCCTCAACTCGTACCTATTTTTACCTATTACCCTACCCATTCTCAATAAACCCACCTTTATATCTCATTGCCTATCTTTCCCTCCCACCCTATCTCATTTATTGACCTATTTTCCCCTAAAGATGACTGCATCGGTCACTATTGACCGACATTGGTCCATCATAATTGGCATCAGTCACCTAATAATTTGACCGATGTCATCCAGTCCAATCGACGCGACAAAACCTTGACCATCATTGGTCAACGTCAGTAACGTCAAAATCTACAAACCCCTACCCTACTTTTCAAAAATTCACAAAAATTGACCTAAAAACCTACTCTAACCCACCCAAACCTATCCTAGCTTCATTCCCAACCCTATTTAACCTACATTGGACCTTCCCACCCCTCATTTCCTTCATTTTTACCCATAATTTCAAAAATTAACATTACACCCAAAATTTAAACAAAATTGAATTTAACATTTATTTAAACAACAAATGCGTAGATCGGATAGAATCCATGTCATCTTGGTGTCTTTTGCATTGTGGTATGTCGGCCACGCACCGGTGGTCCACTAGAACCCTCTCCCACCTCTTTCATCTCCAAATCAGCTCCCCACCTCACAATAAATCAAATCACTTGACCCATCTTGTGGACTCCAACCAAATGGTAATCACCCACTACGAGACTCACCAACTCAACTCTTCATCTCGTTCTATCACTTTCCAACTTTCCACATCTCCTCTATCATTTTCTACAATTGGAAAATGTCAAATGATTCCGTAAAAAGTGGAATTTTCCTTTTTATTAACCCTACCTGACATGATCTATGTCAGTCATACCAAACTGATATCGGTTAAGTTTTAACCAAAGATCGAGCTTATTTGCTACTATCATTTTTACCCCATTTTTCCCATTTTGACCTCACCGACACTTATTGCAACCTACCTACAAGCCCAAAAATACCCCTACATTTATTTAGTTACATCTCAAGATTTTTATTTTACATATACCTTGGCCTTACCCACACCATGACCTATTTATCCTGGGTGACATACTTTGTGTGACCATTGACCTTGTGTACTCACTATACCTTACGATACTATTACCTATGTTGTTTTCACTTAACACCTATACCTTACCTACTATCGTGTCATTTATCCTGACCGAACCTTTGGTGTAATGAAACATACCTAAACATTCCTACACCTAACCTATGTTGTGTTTTGGTACCATAACCTATGCCTTGGGTACCTAAATCACTTCACCCTTGTTTGGATAAACCTATCGACCTTGGACGATGTATATTTTGCAAGCTCTTCAACCTAGTACCATGTTGTAATCTATACATGTGTGTGCATTTGATTTCTATTACCCATCACCCAATTTGACCACTGCCTATTACCTATCACCCGATTTAACCATTTTCCATTCCCAATTTGAACCCATCCTATTACCTATTACCGAAATTGATCATCACCCTTTCCCACATTATTGATACTCATCCCCACCTTCCTTCATTTCCACCAGCTACACATTTGTCAAACCACTCACCGATTTTGTATAACACCTCATGAATTCCTAGTTTGAGGGGGATCACCTTCACCCACACATGGGGCAATCACTACCTATTTTTGTTAGCATCGCTTACCAATACAAGCTACGTGACAAAAGGGGAAAAATGTAGACACAAAATTTGGGTCACATTCCCCTTTACCCCACATGTATATTAATTTAATTACCTATAGTTAAATTAATGCCCATTCTCACAATATTCATTATTTAATTACCTTAATTGAACTAATTTCCACCTCACCTAGACACTTCATCATAGACCTATTCATAGCATGTTTCCTTTTAACTAAGACTTAGTCCTACCTACCTTAATTAACTAAGACTTAGTTCAACCCTAAAATCACATGCCTATTCTTCCTCTAACCGCATGCCCACTTATCTAAGCACAATATCCCATTTTGATCCGACAATGGACAGAGCTTGCCAAAATGATTGCCAAGATCTATCATTTTAGTAAACCTAGGATTTCCCACCTTAACCAACACCGGTCAACCCTAAACTGATGCCGATCACCCTAAACCATCATTGGTTACCATATATTCACTTTGGGAACCTTGTTCTAGAGGTTGGAAGAATTATTCAAGTTTTGAGAAGAGAGATCTGCATGCAAGCACACACCAAAGCACTCTTGCACATCCAGACATCTTGAACCAACACCAAGCACTGATCTGAAGGTTAAGAATTCACGGTAACATTTCAGAAGCATATCCATGGAGCAGACCACCGAGTTCCATGAATCTATCACCTCCATCCAACCACTAGGTCTATAAGTACAAGTAAGTACATTTGGATCTGCATCTTTCCATACTTATTTAGATCAGTTTCTTTATCTCTGTTTGGGAGTCCTAGTCTCCTTTACATCTCATCACCTCTCACCTTCTTGTCAATCCCTCCACCTAACCACCTACAACCTCCAAACACCTCTGAGTATTCCCAACACTTTTATCGACCTCACCATTCTCTGTTCTATTCTTTGTGCAATCACAGAGAATCATCAAAACCAAACTTTATTGAGTCTTTATCAGCCCGACCCTACCGATATGATTAACCTAAACCATCATTGGTTTTCTCTAAACTAACATCATTCGTACCCAGATGACGACGCTACGTCTTAGTATCTGGTAAATTTTCCTATAGAAAAACTTCATAACATTCACCCAAATAACCCAAACCACTCAAAACTTGACCCTGACCTATCCCAACCACCTTATTCACCTATCTAACTTCCAAATCTGATCATAACCTATCCTGTTAGATTATATTTTCTTATTGTACTTGAATGAGACACCTAAATCATATCAACTATAGTAGGATATTATTGTTTTATGTTATTTCTTGCATTAAGTTGTGTTAAAAAATGGATTGAAAACCATCTAGGAAGTATCACACTTCCCGAATATAGCATAAACTAGGAAGTCCACTGACATATATTATTTAATATTCATCTCATGGTCTTTTTTGCATTTGAGGTAGTTCCTCCTACAAAAAGGAAGTTCTCGCAATCAACATTGGATCAAGAACTCAAAACGCACCCACTCTACCTTCCACCTTCATTCACAGTATTCCTCCTCACCCTTACCCTTATCTTTTTTTCTCATACATACGCAACTTGTTGGCAAAACACTCATGTCCTATAGATGGGTAAAAATTATTACCCATATCCTAAATTACATTTTCAGTTATCTTATCTTTCATTTCATGTTAAATCAACTGATTGAGCCAAATAATTTCTAGCCCTTGGAGTGAATATGAAATCATTAACAATGTTATCCTTCTAGTCTCTTTATCACCTAAAGCATCAAATTAAAGGTTATAGATATATCCCCTACCTTAAGTAGTCTTCTCATACCTATAGGTTTTTATTTCATACCTTCACAAATCGATAGTACTCTACCAACATATAAATTAAACAACTATGTAAGTCTTGATGATTTTTAGATTTGTTAACATTTAAAAAAACTTGAAGGAACAATATCTACTTCCCTTGCTTCAATAATCCTTCATGGGCTTCTTGCTCACTATTTTAGAGCTCTAATAACCTACTATACCACGATACAAAGCAATATACATTCATACTAGTCCTGAAATATTTCAAGCCATAATCTCCTAGGGGTAATAGTCATTCTAACACCTTTAACACTTAAAAACACCTACTTGAACATTATGAGAAGCTCCCCTTGCCTCAAACAATCTTTTCAGATCTATAGCATGCTATATCGGGGTTATAATAACCTGATATAGTATAGTTTTCTCATTTTAGTCTGCACTCCTTTTAGCATCACTTCCTAAGAATGATGATCACTTTATCTCCCTTTTAAACTCATTTATCAATACAACACACCTTGATTCTTTTATGTATTGGTTATGATAAGATATTTTCTCATATAATATTATTGTTACTTCAAGATGAGTAATGGGAGAGTATACCTTATAACATGATGTATTTCCATAAATTTACAGTCCTTTATTAATCCATAATTCTCCATTCTTGATGTCTAAATCTTCATACCCTAAACTCTGGTTAGATTCTTTGGTATAGGCCCCAACAAGCATTGTGAAGCTTGATAAACTCACTTTATACTAAATAAAAATATCATTTTTTTATCTTCATAGTCATGGTAGTGTCTTGTACTTCTTGCACCCTCCATGAAGCCTAACCATATTTGATACACCTTATTATGAAACATGTACTATCATTCCACATCTAACATTATGCATCTCACTAGAACAATTGGAAGACCTCATTTTCCCTTACACTTGATGGTTTGATGCTAGTACCATCTCTTCAATTCAACTTGAACTTTCCTCATGGAATGAAGTTTCTTTCTTGACACCTTGAGACTCCTTTCAATTAATTAGTAAGGATCATTTTACATTCTTGATGTACTCTACTTCAGACCTTTATGATACTTTGTTTTTAATATGATGGATCTCATAGTGAACATAATTTCTTCAAGTGTCCTATGATGATGACCATCTACATACATGACCACCACGACAACACTTTGAGCTCCATAGACCTTATAAACCAAGAGAAAACTCAAACTAGACTTCCTCAAATCAAAATATCATCATGAATTCACTTTTACAGGACTATAACCATGTTTGAAACTCTCATGCAAACATTTAAACATGACTTGACACATATTTTGACCGAGACAAGCTTGTGGGTTTGACACTCGACTCAACTTGATGAGTTAACCTCAATATCTAACCAAAAACACATAAGACTCACATAGATAGAATTAATTTACCCTCCTACTGACTTGAATTGAATCATGAAAGAGAACTATTACCATATTTTCATTTCTACTCAAACTAAGAAAACTCTCGACTTCTTGAATTGAATTGATATAATAAATATCATTCACACCTCATGACTCGCTTGAAATATCATGTCATTCCTTATGGAGCACTATAGATAAAATTTCTTGAGATGATGCATTTTACATTCTTGCACTAGAATGCTTGAATACCTTTCAAAATCTTTGATTCGCATACTTTTAAACTTTACAAGACATAATGGACTTTGATGACTCAATGATCATGGAGACTTCCTTGAGTAGATTCAACTTTCTCACTGAAACTTAGAAGCATCTACTTCATTCTTCATTGATGGACTATACCTTCATATGGTATCCTTAGAGCATCTAACTCATCGATTAGAAGTAACTTGGCACTTGTTTCATGACTTGTTAGTCGACTATAAACCACTTATTCTTGAAGACCACCAACTTTTTTACATTGAAAAATACACACACACTCTTCATAGAAAGGATACTTACTCAAGACTCAAATAGACTTGTTGCAAACCTTGGTATATTTTTTTAAAGTTCACTTCATTTATGACTCTATTCTTGAACACTATGGTGGATATTATAGACCATTATGACACACTTGGTCAGGGCTTAATGGACTAATTAAGGAAAAACCTAACACCTTATACAAGGATATGATTTCAAGACACTTTTATTTTATTGTATGGACAAGAAAGATCTTCATAGACCTTATACAAACCAAAGATACACAAATACCTTATGAAAAAATAGATAAACATACCTTTTAACTATTGATACATTTTCAACGATGTGAAGGATTTTATCAGCAACTACATATATTAATGCACCTCCAATGACACACCATGCTTCTTTCAAATGATAAATTCATTATAAAATCCCATAGAATGCACATTATTCTTATTGGATCACTAAAACAGTACATAGTCATTAAAAGATTCCATTAAATCCATCTTATCTCTTTTGTATTTAATATCTTCACATTCTTCTTGGATGCACTTTTAGGTGTAATAATTTAATCTCCTATGTCTTCATCCTCTAATTTAATTCTTGACAAAGATACATGATGTACCTTATTTACTTAGTCTATCGAGTTTGGGGTAAAATATCTTCATGAATTACATTAGGCTTTCCTTCTTCCTTCTTGGCTTTATCAACACTCTCCGATATATTTTCGAGATGGTATCTCTTATGAATGCCTCTAACTTATTCTTCTTTCTACCATATCCACATATTTTCTTCTTATCATGTTTTTCCTCTTCATTCCTAGAATTAATTTCCTTGACCTTGTTCTTGTGCTCAATATCCTTCTTTTCGATTACTATCTTAGACTGATTGTTTTAAATTTTCCTTAAGGATTGGTTTTAATGTTGAACACCTTCTTACCTTTCTCTTTGAATGCATGAAACTTGTTATTGTACCTAGGATATTCATTTTGATATAAATGATTTGAAAAACACACAACATGTAAAATGAAATTCCATCCTATATTAGTACTCTTTTGACCATGACACTTCCTACAAACATGTCTAGCCTTGTTGCAGGTTATAACACACAATGGAGTTCTTACCTATAGCATCTTCATTTCTTAAAATTTGGCTATATGGTTCATAAAGACAATACTTAGTAGTATGACCCTTCTCTTGACAATTGAAGCATTTTTTATTCCTTACTCTCTCATATATACTATGCATCCATGGATTATCATATTTGACATGATTCCCACACTCTTTAACTTTATGTCCAAAATTAAGACAAGAATAACAATAGCCATTAAAAGTTATTTTGTAACTTGATGCATTAGTTTCCTAATAGGATTAGGTCTTCTTGAATTTTTATTCTTGATCGCCTTCATGTTTTTTTGTCTTCTTGGACCAACCTTATCATCCTCACTCTTATCCATATGTTTTCCTTTGAATCCGTGACATTTTTAATCACTTGTTGCTCTTTGACTCTCTAAGATTCCATCAAGAACTTTTGATCTCTTCTCTAACTTTCCATACATATTCAATCTATTATTTTCTTCTTCTAGTTCAACCTTTAATATTCTCAATTATTTTTCATACCTGAGGAAAGCTTCTTCTTTGTCCTTTTGAGATTTTTCTACACTCTCAACTTGAGATTCCATCTCTTTGAGGGATTGACCATGCTCAACTTCCATACACCTGTTTTATTATTTTAATCCATGAATTAGGGACTTTTCAATCTCAAACTTCCTTTTATAATTGCTTCAACTAATTTACCCACGCTTGTGCTTCAATAATATATCCTTCAAGTTGTTAAGATTTCTCCAGAAGGACCTTGCTCTTATACCAATTTTTTAAAACATAAGAACTTAAAGGGGAGGGGTGAATTAGTTCTTCTTTAACTTTTGAGACCAAATTAAAATCTATCAACTGTCCATTTAATATTAATCATAAGGAAACAAAAATTCAATCATGATAAAATACCAATCAAGAACACATGACAACCATATTTAATGTGGAAAACCCTTAAAGGGAGAAAACCCTACTGAAACCAATGTACTGCTTGGAAAAATTTCCTATGAGAAATTACAGAGATATAAATTTTTGAGCACCCAATCAAATTGAATACCCCACTCCAAAATTTATCCAAGCACCCACTTGACTTTTAAAATATCCTACTTACATGGAAGCAACAACTCCCAAGAATTCAATCAAGCACCCACTTAACCTTTTGCAAGCTCCAACTTGCAAGGAATATCCAACTCCCTATTTTTATAAGCAAAAAATTAGAATTATCATATTTTTATGACCTTCATCTATATTTTATGATACAAAAAATTTTCATCTCTTATTTATCTCATATTCTCTCTTTCACACCCCTTTCATCACCTATCTTCTCATCTCTTCATATTGATATTAATACTATCTTCAAAGCCTCTTTAACACATACATTAAATGATTTATTTACACAAGGATGAATGTACCTTCCTCTTATTTCATCACTCTAATCAGATTATACATCTCCTAATACCGTCTTCAAAACATCATTTTTCATATACAAAGAAGAACCTATTTTACACCTCTTTTATCACCTCATTCTCCTAGAATATGGTCCTCTTGAAAAATATCTTTTCCATGCACAATGAATCATATATATACACAATAATATCCTATATTACATCTCTTCCACTTCATATTCCTACCCTTGAGCTTCAAACTCCTCTAATTTTTACCAAATGAATCAAGATGACATCACATATAAGCTGTCATAACGTAATCATTACATATATAGGAGTTTTAAATCTAGTAATGTCCTTTACTGAGATTCTAATGAAACATATTAGGACATGAAATTTTTTTAACTCTCTACACCTCTGAAGTAACTGAGAATATTCCATGTTCACTGTCATCTTCACTTTATAATCATCATTTTTAGTTTGTCTTCTTCCCAACGCAAATTCCTTTTTATTATATCTAACTTATCTTATTAAAAGTGTTATGGATGTGTGTGTATGTTAAAAATATCTTATAATTTATTTATATAATCTTACCAAGCCTTGCAACTCACCATTTTACTCTCAAGACTCCATTAGAGCTCATATGTTTAACTAGGTATGGACTTCAAAACCAGGTCTTCAACTTGGATTTCTACACACTCTATACTTTATATCATGCAATGGAAATAGGAAGGAGGTATCTTAAGGATTTTAAAAACATCATCAAATTATTTTATCACTGGAATTCAGGGTAGGAGACTTACATTTCAACTTCTCTTCTCAACTAGGTCTATATAGTCAATGCAAATCAAAAACACATCAAGAAGAATTCTTCACCATCATTAATGCATGATATTTTAAAAAATTTAAATTCTTTGATATATTTTTATTTGATCTATATATCACCTTAAATTACTTGGAGTAGATAAAACATATTCATTCTCTCCGTGCAACTTTTCTTAGGCCAAGGTCTCAAAGGGTTTTCATACTCGAAAACTAGACTTGAAAAAATGAAAAATTTCATCCACTTAACCACCTAATAATGGATCTTATGATAAATTTATGGAAAATTTTCATCCTTCTTCAACTTGTCAAATCTGAAGCATGAAAATTTTCAAGGTATATATCTTTAATATGCCTCAATTTCGAGACTACTCAAACTAGGTTTTAGGACATAAAAACCAGTCTTGTCCAAAACATATTCTAATCCTCTAAAATAAAATTTCATGACAAAAAAATGAATGTAACACTTCAAAATAATTCTACAATTCAATTAAAAACACTCACTTGCATATTTTATGAGAAAAAATTCACACTTGCACCCTTGTTTCTTAGATCTTCTTGAGAGGAATAAAAGGGACAATTTGCACTATTTGAGATTAATCGTAAAAAACTTCACCATATCAAGTAAAGGGATAAAATATGTTGTATTATACCTATATGAAACATCCATACTAATTTTTCACTTCAACAACAGTTTTGTACACCATTACTCTTTCAAACACCATGAATTGTTTTGTCTCTTCTAGCCCTTAACTAGTAGATCATCTTGGATGACATGGTTTTCCAAAACTCATCAAATAACCTCTCTGTAAATTCTCTTGAGAACTTAGGGTACATTCCAGGCTTACTCATACATCATGCTTTTCATCTTGAACACTTTTAAGCATGACTGTATCATCAATTTTCTTCAAAATAAAGGTATTTAAGTACCTTTCTAGTTATCTTGGAGAAACAAAATATGAAAAAATTTAAGTAAAAGGAGTCCTCTACATGCCCAAATAATCAAATTAGCTTCCATAACTCATTTCATGACCATAACAATTAGTTCTTCTCCATCTCTCTAAGAGGATGGTTCAAAACCTACTTAGCTTCTTAAGGTTCGTTCATAAAGTATATGACATTATTCTTCCTCACTCCACTTGAAAATTTCTCTTGACTCCATGCCCCAACATTGATGAAAGCACCAGAACACCATGTTGAAGTTTAACATGTCAATGAACATCTCAAACTTCACCCTCGAGATGGAAATGGCCATTTTGAGAACTTGATTTCACATAAAACCACTTTTCTTTCTTATCCTTTTGCCTTTTGGCATGAAATTTTTCCACACTATTGTTTTAACATCCTTCACATTTATTTATGATCATTTATCACTGAACTTATCTAAAAATAATCAACCTCCTTGATTTTCTCATGCTTTCTTAGCTTATACTCAAGAATAATCCTTCAAACATTCTTGAACATTCCTCCACTAATTTAATTATGACCTTTATCATCTTCCAAAGTCTCTCTACAATGTCTCTACATACTCTCCATGCTTAGAATGTCCTACCTTTTCTTTCTTAACTCCATTCCTCAAGCTATGCCTATACTAGGTCTTAGAAATAGGCCTATTTATGCTCATATCAACCTTAGTTTCATGAATATGACATGTTATTCACTATGAAGACACATACATACCTTTGAAATAATAAATCTCATACTTCTACATGCCCTCATGGGCTTACTTAGCTCTCAAAACCACTTCCATGCACCATTAGTTCTCCTAGCACCTAGACAGTCTAGATAGCCATATTTAAACCATGCTCAAACATGTACCTACACTCTGATATCCACATGAGTGTCTTACTACCATCTCTCCATGTTATCCATGCCTTGACCATGGTTCTCTATCAGTCTCATTCCTCCGTTTCACCATACCAAGTCATCGTCTTGACTAGGTTTAAGGATTGGGCTTGTTGAACCAAGCTATAATCACTAGTTTCACCCTTCCAACCAAGTAACATCTTATTTATCCATGGTGACATCATTCTAAGCATCCTCTGGAGCTCTTGCACCTTTTTCATTAATGATTATAATAATTTTTCATCAGTGAAAACATTACAAGTACTCACATGCCAGGAGATGGGCCTTTACAAATATATGTGTTGTAGTTATTTGAGACTAGGGCTAAACATTGACTAATGTACTTAGATTTTGAAACATGCTACATAAGCTTGGATAGAATCATTGGTTTGTTTTCATATCATCTCCAAATTATCAAAACCATCATAGGTAATAGTATGTGATCGAAAATTAATTAAAAAATTCTCTTGTTACATAGGAAAGCTATCAATGGATCCACTAAGTAAACCACACAACCAAACTAAAGAAAGAATTGTAAGACTATATGGGAATGCTTTAAGAATTTTTTTATCACTATATGCATATATTAAATGGGATGTTATAAAATGAGAGATGTGTTGAGAAGAAATCTCTTCTACTGAATAAGATGAATTTAGGCATACAAAATCTAAGTGGGAAAGGAGCATTATATTTGTTTAAACTATTGGATGGTTGGGATAGATATTAGTAAATGACATTTTATTGTTTAATTACATAATTTATTTTCCATATGATGACTTTATGGTGGGATTAAATACATAAGGTGAAGGGAAATCTTGGAACAATTAATTTTTCTCAAATGGAACATTATAATCACTAAATAATGCACTTACTATGTACATCTAACCTCTAAATACTTCATTTATATGCATGATTCCTAAGCAAGAGAACTAGTCATTAACAACACTTATTTTTCTTTGACATTGCTTTTATCTTTCTTATCTTTATTGCTTGTTATTTATGGACTTACACCTTATAGTTTTACATACTAGCTTCGACATCTTTCTTAGCTTTGATTTCACTATTTTACCTTTTGAGTTTCCTGCATACAACAACTCATTAGGGATAGAAGCCCCTAGGTGTTTCTCTCCGCTATGGGTGTTTTTATTTATTTTCTCTATTTTTGATTTTTTTAATGTTACTTCTTTCTAGTCTTTATTTATCACCCTAGGTAATTCTTTCAATTATTAATGACAAAAATTAAACAAGGGAATCATATATATACATGAATTATGTAACTCCATTAAGTGGGGGAAATCATTCAAGAGGAAGATACATTTACAAAGAGACAATATTTTCTATCTACTACATCAAAAGACTCCATTTTGGAACTACATAGGAGGGTCTATTCTGAATTCCATACCATACATTTTTATATTATTACAAAGTAGTTGTATGTAACAATATAGTTGTATCCCATTATTCTTTATGTCACTTTGGAACTATGATAACCTATCTCAACGGACATTATTCCAATCACATACACACTAGAACTACATTAATTCTTAATGTAGTACACGACTTGGTGACAATCACATTGGGGTGACCTCTCGAGGTCATTCCGACTCAAGCATATGCATTATTTATTCATCTAATGTGTGTTTGAGTATTGTGTGGGTAGATACGGTTTCTTTTACAGTGCAAAGGTGTGTGACTAAGAAGAATTGTAGAAAACCTAACATGACCTAAAATGAACAAGAAGTGACAAAAAGTGACATAGAACGAGTTAGGACCAAAACTATTCCAAAGACATCATCACCCAAAATAGGTGATAACACCTAAGTGGTTCTGTACTCTATTAGTAACTTCTATCCCTAAGATCATCACAGTCCATTTTCTGAAATAAAGCTTGAACAGTCTAGAATTATCCTTTCTAGATCAACCACCAACCTAGAATCGAATCAAACCTATAGAGGCAAGTTGAGTCATTCTACAAACCCAATCTATTAGTCTTTCTTGTATTTTAATAGCTAGATATTGCTTGAATATTGTTATATTTATCTAATTAGTAGTTTCTTTGCTTAGATTTAAATTATATTAAATAATTTTTTGAACCCATTCCTTACATTCCCATTATCATATATTTCATGGCTTCCTATACCTTTGATTCGAATGTTTCGTGTTCTATATTCAAGTTCAACTTCGTAATTTCCTTATTAAGTATGTCCTAGTTGATCCTAGATCTAGTCTTAATACATAAAAAAATTCCTTTATCCATCGAATATGACTTTCTTCTACTCATATCAATCCATTTTTACTCTTTATATCCATGGATTTTATGATATACCTACGTAGGTATTGGGCATAATCTCTCTTCCCTTTATTATGGGATCTTTCACTCTTGATTGTTTATGTCATGTTATGCCTCATGATTTTCCTTTTACTATGCTTCTACGCCATCTTTGGTTGCATACTATGCATACACTTCTTTTACCCTCGCCATAACACAACACCCTTATTACACCTTCTTCCATGATGTAGGAGCATCACCTTAAGATGTTATTTTTTGACAAAATTTCATTGTGATAATGATTCGAGGATCAAATGAGGTTATTTGATGAGGTTAGAGGTCACTGAACGCTTAAAAATTCAAACTATAGCTTATATGAGTTTTCCCTCCAAAACTAGGTTTGAATTCCTTATAGGGTATTTTCAAATTTTTGGTCAAGTTTTCCTTGTTAGTGTTTAGGTAAGTGCCTAGGATGTCTTAAGAGTCCATAAATAAGATGTATAAACCATTTTTGAGGTTAATTATCCATTATTCAATATGTTGGGGTTTATAACATTAAGTGGGAAACTACTTATTTATAAAACCCTCCAAATGACTGGGTTAGCATTTTTAGAGTGGATCATGACCACCTGCCTTGTATATAACACAATGATCTCATTGGATATTGGTTACATAGGTCGTAACATGTATAAGGTAGTTTGACTCATGAGTAAATATATAAAAATTTCATAATTTCTTATTAAAGGTGTAACTGTATGTGAAATAGTGGGAGTGTTGGGTGAAAGTTTATTCTCAATAAAGATAAGTGATTTTTTAGTGGGTTTTTTACCTTTCATGGTTTTCCCACTTATATCTTGTGTCACTTTGTTATTTATTGTATGTTCATTATATTTACACTCTGTAAACTATAATATAATCATTTAAATTTTTGTTTTAACTACTGCACTTCATAATCTATAATCTTTGGCAATTTATATTATGGATTAATAATTATTTAATTATTCATTCCCTTTAAATACACGACATGGTATTGTTGATGCAAAATCACAAAGACTTCCCACGGTTGCAGATCAAGTTTCTAGGTTGATCTCTTAGGCATCCAGTGTGATTGCATAACATCGAATCCTTCTCCAAGTGTGGGACTTGAAAATGAGAAGGATTCTCCAGAGAAAGGCTGGTTCCTATTCCTCTGTTCAGATGCACCAATGAAACGCAGAGGTTTACCCCAAAAACTAATCTAACTACCAAGGAGACAGGGAGAGAGAAATGCATAAAAATAAACCTAAGCTAGGGAGGTGATGCACCGAGGAATGAAGAACATAAGTTTTGCAAAAATAAACACAGACCATATAGACGCAATACCACACCACGCACAGGTAACCGAAATGTAATGAGAGATCAAAATGACAACAATGAATACATGAGAGGATTTAAATTTAATCACAGACATATATATTGCTCAGAGAATCGATTCAATACATTGCAGTGGCTAAGAGGCAACAGTGGCATTACAGTCCATGTGGGAGGCTTGAAAACTCCACGAATTCTCTTGCAAGCAGGAGAGAAGGGAGGAATTGCAAAACAAGAATGTCCAACCGTTAGAAAGAAGCCCCTCCTTACAATTTATAGGAAGAATGAGAGAGAAAAGAGAGAGGAAATCGAAATCTACCCCAACCACCTCCTGAATGCATTTAACTCATCTCATCATGGCAGAAGCGGTGGATCCTGGTGAAATGGCGGGCTGCCTAACAAGAGCGGCGAACTGTCTGCTGCATTAAAATTGTTTGTTGACGCATCACTTCTGTTTGGTTATTCACGCTGGAGGTGTTTCTTGATTTTCATCCTCCAAACTGAACCAAAATGCAAGATTGACCTTGGAAACGTGTAGAGAATTTTACCAGCTTTCCGTTGATATAAAGAGCGCGCAAATCCGAGCTCTGGATCAAAAGTTATGGCGATCTGAAGATTTAGGGCACGGAACAGACGAAAACAGATTTTTGAAATTCTTCCCGCGCTCTGCCACTTGGATGACACGTGGCAAGCTCTGATTCACTGAATAATTCTCTCTCCTCTGCCTTTTGGCGGGCTTTCCTTTGAAATTTCCTTGTGGGCCCCAGCTTGGACACGTGGCGCCATTTCATTGGTTCGGTTCAGCGCTCGATAACTCGTCCCTTTGACCTTTTGACTTTTTCTCCTGTGAGGACACGTGGCGTTTCTGATTGGTCTTCGGCTCCTTCGCGTACTTCGCTTCCATTTGTCCCAGATGTCCCATCTGACTTTGGACCCTCTGGACTCATTTCGGCCGATTCGGCCGGTTCGGGCATTTTTGGCCCGCTTGTCCCACTCTGCTTCGGACTGACTTGACTCTTTTCGGCCGGTTCGGCCGATTCGCGCCTTTGCGGCCCAGATGTCCCAATTGCTTTTCGACTGCCTGTGCTCATTTCGGCCGATCCGGCCGGTTCGGGTCTTTTTGTCCCAAACGTCCTGAGCAACACAGCCAATTTTTCTTCTTTCAGCCGGATCGGCTTTTCGCGCCCGCCGCGTACTTCTGGCCCAATTGTCCCAAATGTAATTTGGGCCACCTGGAGGCTTTTCAGCCGATCCGCGCCTTGATGTCCCAAATGTCCCAGTTGCTCCCTTGAGCAGGACTTAGCCAATTTTTACACTTTTTCCTGGATCAACCTATTTGCCTTTCTGCAACTTTTGATGCATGTTATCGAAATTTACCCTGGGGGGAAATTTTGACAACAGTTTTGACGATTCAGCGGGGTTACCTGCCTGCTAGGTAGAAGATCAGTGGCCTTTTAGCAATCCATTGGGCATGGAGTTATAAGCAATAACCTGAAACAAGCCTGATACTGCAACTTCTTCTCCAGCAACACTCCGAACTGTAGAAAACGACCCGAGAGCAAATAAACTCGTGCAAAGCACTTAGGGAAATAGAAACCTAACTACAACAGGACAATGTGCATACGCACTTAGAGGAATTAAGGGAATCTAAACTAATATTTACAAGGGCAAACCTTTTCTAGTAGCAATGTTTAAGATAGACTCCGTTAACCGGAATCTGAAGTTCCTCTCCATCCAATGCAGACAATTGGAAGGCATTACTTTTTTTGCATCCCGTGACCATGTAGGGACCACTCCAGATGGCATCAAACTTGGAATGCCTTCCTGGTTTTGCCCGATCTGCATCCCATTTCAGAACTAGGTCCCCTTCCTGGAAGGTCCTTGCTCCAGCTCTCTTATCAAACCATCTTTTTACTACGGCCTGATCCTTCTCAATCATCTGAACTGCATGTTCTCTGATTTCTTCTATTTCTATCAATTCTGCATACCTGACCTCCATTGGTTCGAACTCAGATAACTCGAACTGCTTCATGAGCTCCAAGGCTGGCAATTCTAATGATATAGGCAACACCGCCTCTTTCCCATAGACTAACTTGTAGGGAGAATTACCTGTAGACCTCTTTGGTGTTATTCTGTCAGCCCATAACGCTGATTTTAGCCTTGTATGCCATGTTCTTTGATTTTCATCTAGAGTCCTTCTGATGATTTTTAGCAAATTCTTGTTTGTGGACTCTGCCTGTCCATTACCCTGCGGGTAATAATTTGAAGAGGTGCTCAAATATATTCCATTCTTGACAGCCCATGCTGTAATTTTTGAACCTATGAATGCTAATGCATTATCTGATATGATGGTGGCCGGCACACCGAACCTGGTTACTATTCCTTCATAAAAGTCTAGTATGCTAGACTCACTTGCTTCTTTGAGCGCTACTGCTTCGGTCCACTTGGTGAAATAGTCTGTCGCTGTAAGAATCCACTTGTGGCCTTGACTCGAATTGGGATTGATGACTCCAATGAAGTCCAATCCCCACTGCATGAATGGATGATCTACTGAAATTGGACGAAGGGGCAGTGCTGCTAACCTTCCCTTCCCTGTGAAGAATGCACATTTCTTGCATTTTTTGACCCATGAATAGCAATCATTGAATATAGTAGGCCAATAGTAACCAGCTTTCATGGTTTTGAGAGCTGTTACTCGTGGGGTGAAATGGCCTCCTGCCTCCCCGTCATGGAACTCTTGTAAGATCCTCTCAATCTGACCTGTCCCAACGCATCTCAATAGAACACCGTTGATGTCTTTTTTAAACAAGATACCATCAACAAGCACATAAGGAACTGCTTGTAGTCTGAAGTACCTTCTTTTTGCCTTGCTCATTTCTGGAGGGCACATGCCTGTCTGTAGGAAATGTATCATATTCTGAGTCCAACAGGGAGTAGACACATCATCATTTTCCTGTTTTTGATCATCTTGTAACAGCAGGACAACTTCTTTTTCATTACCTATTTCAACTTGTTGACTTAAGGCTAGCTGCTCACATAGTCCCTTCCCACGTACTAGTTTGGTAACCTTGATCTCGATGTCATATTCCATGACGCGGGTTATCCATCCTGCACGTTTCTCATTCAGATCCTTGTTCAGAAGGAAGTCCTTAACCCCAGCATGTGAGACTAATAATTGGATCTTGTTGTTTGAGACTAGGTGCTTGAATTTCTTTAAGCTTCTGATTACCGCAAGGACATGCTTTTCAATGAAAGAGTACCTAGTTTCGTATTCCTCCAAGCCTTGACTGAAGAAAGCAACTGGTTGTTCTAATCCTCCTTTGTTTTGTTGTACCAGGATTGCAGAAATCGTTTCCCCACCACCAAAGGCATATAGCATGAAGTCTTTGGAGAAGTCTGGATTGACGAGAGTCGGAGCTTGAGATATAGCCTCTTTTATTGCCTCAAAACTTGCTTTGCCTTCAGATGTCCACTTAAATGCCATGCTCTTCTTTAACATCAGCGTTATTGGCTTCACAAGAGCAGCAAAATTTGGGACAAATCTACGGACAAAATTGATCCTTCCCAAGAAGCTTTGAAGAGCCTTCTTGTGACTTGGCAATGGCAATGCTTGAATTGCTTCAACTCTTTCTGGGTCAATCGTCAACCCCTCCTTTGAAACAATATGGCCTAAAAGCTTTCCCTCGTGAGCCAAGAATATGCATTTTTTGGGATTCAATGATACCCCAAACCTTCTACATCTCTGAAATACTTGCCTCAAATGACAGAGGTGATCCGCTGCACTTTTTGAGAATACAGTGATGTCATCAAGATATATCAAAACTATTTTATTGATCAACCCCTTGAATGCCATATCCATTGCCCTTTGGAAGGTGGCTCCAGCATTTGATAGCCCAAATGGCATTTTCTTGTAGGCATAGGTTCCCCATTTGGTGGTGAAAGCCGTCTTGAATTGGTCATCTTCTTTCACCATCACCTGATTGTACCCTGAGTAGCCGTCTAGGAGAGAGAATCTCTCTGAACCGGATACTACTTGCAATATTTGTTCCATTGAAGGAAGCGGGTAATGGTCTTTGAGAGATGCCCTATTGAGGTCTCGGAAGTCCACACACAACCTGATTTCTCCGCTCTTCTTCCTGACCGGAACCAAGTTCGCAACCCAGCTTGAGTGCTTGATAGGGAATATAATGCTTGCCTCGATTAGCTTGTTAAGCTCTTTCTTCATTAGAGGCTCAATGTGAGGGTTGACTGGTCTCTGCTTCTGCCTGACGGGCTTAGCATCTGGATCCAATTCTATGGTATGTTGTGCCAAATTTGGATCGAATCCTCTTAAGTCTTCATAGCTCCAAGCGAAGACATCTGGAAACTCTTGGCAAAGTTGTATGAAATCTGATTTCTCCTGTTCGGTGGCCACTTTGCCAATTTGAAGTGTTTTACCTTCCCCAACCGGAATTGGCTCCGAATCTTCTCTCTTGACCTGTATGTTTTCCTTTTCCTTACGAAACTGGTCGTTAGGGTTGAAGATAGACTCCAATGTTACCAAACCCTTAGGAAGCTTGTTTGTCCGCAGCTGTACTACTTGATCCCCATACTGCTGCTCTAATCTGTCCTGATTCCTAGCCGAAAATTCGCTTCTTCTTGCAAGAAATTGACGATCTGTTGATCGTTCTCAAACACCTGCCAGCTTGTGTTATTATCTCGAATCGCTGCCTTACAACCACATGGATGTGTGGCTGCGTTTTTCCTCTTCTGATGTTGTCAACCACATCAAACATTGCTCCAACTGCTGCGAGCCTATCTGCGGCTTCATTTCCTTTCCTGGGTATGGACACAATGTTGAAAGCTTCGAAATCCTCAATGAGGTCCCATACCCTATTCTTGTAGCTCCTCAGCAAGTCGTTCTTTGTAGCATGTTGCCCCCTAACTTGGTTGACGATTAGCTCGCTATCGCCAAACACCTGTAAGTTCTTTATGTCCTTTTTCCTGGCCCAATGAAGTCCATGAATCAATGCTTCATATTCAGCCGTGTTGTTCGAACAGGAAAACTGGAAACGGAAAGCCGAAAAATATTTGATGTCCTGTGGTGAAATCAACACTGCACCACCTCCAGCACCTTGTCTGCTTCTCGAACCATCGAAGAATAATCTCCAGATTTTGTTTTCATCTCTTTGTTCAGGCTGGATGATGTCAGGAATGGGTGAATTTTCCTCGTGTATACAATACACGCCTAATTCAGATTCTTCAATTTCTTTGTATGGGTCAAATTCATGACTTTTGTTTGCCCATTCATCCAAAGTTAAATCAGGAATTCCCTCGACCTTAGTACCTGTTTCTAGATCACTTGAACATTCCTCCTGATCAAAAGCTGAGCAATTTGCATTGATAGGGCCTGGTACATAAGGCTCAATATGGAAATTGGCAATTGGTTCTGACCTGATTGTTGCTTTGGCTCCATACCTTGTCCTAAAAATCATGTGCGACCAATCTGCAGATAAGTATCCACCGATTTTCGCAGTGAAGTCTCTTGATAGACACAACGCAAAGAGTGGTGGAAGGTCAATCACAGATACATCTTGCAAAACTGTAACATTAGGACAGGAATGTAGTGTTAGACTTAACTCCTTGATGACTCCAACAGTCCCCACTGCCGTTCCATCTAACTGTACAACTCCTTTCAGTACTGGCTCATATTTCAAACCCAGTTGGTCTGCTATTTGCTTTGGCATCACTGAACTACTGGCCCCTGAATCTAACATGCAGTTGTGCACCAAGTGATTTCCAACAATCAATGAAACATAGAAAGGCGGAGGCTTCAAAATTTTCCTTGTCTGGTCCCCCTCATGTTGCACTGCATTAGTGAGAATTTTCTCATGTCCCTGGTTTGATACATTTGTGGCGCATCAATAGCCACCGCACACTTGCAAAGGGTCTCGTTGTCCTGGGATCGCCAGTGATTCCCACATGGAAATGTTCACATGTGTCTTCTTCATTTGATCGATGATGTTGAAAGGGGATGAACTATCCCTTTGCTGCCCCTTACTTGGTACAACCTTTTCTGGAACTTGAACGGGTGCATGTGTTGCTACAACAGGGATCTTGGGCTGATTTTGCAGGTTTGGATCTGTGTTTGGTCTACTGACCCCTTGTTGTGTAAGAGTGGGTTGAGAAACAACTGGATTAGACGATTGTCCCTCTTCTATGCTTCTCTTCTTTGACCGTGTATTGGCAGCCATGCCTTGAAAAGGCTGTTGGTTAACTCCACAGAAGTCTTCCGTTTGCCAATTTGCCAATGTGGTTTCTGTTAGGGGTCCTTCTTGTTGCTGTTGATTCTCCTCCTGGCTTGGATCTTGAGCAACACCAATGGTTTGCACCATCAAGGCCTGATTCAATGCACCATTGAAACATGCTGACTGATTGTGAGGTAGATTGCAAGGGTAACACCAGTCGTACTCCTGTGCCATATTATTTTGTGCTGGTACTAATGCCCTAGAGGCAGATATGGCATTTGAATTATAGGGCTGGAAAGGTCTATTGACAGGAGGCCTTGTTTGATTTAAATTTGCAGCTGGATTAGGTGGTCTTTGAGGCTGATACGGCTGCCTATTAGGTTGAGCTTGAGGCTGATACGAAGGTCTAAAACCTTGAGCTTGCTGTCTTTTGAGTGTGACTAGCTCATTACCTAAATTTTGCAGTTGCTTCATGACTTCTTGAAGCTCATTTGGGGCACTTGGAGATGAAGTGGAAGCTTCGTTTGAACTCTGATTCCTAGGAGTGGGAATAGGAGCTAAGACAGGTGCTTGACTAGTAATTGGGCTCTCTAAACTTGGATATAACGGCATTGGAGGCCTAGGAGCTAGCTTGCCACCTGAATCGACAATTTTCAGCTCTAATGGCAATACTATAAGCAGCAGGGATAGTTGTGCCTCCCATAGATTGAACCAACATAGAAATATCAGAATTTAAAGCTTTAAGGTAGTATAGAAAAGCACCTTCTGCTGTTGGCCTGACTGCTATTGGAATTCTATCCCAAGATCTTTGAAATCTGAAGTTGAAGTCAGTTAGCTGCTCATTGGAAGCTCTCTTGATGGTTGTCAGCTGCTCCAAAAGAGACAAGTTGTCTCCCTTCTCCCCAAATTGATCATGAAGTGCAATACATAGCTGATTCCAGTTTGTGATAGAGCCAGCTCCAAGGCTCCTAAACCATTGCAACGCTTTCCCCTTGAATGAAGACGCCAACAATTTGACAGCTACTTGCATCTCATTAATCTCATGGATTGCACAAATATTAGCGATGTCCTTGACATGATCACCAGGAGTGGTCTGATTTTCTCCAAGAAGTATGGAATGTTCTTCGCCGCAATCGATTGGATTTTGTGCATTGAGAGCAAGTGGGCTGCTGCCTGTGAAGTTGACATAGGGGTTCACTGGTTGCGCCATTCTGATTGGTCTTAAAACCCTTGTATATTGAAAGAAAGGCCTGTCAGGTGGAGGAGTTGAGAGAGTTCTGTTTGGTGGAGATGGAGACCTTTGAATCCTTCTTCCTCTTTGCCTTCTTCTTGGAGATAATTGCAGGTATTCAAACAGCACCTCCTCTTCTCCAACTCTTGACCTTGTGATTCTTCTCATAAGCTTTTAGGCCTGTACTGCTGAAACCAGTTGATTCTTCCCCTTGGAGTCGCCAGATATGCAAATAATAGCTCTTTTTAAGCAAGAAAATTGTAGCAGATGCATATCAACTTTGCTACAATAAAAAATGAGACCTCTAGGTCCCACCGTGTGCCAAAATCTGTTGATACAAAATCACAAAGACACCCGTTGCGCAGATCAAGTTTCTAGGTTGATCTCTTAGGCATCCAGCAGTGATTGCATAACATAACATTGAATCCTTCTCCAAGTGTGGGACTTGAAAATGAGAAGGATTCTCCAGAGAAAGGTCGGTTCCTATTCCTCTATTCGGATGCACCAATGAAACGCAGAGGTTTACCCCAAAACTAATCTAACTACCAAGGAGACAGGAGAGAGAAATGTATAAAAATAAACCTAAGCTAGGGAGGTGATGCACCGAGAATGAAGAACATAAGTTTTGCAAAAATAAACACACTATATAGACGCAATACCACACCACGCACAGTGTAACCAAATGTAATGAGAGATCAAAATGACAACAATGAATACATGAGAGGATTTAAATTTAATCACTGCATATATATATATTGCTCGTGAGAATCGATTCAATACATCAGCGGGCTAAGAGGCAACAAGTGGCATTACACCATGTGGGAGGCTTGAAAACTCCACGAATTCTCTTGCAAGCAGGAGAGAAGGGAGGAATTGCAAAACAAGAATGTCCAACCGTTAGAAAGAAGCCCCTCCTTACAATTTATAGGAAGAATGAGAGAGAAAAGAGAGAGGAAATCGAAATCTAGCCCAACCACCTCCTGAATGCATTTAACTCATCTCATCATGGCAGAAGCGGCGGATCTCGGCGAAACGACGGCTGCCTAACAAGAGCATTAACTGTCTGCATTAAAATTGTTTGCCGACGCATCACTTCGCTTTGTTATTCGCGCTGGAGGTGTTTCTTGATTTTCATCCTCCAAAATGAACCAAAATGCAAGAATGACCTTGGAAACGTGTAGAGAATTTTACCAGCTTTCCGTTGATATAAAGAGCGCAAAATCCGAGCTCTGATCAAAAGTTATGGCGATCTCAAGATTTAGGGCACTAATGCATTTAAAACGGATTTTTGAAATTCTTCCCGCTCTCGCCACTTGGATGACACGTGGCAAGCTCGATTCAATAATTCTCTCTCCTCTTCCTTTTGGCGGGCTTTCCTTTGAAATTTCCTCAGGCCCCACTTGACACGTGGCGCCATTTCATTGGTTCTGCCGGGCTCGATAACTCGTCCCTTTGACCTTTTGACTTTTTCTCCCGTGAGGACACGTGTGGCGCTTTTGATTGGTCCTCGGCTCCTTTGGCTCCTTCGCGTACTTCGCTTCCATTTGTCCCAGATGTCCCATCTGACTTTGGACCCTCTGGACTCATTTCGGCCGATTCGGCCGGTTCGGGCATTTTTGGCCCGCTTGTCCCACTCTGCTTCGGACTGACTTGACTCTTTTCGGCCGGTTCGGCCGATTCGCACTTTCATGCCCGTATGTCCCAATTGCTTTTCGACGCGCTCGTGCTCATTTCGGCCGATCCAAATTTTGGTTCGGTCTTTTTGTCCCAAACGTCCTGAGCAACACAGCCAATTTTTCTTCTTTCAGCCGGATCGGCTTTTCGCGCCCGCCGCGTACTTCTGGCCCGATTGTCCCAAATGTAATTTGGGCCGCCTGGAGGCTTTTCGGCCGATCCGCGCCTTGACGTCCCAAATGTCCCAGTTGCTCCCTTGAGCAGGACTTAGCCAATTTTTACACTTTTTCCTGGATCAACCTATTTGCCTTTCTGCAACTTTTGATGCATGTTATCGAAATTTACCCCGGGGGGAATTTTGACAACAGGTATCAAATCTAATGATTATGCTTTTGTAGGATAGATGTGGATGTGTGAAGAAACTTGAATTTTTCATATTTTTGAAACCCTTGTTGTTCCGTTGTCGACTTCAAGTTAATCAGGCTCAATTTTTCAATTCCCATTAAATTAATGTGAATAGTGGATGATTTGTTGATTAGATATTTCTTGTACATTTGTCTCGCATTGATTTGTAATTTATCATCATCTGTGAACTTGTTTTTAAGTTCTTGGTCCTTTCATATCTTTTCAGTCTTCTGCAACTATGTCAAATATTTTATGTTGTTTTTATATATCCGTTATAGTTATGTGTCTTATTTGAATAAGTTTGTACTTTTATTTAGTAGCTTTCTATGTTTTGTGGACTTTCCTTTATCCAAGAGTATTTTAAAGTCCATTTTTTTGGCTCATTCTACGAATTCAGTTCTCTTTGGATGTCTTTTTTCAGTGTGTTATAATTTTGGCGCCTATCCTCGTTGACTCGTGTTTATATTGCGTACATCTTATCATTTATTTGGTTGCAAGGGGGTCCTACTTTTATATTTTTTCCTATCGTGGACCCCATAAATTGTTGTTTTTGGTTGAATTCTTGGGACCTCGTGCATCCGTAGGGATAATCTATTTCTAAATTTGCTGAAATCCGACACATGCCCATTTTTTTATCTCGATCTATGCCACGTGTATTCTTCATATTTGACCACATGTCCTTTAAAAAAAAATTGTACCATGGGTTTCTATTTTATTTGTACCACGTTTTTTATTTTCTTTGTATCTGGGGATTCTATTCTTTTTGTATGGTGGGTTTTGAATTTCCTTTGTATCGCGGGTTTCAAAATTTAAATTTTTATATATTTTTATCCTCTTCTCTGTATACTTGTACGGATTTTTGTATGTTTTGAATTCTTATTCCATGGTTCTTGAATCTTGTTTGGATATTTTCATCAAGTTTCAACCCATTTTATTTGAACTTTTAATCCATTGTACTCTATTTTTCAATTTTTGCTAGGTCTTCCTTAAAATGGCTCGTTCTTCTGTTTTTTCAATCAAGAAATCTCAATTATTAAATAGAACAAATTACGTATTTAGAGAGTTATATTAATATTATGTTTCATGGCCAAAAATTATGGATTCTTGTAACTGGTGTGGAGAAATGACCCACCTATAGGTAACAAAATCATGAAAACCTTAGCTCATTCTCTTAAAGATCACAAGAATACTTATAAATCTTATTGCACAGAGCATAATGGATGAATTTTTACTACATATAGGTTATATGTATTCTCCTTCCGATGCACGGAAAAATTATAAACCATGCATGAAGGTAGTCTCCTTTCCAAAATAATTAAACTTATAATGGAACTTTTTACAACTCCCATGAAGGGGGATGAAAAAATTGTTAATTATTTGGCAAAAATTAAAAACATTAAAGCTCAGTTGGATGGATGTAATTGTGAATTGTTTCAGGATAAACTTATTTATTTTATCATTCAGATTAATATCCATGAAAAATTTAGAAACTATATCTCCATCTTGAATTCTAAATATGAGAATGAAAAATATTTTCCTAATCTAGATACCATGTCTTCGCTTATAATTCAAGAAGAGTGTGTTATGGAAATTTTGATTCAAAATAGAATGCCTCTCAAGAATTTGTCTCTCAAAATCTCAAACCATCTCCAAAAAGAATTAATAAAAATCCTAATTAGAATCAAATATATCAAATCTAAATTTCAATCCAATCCTAACTCTAATCCTGTTAGGAATAGTCAAAATTTTAAAGTGAAATTCAATGGCACATGTAAACAATGTGAAATGTTTTTCATAACGATTTTGATTGTTGTGTGAAAGCTAACAAATTTGTAAAAATGTTAACAATAATAAATTTTACAATCAAAAGAGATTTCAGAATCAAAACCATGAAAATAATGTTAAACATTCTATTCCCTATATACTTCTCTCTCAACTTCAAATGACAATGAATGGATCCTAGATAGTGGTGCCTCTATGCACATGACTTGTATTCATGGTATCCTCTTAGATGTTGTTAAATGTGAAGAAAATATATATTTAGGGATAATTCTATCATTATCTATGTAAGTTGTGGAAAAGTTAAATTGAAAAATGGAATAATTAAGATTTTCTTATATGTTCCTCGATTAAAAAATAACCTTTTATATTGATCTCAATTAACTAAAGAAAGCTATAAATTTTATTATTGCAAGATAAATGTTATGTGAAAAATGAACTTGGTAATGTTATTGCATTTGGTATACGAAAAATGGTTTATATATTTTTGATGGATTTGTTTCTAATCATGATTTTCTTTTTCATCCTGGAAATGATATTCAACTTTGGCATGAAAGACTAGGACATATTTTATTTAATGTGTATGAAATTTCTTACCTAAACCTTGTAACAAGTCTTCCTAAGATAAAATTTGATCATGAAACATGTGAATGTTGCTTGTGTGGTAAGTAACATGTTGAACCATTTCTCAAACCTCATGATCCAAATTCATCTCATTTATTATAGTTGATTCATAGTGATGTGAGAGGTCCACTGTAAGTTCCTTCTCTCAATGGAGCCATGTATGTTATATGCTTTATTGATGATTTCTCTAGTATGGCATGGCCTTATTTCATTAAGCAAAAGTTTGGTATATTGTTTAAATTTCAATAGTTTAAAGCCCTTGTTGAAAATGTTTGTAATATGAAAAAGAAAATAATTATAGTTGATAATGGATGTGAGTATTTTAGAAAAATATTTGATGATTTCTATGTGTCATGTGGGATTTAGAGAGAGTTAACTACTCCATATTCCCCATAGAAAAATGACATTGCAGAAAGGAAAAATAGGACTATTTTAGAGATGGCTAGGACTATGATTCATGCATCAAATGTGCCTAAGTTTTTATGGGTAGAAGAAATGAATATTGTTGTCTATATCCTAAATAAAGTTCCTACTAAATCTATTCATCAATCTACAATCTTGGAAGTATGGAAAAAGTAAAAAAAAGATATCTCTCACTTAAGAAAATTTTGGTAGTCTTGTTTCTATCTTTATTCCAAAAGTTAAAAGGAAGAAATTTGATCCAACCTTTTATTCCTGTATTTTTGTTGGTTATGGTTGTAGAAAAAATGGATTAAGAGTTTATGGCCATTTCAAGTATGATATAATTAAAAATAGGAATCTTCATGTCTTATAAAATACATTATGTGATACTTCTTGTGAAACCTCCTTTGTTTCTCCTGAAATAGAGCTTGATAATCATTCTCCTAACAAAATAGAAACAAGTTCAAGAGGATGAATATCCCAATCTAGATATGATCGAGATTAATGAGGAGTTGAAGGGTTGTTGTACTACTAGTCATTTAACCAACTCATAGACAAGTTGGTGTAATTATAACCAAGGTGGTGTCTAAAGTCAGTATGCAAAAGGAGAAAGGAAACTATTATTCAACAATACTTCTTCCTAAGAAAACATATTGAAATTAAACATGCATGAAAAATAAACACACAACAACTAAATTACTAAAATAAATTTGTAGTAAATAAACTATGCTAAGAAATAACAGAAAAATCCTTCTCTTTTGGGAAGAGTGAATTTTTACATTCTCTTCCCTTCGGATTTGAAGCAACTACAATTAACTTTTAAAATTACACTTGTATTGATTCAAAATTGATTTACAAAATATGCACCCCTTTCAAGTATATGGAAGAGGTATTTATAGACATTACTACTAGTTTACTTAGTCCACACTCAAAGAAATAACTACCTATTCTTGGGTGGATTTATTCAAAGCAATAACTACTAAAAAAACTTGACTACAACAATCCACTTATCTTCGAGAATATTTCTATAACTCATTCCTTTAATCCAGAAAACAAAGAGGGAGATTACTTATTCAACATTCCTAATACTATTCCACTATTTTCTCATCCTTGAAACATGGAGAGAAAATGGAGGAGTGCTAAGTCCATGAATTTGAATTCTTCTTGGAATGCCACATGCATGGATGAATTTAAATTGCCATATGTTTGTATCTATATTATTGGTTGATGAAGTTGAAGCAAAGAGTGGCCTGAATAGTTTGGTGCTCCTTTACATTACTTTGGAACAAACCAACAGACTTTCACTAACTAGGTGTTTCAAGAATCGTGTGAATATTTTCCATAGTAGAAATATAGCAGCAATCTATGAATAGTTGGGCCTTTCAGTAGCTGCGTGAAGACTTTGGGTAGCAATACATGAACTCGGATTAGAGTTGTTTATGACATGATTTATACACACTATTGCATTCCAAATTTAGAAGAAATATCAGAAATAACAACAGCTTAGATTACAAATAGATTTCTAAAGAGATGATAACATAAATCCTATATTCTACCTTAAATATGCTACCCACTATTAAAACTACACCTAAATTAACTTGAAAGATTGATTTTAAGAGAGAGAATAAGAGTGTTATTTGGTGATATAATGAGACATATTTTAGTCTCGTAATTTCCCCCACACTTAAATTCTTGCATGCCCTCATGCAAGCTACTGATATTCCTATAGAATCTGATTTTGTCAATACTTCTACATCTTTCAAATTGTCTTCTCCTCTTTTTCATGATAGCAACAAACTGAGATTCTAGAAGTAAAATTTTTACTTCTTTCTTATTCATGCTCTCATGAGGTTTTTCTTAGATAATGTAGAGATTTTTTCCACACTTAGCTCTTTGTTTTCTCATGCATTCTTCAAAATATTTGGAAGAGAGTGAGTCTCCCCACACTTAGCTTTGTGCATGCCCTCATGCAAACTATTTTTTTTAATTGAGCAGCTTATAGATCCCAATTTTTGTAAATTGGAAAGACGTCATCTACATCATTTGCTTTGTTACTTGACTTGATCAACACATGTAGATCTTGAAAAATTTCTTTCTTTTTATTTCTTTTTTAATCTTTTGAGAAGTGAATCTATTTGTAATTAAAACAACAAATAACAATATTCGAGAATAGAAAAATAGAAGTTACCATACCATACTCAGTAGTTATCCTTGTTTTCATCATGTTGTATAACCTTGATTTCCATCTGCAACTGAATAAAACAAATAGATATGAAGTCAAGGCCTCTACAACATAGAACTTTTTAGTAACAAAAAAATTTCATCAACCAAGTCGGCATAAGAGAAGCATTCATATGGATCCAAGAAAGACTTTCAAATGCAATTTTTTTGGAAAAGTAACCATTTGTTGGTTTTCAACTTTCCTTTTATTTGTTTTTTTTAGTAATTGGTCAGCCAATAAAATAGTTTTCTAACCAATCACTATCCTTTTGAGAAATTTCAACATGATGGAAAATTAGGAAGTAATCTTCTAGAGTGTCTGCAACATCCAACCAGTTTAGAAAGTTGATTTAATAAATTGAGAAACAATGGTAAATTGTTCTGGGAAATGGGATGGTTCAGGGACTTCTTCATTTATTGGGAATGGATGGTTTATTATGAGAGGCTGTGGGTATGATCCTTGAATACAAATGGTATGTTGGCATTTCAATTAGCATATATTGGTTGAGCCAATATTTTCTATAGTCATGAGAAGGATTAACATTGACTACTTAATATCGGAGGAATTTTTAGTGGTTCCAAAAGTTGGGAAAATGAATTTTAGCAAAAAACTCAACAAAAATGAGATAGAGAGGGTAACATGGAATGAATCGGTATGAAAATGAGGAGTATTAGAAGAATACTTGCATGCATCATAAGATTTTTTTAAAAGAAAAAACAGTCTTCAACATGTTATTTTTTAGCATCGTGCATTCAAACTATGATATCTTGGTCATTTCTCAACAAAAATGAGTGATTAAAAATGATATGGAAATATCGTACCATGTAGAACAAGACCCAAATAATGTTTGATCTATTTCTTTATGAGATGCGAGCAGTTTGCATCATAAAACGCCGATATCAAAACAACCTTAAACATGGTTTTTTTTTTTAGCATGCCTTCAAACTACAAAATCTTGTTCATTTCTCAATGAAAATGAGTGATTCAAAATGATCTAGAAATATCAGATCGTGTAGAATAAGAGTCAAAAATATATTGATCTATTTCTTTGCGAATCATGAACAATTTGCATCTAGAAAATGATGTTATTTTTCAAATAAAAACTCCTTATTATCTGAATCTTTTTCTTTGACCTCCTTTGCAATGCCCCATTTTTTTGCATTTTTCCTCCCAATCTGCTTCCAAAAATAATCCACAAAAATATTTGTCTCTGTTAACCTACATAAATTTAGTTTTTTTTTGCATTTATTGCATGCATGAATTGTTATTTAATCTTTGCAGAAGTAACAATACATGCAAACAAGAAATATTCTAGAGTAGGAAACTAAAATCAATTTATACCTTGCGAAATATATTATTTTACTATTTTTATAAATATTAAGAAAACTTATCATCAAACTCCTATTGTAACTATTCCATCACACCAAAATACATGAGTAACTAGTCATTGTAATTATTGTGTATATAGGAAATAGAACTAGATACGGGTTTAATTTGATGACAATGCATATTTCTATTATGAATTTTCATCCATATGTTGATTAAGGTAGTCAATATTATCAACAAGCTACAATATTATATTGAAATGATATATATGAGTATAATGTAAAATATTTCTTAACGAGAATAAATAATTGCATAAACACATGTCTCGATGGATTAATATGAAATGATGTTTACATTTTATTGAGGAGGGGGTTTCCTTTTGGAAATCAGTATCAAGTTTCTAAATCTAATTGCGTAGAATAAAATTTAATCTATTTCCGTAAAATAAATTTACGTAAATAAAATTGTAGGAAAAGAAATTTGTAGGAAATGAAATTACAGAAAATAAATTGCAGGAAAAGAAATTCTAAAGAATATACTAAATAAGGATCTCTTATCAAAAATATTGCTAACATATACTCTACTATCACTAGAATATTCTTTTAGAGAAATATGAGTCTCAAAATAACACCATAGTCCCCAAAAATGACGCCAAAAAGTGCAGGTCATTATATTAACATTCATTTAACCAACTCATAGAAAAGTTGGTGTCATTATAACCAAGGTGGTGTCTAAAGTTGTATGCAAAAGGAGAAAGGAAAATCTTATTTAACAAGATTTTTTTCATAAGAAAACATGTTGAAACTAAACATGCATGAAAAGGAAACACACAAGTAAATTAATAAAATAAATATGTAGTAAATAAACTATGCTAAGAAATAACAGAAAAAATCCTTCTCCTTGGGGAATAGTGGATTTTGGCCATTCTCTTCCCTTCGATTGTGAGCAACTACATTTAACTTTTAAAACCGCACTTGTATTGATTCAAAATTGATTTACAAAATATGCCCCCTTTCTTAGTATATGGAAGAGGTATTTATAGACATTAATCCTAGTTTACTTAGTCTACACTCCAAGAACTAACTACCTATTCTTGGGTGGAATTATTCAAAGAAATAAATAATAAACAAACTTGACTACGATGATCCACTTATCGTGGAGAATATTTCTACAACTCATCCCTTTAATCTAGGAAAGCAAAGTGGGAGAGTACTTATTAAACATTCCTAATACTATTCCACTAATTTTTCATCCTTGAAACATGGAGAAAAATGGAGTGCTAATTCCATGAATTTAAATTCTTCGTAGAACGTCACATGCATGCATGAATTTGGATTGCCACATGTTTTGATCTATGTTCTTGGATAATGACGTGGAAACAAAGAGTGGTCTCGAATAGTTCGATGCTCCTTTACATTACTTTGGAACAAACCAACAAAATTTCACTATCCGGGAATTTCGTAGCTACATGAAGATTTTCTATAGCAACAATCTATGAATAGTTGGACCTTTCAATAGCTGCGTGAATACTTTCTAGGTGCTGCAATCCATGAACTTGGAGTAGAGTTTCTTATGACCTGTTTTCTACATACTTGCATTCCAACTTTAGAAGAAATAACAACAATTAGATTGCAAATAGATTTCTAAAGAGATGATAAGATAAATCCTATATTCTATCTTAAATATGTTATCCGTTATTAAAACTACGTCTAGATTCACTTGAAAGCTTGATTTTAAGAGAGAGACTAAGAGTGTTATTTGGTGATTTAATGAGACATATTTTTGTCTCATCATGAGTTGTCTAAAAATTTGTTACATCCCAAAATTACTAAATGGGCTCAATTTTTTTAAATCTTATCCTCGATAACCTTATAAAGATGACGTATAGTCGCATATTTATCATGCCTTAATATCCCTATATGAGGTTAAGCCACAATATTTCAAGAAGCCAACAAAGATGATAGATGGATCAAGGCTATAAAATATGAATGCAATGCTTTAATTAAAAATAACACTTGGGATATAGTCCCTCCTCCTTTTAATCAAAGTATTGTAAGATCTAGGTGTTTGTATAAAATGAAGTATAACTTTGTAGGATAAATATATAAATTTAAGGAAATATTAGTAGCTCGTTGGTTCACTCAGAAACCTAGCCTTGACTATGTTGAAACCTTTTCTCCTATAGCTAAAATGAGAATTGTTGGTATTCTTCTTGATTTGAATACCCAATATGGCTTAGAGACTCACCAAATGGATGTTAAAGTTGATTTTCTAAATGGTGACCGAAAGAAGAAATCTACATGCATCAACCTAAATTTTTGAAGAAATTGGTAAGGAACTATTTGTTTGTAAACTAAAAATTCCTTGTTTGGTTTTGAATAATCTCCTAGAGCTTGGTATGCTAAAATTAATAGTTTCTTTCAAGATCTATGTGGTTTTGAATAATCTCCTAGAGCTTGGTATGCTAAAATTAATAGTTTCTTTTAGGATCTTGGTTTCTCTAACTATTTTTATGATAATGATTTATTTGTTAATTTTGAAAATAATCAGTATTATTATTAGTTTTATATTTCTATGATCTTTTGTTTACCGGTAGTGAAAAGAATTTAATTCTCAAGATCAAAGAAAGATTAAAACAAAGTTTTGAAATGAATGACTTAGGCTTACTAAATAATTTTTAAGGAATCTCTATATTTCATGATGATAAATCTATTGTTGCATCTCAATCTCAAAGATGCTACTAATTTAGTTAATATATTTTACATGATTGACTATAAACATGTTTCCATTCCTATTGAATTTGGTGTAACAATTGATCCTAAACCTACATGTGTTAAATTTGATCCTACTCAGCATGCACAAATAATTGGTAGTTTAATTTATTTGACTATCACTAGGCCAGATATTTCCTATGCAGTATGAGTTGTTTCTAGATTCATGTAGGATCATTATGAGGATCATCAGAAAATGGAAAAAATAAATCTAAAATATGTTAAAGGAACAATTAATTATGGTTTATATTATTCTTCTTGTGATGATGAAAAATTAATTAGATATTTTGATTCTAACCATGTTGGTGATGTTATAGATAGAAAATTTAAATCTGGATATTTTTTCAAGTTGGGTGCCAGTTCCATCATTTGGAGTAGTAAAAAGAAACCAATAGTTTTTATTTCTTCTATCGAAGCAGAGTATAGAAGTGCTATGGAAGCAACAAAGAAAGCCATGTGGATAAAAATAATATTGGATAAACTACATATGGGCATCAAAGGAATAAATACTCTTTTATATGAAATCTAAAGTTGCATTGCTCTTGCAAATAATCCAGTTCAACATCAGAGGACAAAGAATATCAAGATTCATAATGCACTTTATTTGAGAGAAAGTACTTGAATGGTGATATTATCTCAACTATTGTTTGATTAAAGATCAAGTTACGTATATATTCAAAAATATGTATCCTATGAAGTATTGCAAGTTTCATGCCTTTTAGGCCTTTCGAGTTGTCATACCTCTTAATGGATTGAATGTTTCATAGTGGATACTCCCAAGACTATTTCTATGTTGTTTAAGTAAATTGTCATGTATGTGAAGTTTACTTGTAATTCCCAAAAATCATTAGATATGTTGAGCTTATTAACTCCATAGTTTGATTTTAGTCTTCATCCTTAATGTAACATCCTCATTTTTAACTTTAGAACAAGTGAATTTTTTTTTGATAATTGCATCTTTGGTTCTAAATACATAATTTAGAACTCACAATTCAAATAACCATTCATATAACAAGCAACCATATGCATGTAATGACTCGGAGTACTTCCGATCTATTCATTCCATGACTTCATGTAATCCACTGATCTATTCATGAGTAATAAGAGTCGGTGTTTTTATTTAACACATCACTCTTGCGGTTCTCTTCCTAATGGGAATTCGAATGCTCTGTCTAGGAATCTAACTCGAATAAGCTCAAGTACCATTATTCATCGCATCTCATCCCTTAGACTAGGTGAATCGGGACAACGCAATCAAAGAGCTCACTGCGCATACTTTGGCCAAAGATTTGAAACATATGTTCATGTCTCGTATTCCTTAACGGCATACTCGTCAACTGAATACGTCCTTCACCCCATTCATATGTTATATAGAATGTCTTATACTGACATCGCTTATCGGTCCTTTCTTTCACAAATGTGAATCACTCGGAGGCAGATTAACAAGGTGATAATGTTATATGGATGCCTACGAGGATTAGGATATGATGACATACTGGTTCAACTTGCAGCTCAACCAAAGGTGTCATGACACCCCAAATCTTCGAGGCGATATATAACATGACCACGTTCTTAATCGGTCCCCTGGGTAACTCGTAAAGTAAATCAAGTGTAAATCTCAACGATCAATGCAAGGGGTGTCGCCATAAGTCACCTCGCATTGTTGTAACTTCGAGAAGATCCTAATCTTCTCGGAGGTACAACTCCTATGATCGACTTTATGCCGTCAACCTTTAGATCCGCCTCGAGAAGATCTACCCAAAACAAGCGTTACGCACTAGAGTTTAAATTACTTCTTAAGACTTTTCCCTAAGGTTAGCCTTTCCAAATCCCTGGATTCATTTTCTTAAGACGACCCTCCTCTATTATTCCATTACTTGGTAGAGGTATTATGGTCTAGTTTCTATCAAGGAGTCATTAGAATACATCTGATTCTAAGCAACAGATTCAGACAATATCTCATAACCTATGCTTGAGATTGCCACCTGAAACTCCATCGATTGCCTATCGCTCTTCTCTTAATGAATTCATATCATACTTTTCATTTTAAAGCTATGAATGATTAAGAATCCAATCTACTATTGTCCTGTTATACTTAGGACTAGGGATTAGTAATTCAATCCAACTTGTTTAGCGTTATCTTTTAGGCTCAATTTTTAACCTATCTTCTAGAGAGACAATATTTAAGTTACAATATTGCATTATCCAGATCAAATTAGAACTACTAAATACTCATAAGAATTTAGTCTAATTACTTACAAGCTTTCATTGTCAATCACAAAAGCATCCATATTATACAAAGATAACTATGCCTCTTCGTTACGTAAACCGAAGAAGTTCATCATTCATAATAGAATACAACACATAAGTATCAAACACTTATTTTCATTCCTTTCAAAACTCGAAAATTACATTTTATGCAACAGCATATTTGATATAATGCTAACGGAAAAGAAACATCTTTTCTCATATAGTACATCCATAAAATCAAGCTGTAATTCTTTATAAATCAAATAAACTATCTGATCAGACTGCCAGATCTGCATTGTTTTACCTCTTACGGCAACCATCTGCAAAAATAGTCAACATGAGTCAGTTCAATGAACTGAGCATGATAAGCACCAACTTTTAAAACAATTGCAATCCATCAATTGTTTCCATTAAACACCCTGTTTAAATGAGATCAAATATCCAAATAAGAAAACATATTCAGACTATGTCCTTGTAATACAAAATGATTACAAACATGTAACTCTATCATTGTTACAGAATAGTCTTAAACACTTTCTAATATTTCATCAAATATTAAAGAAACAAGAACGAATGCATATAAACAATCATTGAATCCAAATCACGACACTGGTCAGATTGTTGCATTCTTTCAAAAAAAGGAAATAACATAACAATTTGGAATCCTACCAAAACGTTACCAAATTAATTTCCTACTGATAGTTCATTATCAATAATATTAAATAAAGGAAGAGAAAGAATCAATCCATTCATACTTCCCTTTTTACATAAGTTCATCACTGTACTGCCTTCACTTATGAGAACAGTCAACCAGTATATAAATGAACAAGTTAGACAGGCCGAAATCAAGATCACTGTTCTAAATCACGAAAATAGAAACCCAGCAAATCTCTTGTACAGCAACTAACACATCAACTATCCATAAATCAGTCTGATGTCCAAAACTAGTTTCTCCTAAACACAGTAAGGCTTTCGAACCAAGTTCGAAAGCAAGAGCTTCAAGCGTATTGCTGTAATCAACAACTCTATAACATTAAGCCTTTTAAGGTTTCCGAGAAACTATGCTATGATGACCACACATTGATTCCAATTCATGTTCAGTCAATCGAACTGAACAAACAGAAAGGAACTTAGCATACTTATACTTTCTCAGTCTATCGGGCTGAACAAACGGAAAGGAACACCATCAATCGATCCCTACCTTGGTGCATGCAAATCCCTAGTGCAACTCACCCAAACAGGCTGCTTTCGGTAACACGAAACAGCATCATCAATGACGCATATAAAAATCGATACAAACAATCAAGCTCTTATTTCAACCAAGAAACCCGATCTGATCACGCCAATAATTTAGCACAAATAGAACAGTTGAATATGTAGTTGATCACCTAAGGAATCTGTACCACCAAAGCAACATGCAACACAAAGTACTCCAAGAAAATACGAGAGGTCTTCAAGATGTGATTTTCCCTTCAAGTCACTGGATCAACACTTAACAACCGTATATACACATTTTAACTCGAACAAAGTGACCAAAATAGAAATAGAACATTGAAACGCCTCCTCACAAATGCTCGAATTCAATCCTAATAAATCCACTAATTCACACTACATATCGATAACGGATTTGCCCATAATCACAAACCCAACAACAATATAAAAATAGAATTAATTGATAAATCCTTCCATGCCATTCAAGACAAACATTCCGAATGAAACAAGTATAAGCAAATCAATATACTCATTCCAAAACAATGAAATAAACTGAACTGCTTCAAAACCTTCGAACAATTTTCGCAAGGAAAGGCAATACATCCACAAAAAGTCAATACTCAGTATTTACTACAATAACAGTAGCCACAAAACCTGTCTTTTCCACAAGGCTTCCACGACCATATAATAACAAAACTCAAGATGAATCTACATTCACAACAGTAGATTACTGTAAACGATTCAACCATGAAATCCACCGAAGTCGTTAAAGACTACAAAAGAACTCAACAGATTGCCTATTCCAAGCCGAAATTAGAAAACAATGAAACCCACAAAGTATCATTAGTCGCTTAACAAAACCATGAGAGCTTCAAAATCTTCAAAAGCACGGAACAATCAAATGGTACACCATCATTCCCTCTGTCTCACAACAGCATTGACGATCAAAAGTCGACAAAGAAAATGAAAGGATCTATACCCTTCACAAGTATATTCGACGGGCTCTCGCCAAACAAAGCCGAGCATTCAAACCTTTATAAATATAAATCTCTCATATTTAAACCGAAGGAATACACAACAAATGAGTTGAAGTTCGATTTCAACAAACACCCAACAAGCGAAATTGCCAAAAATCGAACTTGGAAGAGATACAGAGCCAAAATCAACTAAATCTTCATAGAAAATTTATCTAATCTTCACAAACAAATGAACAGAGTTGTTTTAATGAAGACATTTGAAAGACAAAGAAAATATTTAAAGGATAGGGCCTAACATGCCGTATTTTGATCGAATTTCCGAAGAAGACAACAGAAGAGCTCAAACTTCCTTTTCTTTTTTCCAAATACAAGCGACCAACAAAATTTCACGTCCCGTTTACAATATATCCTCCATGGCAGAAAAGAGCCGAGAGAAATTCATTCTCGCCATGCAACTCAAAGAGAATCAAAAGAAGAACCAAGAAACTAGCAGAGAGAGAGAGAGAGAGTAGACCGAAAATCGCGATACACCAAACAAACCTTCCAACTTCGTTTGCATGCCGTTTCGCGAGCTCCTAGGGATCGACTCCCTAAACAATAAATGCCATTAAACCAATTTTCCCGCCTAATCTCTACTCCCACCGACCGCCAAAATTGGCGAGTCCATCAAAATCTCAAGTTCATTTCAAAACTTAGTAATTGCCAAGTCTCCAAGCCAAGTTAGCCGCCGCCAAGCCTCCGCCATCTGCCCGTCCCTCATCCTTATCCTTCCCATTTATTGCCATAGAGAATAGCGCCCATGGTTCGCCACCCTTCAAAGGCCCCTTCCCATAAACTCTTAGTTAGCTAGGTTAGTATCTTAGGTTAGAGTTTTAGGTAAGAACCATGCTAACCATTTTGCACTTAGTTATTATTTTAGGATCATAACACATAGCCTAGGTCTAGGTTAGACTAACAATAATCTAACCCCTAGGTTAGGTTATTGTTTTAGGTTACTAACCCTTAGTAATTCAGTTTGGTCCTTCTCCTGAAAACTCGGAGAGACCTGCATCATACTTTCTAGAACAGAGCCGCTCCTGTTCTTATTACAGAATTGTATGTCAATGAATTATTACCTGGTCTTTAATCGAGACCTTCCAGATATACCAGATATCGGGAACCGTTTCATTTCTCAAAATCAGCCTGAGTCATACTCCTGACCAGCTTACCAAATGCTTCCATACCTTGCAACCTGTTCAAGGTTCGGGATCTAATTTTATCACTTCACAAAATTAAAGCATTACTTGGATCAATTCCTCTGGTCCAAGTCTAGATATTATTGATGAATACCTGTATAATTTCATTCCGTGATCAGATTAATATTCAGTCACAAGATGAAATAAATAAAAGAGTCTATTAATATTTTGACTCAGTCAAGATCTGCAATCTGCAAGAAATTTAATACATATCAAGCATGATTTCCGAATCGAGGTACACAATCCATTTACTAGAAATCACATATCAACACTTGAATGCTTAGGAGAAAGTAACAACAGTTCATAGTGGATACTCCCAAGACTATTTCTATGTTGTTTAAGTAAATTGTCATGTATGTGAAGTTTACTTGTAATTCCCAACAAATCATTAGATATGTTGAGCTTATTAACTCCATAGTTTGATATAAGTCTTCATCCTTAATCACTTTATCTTGAGAAATTATAGATGTTACTTTATATTGAATTTTTATGGAATCCTTGGAACACTATTTTGAACCGCGGAAAAAAAAAGTGTCTCATAGCTTCTCTAAAACTCACAATGTGGTTACAGTTGTTCATGGCTTGTATAAGTCTGTGGATAGTGTGGTAGTGTATTTTTGTGTTGAAAAACCCATAGGACTATGCTTTAGTGCACCGCAGAATGCAAACCCATAGAATATTTTTTTTTGGATGCTAGCATAAATCACGAGTTGATTTATGGATTGTAAATCATTTTGTACCAAAAGGTAACTTGGCATAAGGAACAAATGTTAACATGTTTTGGCATGTTTCCCCACTTAAAATTAAGGGGAAGTGTTGGGGTTTATAATATTAAGTGGGAAACTACTTATTTATAAAACCACCAAATGACCCAGTCAACATTTTAAGAGTGGATCATGACCACCTGCATTGTATATAACAAGGTGGTCTCATTGGAGATTAGTTACATAGGTCATAACATGTATGCAAGATACATGTGCAAAAAGATTATTAAGAATCATGAGAAAATATATGAGGAAGTTCGTAATTCCTTATTAAAGGTGTAATCGTATGTGAAATAGTGGGAGTTTTCAAAGTGAAATTTTATTCTCAATAAAGATAACCTTTCATGGTTTTCCCACATATATTTTGTGTCACCTGTGTTATTTACTTTCTATTCATTATATTTACGCTCTATAAACTCCAATACAATCATGTAAATCTATGTTTTAATTACCACACTTTATAATCTATAATATTTGGAAATTTATATTGTGGATTAATAATTATTTAAATATTCATTCCCTTTAAATCCCTAACACAAGATGTTTTGTTTTTAAACCTTGTAACTCATGTTAGTGGTATGGTTGGGTCTTTGTAGTTATTTAAGTTACATGGAAATGTAGTTAGGGTAGAGTGTTCTTGATAAGAAGTAATTTTTGAAGAGTATACACACGTGAGAGAGAGGAATTACTGAAGAAGGAGGTGAGAAAATGTAAGGAGGATACCATATTTTCAAGAAGAGACTATGTATGTGTGAGAAAATAGTCATGAAGGGAAAATTTAATATGAATCAATGAAATTTTCCTTGATATCATTGTTTCTCTTGAAATATTTGGTTTTTTTGGTGTTCATGAAGTATATTCTTGTTGGTCTTAAAGATTGAATACTTGAAAGTAGGTATGAATGGAATTAGAAACTTACACATGCCTGTTATAGGTAATAGCATTTTTATAGAGTGAAATATTCATTTTATGACCTTGTTAGAATATATCTTGATTAATTTTTCTTAGAGACTTGTAAAAGAGTGGCACAAAACTCCTACCTAATTTTGGTTGCTTGAAACTTTGTTTAAAAGATTAAAACTCTTTTTTCTCTCTTCTTACCGGGTATGGGTAAAACTTAAGGCAGGGTTTAGTGAAAATGAATTGTTTGAAGGACTTAATAAATGATTTAAATGATAATATTTACAATAAAAAACCTGATAGATAGTATATTATTTCCTTGATAGTTTGTAGTGAGAAGAAGATTGTCCCAAAACATGCCTAAGGATAAAATCTTTAGTTTGAAGAACTAAAACATGGAATCTAGAGATAATATTTGCAAGAAATCATCCCACACATGTATTTACACATATTATGAAGGGTTTTATGATTATGAATACATCCTCTTCTTGTAATTTATATCATTTTTCTTTCTAGTTGTGATCATATTTTAGTGAAATAAGGGTTTAGAATTGGAGTTAAGCTCTGAAACTTTATATACATGTGAAAAATGGAAATGTGTACTTTAAAATCTTTTTTATTTGTTTTTAAACCCCTTAAATAAAAATTTATGCTTGGAAAACTCTTATAGTAGGGATACTAGGAAGAGGTCTTAGTTGTAGAAGAGAAGGTATTGAAAGAAGGAGATGTTTTGGGATTTGAGTCATAAAATTTAGCATGAATCTTAGGAGCCCATAAGGGTATTCAAAACCATATTTACTTTGTCTTGGGTCAATGTAGTTTGTTCCCAACTATAATTGATGGGTGATGTTATTCTAGAGAAGAAAACAACATAGTTTGGGAGGAATTTGATGAAGTTGAAGATATCCTTTGTTTCCAATCATTTAAAATGATGAAATTACATATGAATTGTAGGTAAATAAGGTACATGAAGATTAATTACCAATATAATATCACAAAGAACAAATTACATGCTTGAGAGCTATTAAGGCTTAAGAAGGTTCATCCTCTAACAAGGTTAAAGGACATGTTTGATTATTTTTTCTTCACTAAATTTTTTATTTAGAAAGTTTCTTTGAAATCCCTTGCTTCAATTGGTATCAAAGCAATGTATTTATCTTGAAAGAGAAAGAAAGGATTGATAATAATCCATGAAGTCAAAGAGCCGAAGAAAAAAATTAGAGTGGGACAAAGAGTTAGCTGACTTGAGGAATGATTTTAAGAGGTTATAATTCTCGGAGAGATTGTATCTATAGGAAAGAAACTGGGTATATGTTTTATGGTTAAAGAGAAGAGTGAAGTGGCATATAGAGTCGCTTGTCAAGAAAGATAGAAGACAAGGAATGAATGCAAAGAGAAGAGAAGAAGGAAAAGAGAGAAAATCCTATGGAGGCTAGAAGAAGAGATATTTTCCAAGCGAGAAACATGAAAAAGAGGAAGCAAAAAGAGTTCTCATTTTAGAGAACAGGGTAAAATGTAAAGAATGATGGAGAAGAGGAGAAGTGTAAGAAGAATCCTTGTTGAAGAAATGCGAAAAAGAGAAAATTTCAGAGAAAGAGACACTCATGGAGATCTTTTCCTCTTTGATTTTATTTACTAATATAGTGTTTAAGTGCATGTGTACAAGTACAAATAATTTTTTGAATAATATCAAGGAAAAATAATTGAAATTTTCAAGAAATGATTCAAATAGAGTATCCATAGAGGAAAATGAATATTATGGAATAAGAGAACAGGTTGTGGAAGTATAAAAAGATGAGATTAAATCCCTTGAGTATATTAATGAAGATATGGAAGAAGATATAGAGTTTTGTTTTGATTTGGAAATTATTCCAATCGGGAAGACAAGAAAGGATGAAAAACATGGAGATTACAAGCAATGAAGGCATGAAAAAGGATGTGACCATGCAACAAGCCTTTGAGAAGGTAAATAGAATTTTGAATCTTGATTCTAATCATGTATATGAGAATAAAATGTTTGATGTACATGTGGAATCAAAGAAGAGAAATGTTAAGCTATCAAAATCAATAGTAGATCATGGATATAAAATGCCAAAATGGCTTCAAAAACCAACAATTGAGATAGAGATAGAAAATCCCAAACAATTGGTTGATGAAAGTAAAAAAATAAGTGGAAGACAAGAACATAGCAGGAAGTACAAATTAGAATTTACGAAGAAACAACCAAGGGATAATAAGACAAGAAGAGTGTGGAAAAATAAGATCACTAATATACTACAAGAAAGTGAAATTAGAAGGTTGGAAGAGGATGAAGATATCTTGAGAAAAGAGAAGTTTTTAGAAGGTGGAGAAGGAAAAAAATCCCTAAATTTGATGAATACAATGAAGAGTTGGATGATATCTCATTAAGATACAAAATGGAGATGTTGGAAGAGTTGTTTGAGTCTAGTAAGAAGTGGTTGATAGCAGAATGTAGAATCAATTCATATGGATGAGCTCATTGAGAAGTATGAAGAGGAGCAAGAAAGGTATGAAGGCATTCAAGGAAAGAAATATGCATGGGAGATTCAAGATGAAGACCTAGCTAAAGATGATAAAGATGAAATGAAATAGAATATTTTTGGAGAAATAATCTATCGGTGGGAAAATCATGGGATTTCACCAACGCTCTGGGACTAGGTCCCTCTTCTTAAATGGGGTAGCTTCATTTATTGAAAGAAAGAAAAATTATGTACATTATTTTATCAACTGGGGGTGTTTTTTCAACCAGGGATCACACATGGGCACTTCACTACACCTATGGCAACATGCTTGTAAGAACTACAAGGGAGAAAAATTTCTTAGAGAGATATGTAAAGAGAATAGAAAAGAGGGGGTTTTCTCAATAAATAGTATAACAAATTTTATTGATTCAAAACCATAATATTTCACTTGCATTAATCAAAAGAAACCATTCACATAGAAAGAGGAATAATCAACAAGAAACACAAATTTTTATTACATCATGTTGCACAATTTACAATGCTCATGGAGTATAAGTTGAGATGGAGATAGAATAACACTAGACAAGAGAATAGAGGAAATGAATGCACTTTTTCCTATAAATATAATGGGATATAGTAGACAATAATTAACTACCCCTTTATAATGATAAGATAATATCCTTTTATAGATTTATAATTCAACTCTTCCTCTACCCCCCACATGAATTTTCATGTTCCTATTCAACTTGTGACTTTTCATTATCCTAGGAAAGAAAAAATTAAGTACCCCTCTTATAATTTGAGGAATTACTTTTACATATTACAAATATTTCATTATCACTTAAATGAATAGGAAAAACATCATGATCATGTACAATGAGGAATTAGAAGGAAGGAAAGAAGAGGAGAAAGAATGAGAGAGGAGAGGAAGAAATGCTCCAAAGCATGGATGAAGATGCCTCCATCCTCGATGTAGATGAGAATCAGCTTCGATGATGATGAATATCAAAATTGATCCCCATTGACCCTCTAAAACACTTTGATGTGCTGATGAGGAGCTTCGATGAAGACCTTTGAACACTCTGCACCCTTTGAAAACCTCACTACAAAGAAACACTTCGGAACACTTCTTGAGCATCTTTGAGAAGATGAGTGATGAGAAATGCCTCACATCTCGCAACATTACACATTGTGAGCTCATGCCTTGACTAATTGGCCACTGGAAGGGAAGGTGAAGACCATTGAAGATGATGAGGGAATATTTCTCTCACTTGAACAAGCCTTCAAACTTTGAAACACTGCAATGCCTCTAAAAATTCCAAGTTCTTGATGCAAATTAAGACCTTTTCTTGAAAAATTCAACTTAATGATCTAGATTCATCCATGAGATAAGGTGAAGAGAAATATGATCATGTGATGAGTTAGAATTTATAGGTAATTGGATATCCCCTTCAGAGTTAGGACAGTCAACAATGAATTGTCATAGTGTTTGGTATAAGATATGACTAATTCAATGATCTAGACTGAAAGTGGGTGGCCTCCTTCTCTAAAAATCCCATTGGAAACTATATTTTCTTCCACTAGTTCTCTGACTTCATTTTTCATCTGATTCCTCATTTCTTCCAGATCTAGGTGGGCTACATCATTGTCTCCCACAAGTGGATATTCAATTGACATGGTTGAAATTGGCTCATACCTAGTGTATTTTATCTTCATGGTTGCTCAAAATAGTGATGTAATTATGAGATGAGGGCGTGTAAAAAAATTTGATGTTATCTGAGAACTTATAATTTTTAGTAAGTTACACCTCACCTTTACTTTCTAAATTTATCCAACTTTCCACAATTTCACAATGTTCGGTTTTGGAGTCCCATAATTGAGGATTGCACATAGGGTTAAACACGCTTTCTTATCCATTGTCATACTTACTATTATTAGTCACGATTAGATGCCAACTTACTAAAAATATAAATATTCCTTTTGGTATGAAACCTTTCTTTTGTATTAGGAATTGTAATGTGATTTCTTGCTCTAATTTTCAAGTGTTTCTATCCTCCTGATCTCTCTAAATCTGAAAAGGAAACTTTTTATTGCTGAATTATTCAGGTAGGGACTATAAATATTTTATATTATCAAAGGTTTTTTTTTTTTGTATCATCTCAAAGGAATTCACTATGGGAGTGCAAAGGAAAAATTTCAGAGTAATCGGGTCAAAAACGGTGAGATATGAGAAATTTAGTGGTTTTTGGAGTAGGGTTTCTTGATGAAGTTTGAGCATGACCAGGTTACAACAGAAATGGAGGGAGGATATTTTTAAAAATATGCTCCAAAAATGCAAAAGGATGATTTAAATGTTTCAAATTTAACTCTTGTTAAGGAAACTCACCTCTTGACTCAGTTGGAGCACATTTGCATTAACTTGGGTTGAGGGTGAGTTAGGACTTATTAAATGTGTTTGCAAGCATTTCATGTTGCTTACCACATTTATTAAAGGGGAAATGAGGTCCAAAGTTGAAACAACATGGATAAAATATTCCATGGGGGGTAGCCATCATGAGATGGGGGACAAGCTTGTTAAGTGGGGTGAGTTGAAAACAAGGCCTAGGGAGCAAGTTGTGAATGTCAAGTGAAAAAAGAGGGTGTGATAGCATGGTGGAACACATTTTTCACCTGATGAACTCTTTTCACAAGAAACAAAGGTGCAATAGGTGTGAAAAATGTGTCATGTGTGTGGTGTTTCATAGAGAGGGGGTGGTTGGAAGGTATGAGTGCATAACACTCACCTAACACACTATGTTGTCACTTAAGTGATAAAAGGCTCATCTCCCTTAGTGGCACACTTTTTTACACCTCATGCACTTTTCACCATGTGAAAAGGTGCAAAAAGGATTCACAAGTGTGATATGGTTCATTTTATCACGGAAATGGGACCAAAATAACACATGAGTGCATAAGACTCACCTAACCACCAAACAAGTCACTTAAGTCACGAAATTTTAAAACCATGCTCTCTTCACCTTGGTGGTGCATGTTTTTGCACCACATTCACCTTTTTACTAAGTGAAAATTTGAAAAATTTCATCCACATTGCAAAAATGTTCCATTGACACATTTGGAAACCTCGCCTTCACCAAAAGCTATCAAAAATAGACACCAGAGAGTGATTTTTTGTGCGAGAAGCTTCTCTCGAGATTTCTTGTTAGAGCTCAAAATTGCACTCGTCCTAGATCAAGATGAATTAGGGATTTGAGGAAACATGGTATTGTTTCCAAGTTTTTGGAATTCTTCTTGAGAGAGACATCATGAGAAGACCGGCTTCCTCTACCAATTTTAACTACTAAAACTACTCCTAGGAATAGAAATGCAATTACCTAACACTACTCCTAGGAGAGAAGGATATGCATAGAAGAAAATATAAACTAAGTGTAGGTGATATCACAAGAAATAGGGGGATGAACACTCTCGGATGATTGGAAATAAGGGGAAATGCATACATGGAGGGAAGACAAATGTGCCACATCCTAGAACAACACTCACACTGTATACACCCCCAAATTTGGGTCGCAACCCTCTAAGCCCCTTTCATTTAACATTAACCCTTACCATGACCCCTTTCAGACATTTTTATTAATTTAAATATCAATATTAGGTTAATTACCACCTCAGCCCTCCACCTCACCTCTCCATCTCACCTTGGACCCATTCTAAGGGCATTTAACTAACTGAGACTAGGTCATCACTCCTAACATTGAGTCATCACTTCCCCTAACTAACTAAGACTCTTTCTTAACCTAATATTTATTACTAACCACATCTTTCATCAATTTCCTTCATGTTTAAATGTGAATGAATACCCCTAGCCCACAATAAAATCTTGACCCACACCAAAAAGGAAGAAACAGATTATTTTAAGCAAATTGGACTATTTCTCCCTAACCAACACTAATTATTCCTCATCAATGCTAGTCAAGGAACCACCATCGGTTCCTTTAAATAAGGATTTCCAACTCTTTCCTTAGGTTCTTCCTTTGGGTTGGATTTTGGGATTTCATTCGCATTCTTGCATTCGATTGAGAATCTGATGATCAAACACAACACTAGAGCATCTAATTTCTTCACCAACCAACCTCTTGCTCCATAGCCTCATATTTTTAATAGGGAATCAATCGGGCTTCGTTTCCATAAGCCTTTGGATCCGGTAACCGTTTCTCCTAAAAATGCCCACTAACTACCACATCTACCTATCTCCAAGTCTTTAGATAATTATCTTAACCAAGTTTTTAATTCTTTACTTTGGTTTTAGGTCTCTTATTTTCTTCTATTGTACTACTTCTTTCTCATCGGAATACCATTCATCACCCATCTTGCTAATACCCTACCAACGTGAACCTCTCCACCTTTCTAATCACCTCTCTCACCCTTGCTGAGCCTTCACCTAAATCCCAACACCCTACCTAATCCTTACCAACACTCTATGCAATCACAAAGAACCTAACCAACCTTGTTTCTACTTTATCACCCAATTTACCCTACCATGATCGGTTATCCAACCGATATCAGCTAAAACCAATTACCGAATCGATTCCCTAACCAGCATTAGTCTCATGTTTAGCATTCTCCCTCAGATAAATGAGTTAATTTACCTACCCAAAACCTCCCACAACCTCACCCAAACCTCCATAATAATATTTTCAACACCTATAGACCTTAATAACCCACCACCCACTTTAGATTTAATCTTGTATTCACTATTTAGATTAGATTTAATTTATTGTGCTTGTGTGAGATACCTAAATTATACAACTATAGTAGGAATCTCTATTTCATGTTCTTGTTAGCATTTATTTATTTTTTTAAACGTGGATTGATAATCTTCTAGGAAGTACCCCACTTATCAGATCTAGCTCCCACTAGGAAATCCACCAACCAATGCTTTTAATTCTATCTATTGGTCTTGTGTTCCTTTTTAGGTAGTCCTTCCTAGACAAAAAGAAGTGCTCTTGATCAACCTGATATTCAATAGTGTGTAACCTCTTCATGACCTCTAGGTATTCCTCATGTACCAAACCTTCTACCAAAAATGTGCCATTGACACATTTGGAAACACCGCCTTCACCAACAACTATAAAAATAAACACCAGAGAGTGATTTTTGTCTAGGAGCTTCCACGAGAGTTATTTTTACAGCTCAAAATTTCACCCATTCCAAATCAAGATGAATTGGGGCTTTGAGGAAACATGGTATTATCTCCAAGTTATTGGACTTTTGCTTGAGAGAGACTTCTAGATAAGACCAACTTCCTCTGCCTATTTTTACTACTAAAACTACTCCTAGGAATAGAAATGCAGTTACCTAGCACTACTCTCTACAATTACAAGGGACCAAGGTGAAAAGGATATGCATAGAAGAAAACATAAACTAAGGGTAGGTGATATCACCAAAAAGAGGAGGATGAACACTCTCGGTTGAGTGAAAATAAGGAGAAATGCAAACAGGAGGGAAAAAAATGCACCACATCTGAAAAGACACTAACACAGTCACTTTCATGAGGCACGATAGAAAATAAACTTGCAAGGGACATAAGAATTCACCACAAAAAACCAATATAGAAAAGGAAAGGAAATAAGATGCAAAAGTATGAATTAGGGAAGATTATAGCTAAAAAAAAGACTTCTATTGTTTTCAAGAGATGCACGGTCTATTCTAATCATGGAAAGAGGTAAGTATCCACATGAAGTTAACCAAATATGAGGCCTAAAACTCAAAATGAAAAGGAACATCACTTTGAATAATGACCTTGCAAACCAAAAGGGTTTAACCTTAACAAATGAGAATTATTCAACAATATATAGAATAAAAAGGAGAAAAGAGGAGGGAAAAGAGAGGGACAATTTGATTTCTAATACACCCACCAACAACATGCAATAAACTTCTATGAATCTACATATACTACTATCAAATCTACCTTCCCATGTCATCTTAAATATTGGGAGAAGGATAGAGGCAAAATCGATCAAATATGTGTGGTTGAGTCTACTAGATGTGTGCATTAATGATTGAAATCACATTTCCATATTTTCACCTACTAAATCCTACCATAATTTGGCTTTGAAAACCCTAGAGTGTATTCCTCATCATTATCTTTCCAAAAAGACTAGGCAAAATGAATCATATGTCTATGGAGTAAGTTATAGCGATTTAAATATTTGTAGTACAATATGAGCATGCAAGACATGTATCATGATCTGATTAGCATAAGGGTTTGGCCAATCATCTATTTTTTTCTTTTTACCATGTGTTAGGAATTCATTCACCATAAGGATTTGACATGCAGCTAGAAAGTTCGATAGGTTATGTGCTATGCACTCTATTTGACACGTTCGAAGGAGTGACATGTGGCATTCAATGATTGACACGAAGGTTACAACTCAAGCACATGCACAAGGGTAGGATATGTGAAGGATATGTGAGAGGAGATAATGTAGAGTCTGCAAGCATGTGTGACAGGGTGTACATGGATGGGAAGAAAAAATGCATATCTGCGAAAGTTATGTAAATGTGTAAGGAAGAAGGGGAATCACGTAAGACAAGGATGTGCGAAGCAAATACATTGGGAAAGTGCATGAAAGTAGAATGAGTGCATGTGATAGATGAAAAAAACAGGAAGGAAGAGACATGCATGTAAAGGCATACTAAGAACTTAGAAAAATAGTGGGAAATTCGGTGGAGTACGGAAGGAGTGCGAAACAAAGCGGACATGGAAAGAGATAGAAGAATGCAAGGGAGGAATGCAGCAGCGCATAGTAATTTCACAAAAGAAAATGAAAGGAAGGAAAACACAAGGAAGAAGCAAGAAGAGTGCACAAGGGCATGCATGAAGAAGTGCAATCAATAAAATGTGCCAAGGAAAATAATCAAAGGTGTGTGTAACCTAAAAACTTTAACTCGAGCCGAATGGAACTGTAAGCTATCTAAATAATTAGGGGATTATTTTGGACAATATTTTCGTGACTTTCGGGGCCATATGCTTGCCCTAAATGAAGGAGATCAGCTGCTTTAAAGAATCCATGGGGCATGGAGTCTACACTGAAAATATGAAATTATGATCAGAACTTGAGAAAGTTACCCTAAAATCTCTTAAAGAATTGTCTAACTCTAATTGGAAGGTTACTCTCAATCATGATGATATTTTGACTTGAACTTAAGTGAGTCAAAAACTATTGGGCAAGTCTTGCCTCTTTGAAAATCAAAATATTTTCTGAAACAAAAAAAAAAACAACAGTGCGAGAATGAACTAAAGGAAATAACCTATGTATAAACAAAACTCTGTGTACAAGCGTGCACTTGGAGAAATTGAAACTAATCTAATATGTACATGATGTAGAGTACTTTAATGGAAGTTCTTGAGATAAATCCCAATAATTGGGATTGACAGAGCATCTCCATCAATATGAGACAACTCAAAAGATCTCTTGTATCCTTACAACAACTAATGATCTATGGGCCACTCCATAGTGTATAAAACATTAAGTGGTGCCCTTGATTAGGTTTTCATCATCCCATTTTAATACCAAATCACCCACTTTGAAATCTAGAGGCCTATCCTTCTCTTCAAACCACTTGCTTGGTTGATTTTTTTATGTTTTTTAATTTTATCATGGTAGAGTTCCTTAATTCTTCAAATTCAACCAACTTTACCATTATGATTTCTCTTTGGTTTGTACCCTCAAACTATAGTTGTTAGGCTATCTATAACGAAGGTAACTCTTAGGATAAAGGAAGTTTATCTTACTTACCATAAACAAGTTAACTACCTCTCTCCTTCTTCAAGTGTGATTTTGTTTACCTATAGTGCACACGAGACCTTTGTGTGCCATTACCTCTGGATGATTTCCATTTTTTTTTCATTATTTTATTCAGGTTCTTGTTGGAAGATTTTTCCAATCCATTACCTTGAGGGTAGTAGTTGAAATAATTCTTCAATTAAATCCCAAAACTAAGATCCCAGTTATATATTTTGTTAAATATTACCCAAATTAAACACACTAAACAAAGTAATAAAGCTCAGAAATTTTAACACAATAATAATACTTCACTCACATTCATTCGGGATATCTCAATACAAGAGTGATACAAGTAAATAGTAGGATGCACTCCTTAATAGAAGGATTCAAAATCATCTTCAACTTCCCCTACAATCTCTCTCATCCCTAAGATATCTCCAACATCCCAAATATCCCTCAAGACTAATCAACATGAGTTGTTATCACAACACACTCACACTAACTATATTATTAATATGAGTTATATTAACTCAATATTAATAACATACACAATATATTAATAATGTTACACAATATATTTGTAACATTCACTCCCCTATTGTTAACATTATTAATTCCCAATATACACTCCCCTAATGTTGACATGGTACAACATAACTCCTCCTTTTACTCCAGGTGTGGTGTGCTTCATTTCAGAGTTCTTATTTTGTGTGTGTTTTGTAATAAGAACAGATGTCACATTCCTATTCAATTGTAATGTGTGAGAAATTCCTATATGTAACCTCCTAGTAGAAAACATTGTAGAGTATGTCTCTAAGTTTATTGTAACACTCATAGATTTGGAAAGGGTTGGTGGTAGATCTAGAAAACCACAGATGTAAAAAGGTAGATAAACTTTTACTAATGTAGATCCTCTAACTGACTTCCTTCTTTATAAATATCTCTATTACTTTGTTTAGTGTGTTTAATATGGGTAATATTTAATAGTGGTATCAAAGCTCAGAAATTTTAACAAAATAACAATACTTCACTCACATTCATTCAGGATATCTCAATACAAGAGTGATACACATAAATAGGAGGATGCACTCCTTAATACAAGGAGTCAACAATCATCTCCAACTTCCCCTACAATCTCTCTCATCCCTAAGATATCTCCAACATCCCAAATATCCCTCAAGACTAATCAACGTGAGTTGTTATCACAACACACTCACACTAACTATATTATTAATATGAGTTATATTAACTCAATATTAATAACATACACAATATATTAATAATGTTACACAATATATTTGTAACAATTTTAGTACCAATGAAGGATCTTGCATCATCAAAGATAATGGTTTGAGGAATTCCAAACCTTGTTATAATTCCTTTGATTAATTCAAGGATGATGTCATAACCCACTAGTTTCATATTGGATGAGTACATAATTTTATTTGGTTGTAGGTGATATTTTGTATCGTTATATTACCTTTGCAAAATGTTTTTATGCTAATCATATATATGCTTGTTGTTATAATATTTTTAGTTCTTTGGAAATGAAGGTTGATAACAATGGATTGTTTTTATTTTGCCATCAATTTACTTCTCTTTTCATTATTGCACTAATGTATTGATATTACTTCCTACAACTTTGAGTAGCCATTTGATTATATGATCTTTGTAGGATGACCGTGTTCAATCTTAATAGTTCAATGTTCATCGACCATTGGAGGAAAAAACTTTATTATTACTAATGGGATCATCGGCCCGGGCACATAAATTATTTTAATTTGAGCCATTATAATGGCCATTCAAACTATTGTTGTCTGATCGGGAAATTAGAATGGAATCAAGAAGTTATTTTTGGGTATATGGATAGATATGTATATACATATTTATATATAAGTGTTTTGTATGGTCATCAACCATAATTAAGTATCAATGTTTATTTCAGGTAAATAAATGTTAAATGGTGGCAGGCTCGGTCGAGCTACAACCTAAGTTCAAGAACCCATCCTATTGGGTGAACCATCCATGGCATTAGCTACCTAGCCACATATAAATTGATTTCCTTGAAATTTTAAATAGTCCAATGGCCACTTCATTAAGTACATGTTTGAATTTCTAAACGGTTTTCAAGCATTCGATGGGCCATTTCATGAGATCTCGCGATGGAGGTTAGTTTCAGTTTAGTTGGTGAAGAAAATATGGAAGGTGGTTAGAAAATAGAGACAAAGGAAGGAAAAACTAAACTTAGGTATTAGTTACGTTAATGGTGATTAATCCCAAACCCTAAGGGTATGGGGAAAAGTAATAATCTTCTCGAGGAAGCTAGCACCTATCTTAGAGTTAACCGTGGTTTCATTTTTATTCATTTTCTTTTCACCTCCTGAGCTTTGCATGGAGAAAATAGGGGGAGCTATTTTCATGCAATCTTGTTTTGGCTCTGCATGTATTTTTAACTAATATTGAGCTATTTCAAGCTATTAATGTCCACTGATATGATAAGAATGGATTCCTTTTTCAATTTTGTGATTGTTCTTCTCTAGTTTTCAAGAAAACCTATGAGATTTTTCTTAAAAGGATTATTCTTGCACACAATTGACTTAGAAAGGAACTTGAGGATATTTTGTGCAAATTTATATAGGCATGAAAATGTTCTTCTCCCCATATTTTATATTTATAGCATTAAGACATATTTATGTTATATACACCCCACAAATAATTATTCGAGTTGATTTTTATGCTAGAGTATGGTGGGTTTTTGTGGGTGTTAAAACAAGAATACCTTGTTAACGTTTTGTTAAATCTATGTCATTATGACTATTTGTATATGTGTTTCTAGGCATGTTTGTGTGAGAACCAACCCATGATGACTTAATATTTTTACCCCACGAGTGGGTGGTGGTTTATTATTAATTGCATTCATTCATGGTTGATTGTCTTCTTGATTTAATTCTATTTTTAAATCATAACAAGGTCAGATTTATAATTGTGTATGATGGATATTGATGTTTTGAGTTATTTGTATAAAACCCATTACACATTTAGAAGGATTCATCGGTGTTATTCATATCGGTGTGGTCTTCTTGTCTTTACTAAGTATTGATAGGTTATGAGGTAGAATGCATTTGATTTTATTTTATTCTAAGAAAACCCAATTGGGTTTGGGCTCACGTATAAATATTTATGTTTCATTTGGGTGAAATACGGTCGCCATATTCGATGAAATACCTATGGTCTTCTGACATAGGTATCTATGAATATTTTAGGGCTGAATGGCCTTTACTTTGTGTTGAATAATAATATATTATTCTTTTGATAAAATACTCATTCGGGTATAATTTTTTTACAATATTATATCACAGGTGCTTGTTTTTACCCAACATACTTACCCACTATTATACTTCCTTTTTGATTGCATATATAAGCCTAAGCTTGATAGGAGAGGTGATACATAGCATGGGAGACTACATGATTTTGTTACTAGTCAAACTTTTTTTTCCTATAAACATATAACCAACCACTTCATAAGTGTAAGCGGGCTAGGTTGGAATTGTGAGGGCCCTTAGTTGACTCAATTGTTATGTCGAATCTCAATCTTCCAATACACTCATTTTGGTATGAGTTTAGAAATACATATAGATGGATTTTTGTTTGGTTCATTTAAGGTAAGTTTGTAAATATCAAGGTAATTTCTCTTTGATATTAATGGAAAAAGGATAAGATTATTGACGAGAGGTCCGGGAATATTCCTCTCCTAGGTGATAATAATCTATTTTTTATATTATACTGATGGATAGATAATGAAATGTATAGATTCTTTTCATAATGACTGTGTGGAAATTATGTTATTGAATGTTCCCTTTGATTGCGTGAATAGAATCATTATATTTAAGTGATTGGGGATTAATTAGTAGAGTTATGGATTAATAGCTTTACTAGATGTGTAATGGAAATGCCTCTTGGGTAGTAATGGTAAGGGACCCACCTTGTGATAGATTTGTGAACCAATGAATTATGTATAGGTTCGAGTTTTGAATTTTGTATTGGTTATTCAATTGAACATGCATTTGTTAAATTATTACACTTTACTACATTCTTGTGAAATTTTATTAACTCTACTAGTTGTCTCTTGATATTTTATTGTTGTGAAGAGATGTTGTAGCGTTATGAATACTAAATATAAGGTGGATGACCTTTTCATGCCAGTTCTTTTAAACTAACCATTGTCTAACATTTTTACAGATGGTGGAAATTAAGTCTTTTATAGAGGATGATTTAAAATGGATATGTTGATTCAATTGTTGATTATGATTACAAGTTGTATTTATTACATGACATGTTTGTAAAATCAAGCTTACACTTCACTATATAATTTGGTTGAAAGGCATTATAGCCTCAAAAGCTATTGTACAATTTTTGAAAAATAAATATAAATCTTGTATTCAATATTGGATGTTTTTTGTAATATAGATCATGGTTGATCATACAATTACTAATGTACTCCTAGACCTTACCAATAAGACAACTCTTTAGAGAAGGCCGGTTCCTGCTCCTAACCTACCTCCCACCAAGTACCCAAGTGCAGGGCCATACTACTACCAAACCCAAATATAATGCTTCTAAGGGGACATGGATATAAGGATCATGAAATAAACCTACACTACTACGTGTGGTGATACACCAAGAAAGGAGTTCTAATCACTTCCCCCGCCTGTAAAAAAATGAAGTAATGAAACTAGGAAGGGTGGTCCCGCACCACAATAAGACTACATTTAATAAATCATTCCCAAAATGAGCATAGCACATCTAAACCCTGTAATAGATAAGAGATAGACACAAGTCTTGTAGAGATAATTAGAGGCAAGGACAATTAATGAAAAAAATGCAAGGATTGATAACTCAATCACAAACACCATTTTATTACTCCAAATTATTTACACAATACATAGTTATAACATAAAGAGACATGAAGACATTACATGATCTGAAGGAAGGATTGAATCCCAAAGAATAAATGAGTTGCATGGGAGAGGAAAGGTGATCAACAACTTTGCACGTGCAACCCCTTCCAATATTTATAGTAGAAATTGAGGAGAGGAGAGAGAGAGAGAGAGAGAGAGAGAGGAAATATCAAAATTGTTCAAAACCCATAAAAAAATCCTTGTTTAATATTACAATGGGTTTTTAAGATTGCAAAATATCTTCTCCATTAATGTCTTTGGCTTGTTCTTCAAGAAACTAGTTGTGATTGCACCTGTTCTAATTCATAGCCCATGTAGCTTCATGATGACCTCTACCTTTTCACCTACCTAGGGGCACTATTTTCTATTCCCAAATTTCAGAGGTTTAGAACCTCCAAAATCCCAAAATTTATGATTCCATACTTGTAGATCTCCTCCACATGATTCCATCGATTGGTCTTTTGTGTGAATCCGAAAATTGGGATGGAAGTTATGTTATTTTAATTTCTTGGGGTTCTCTAATTTTGGGGTTTAAAAAAACCTTTGAAAATCACATTTTCGGAATTCCATTATGATTCGGTGCAAAGATATTTCTCTCGATTTCCAATGAATGTAATTTTGCAGCATTCTGATACCCCTAGCTTGAGATACGACAATTTGAGTGAAGGAGGGTTTTATGTGTTTTTGGCCTTGTATTGGTGAACCATCTCACCGTGCGGCTCACTAAGCTACTCGGATAGCTCTATGTTGAGATTTGCACTTCGGGATATTTGACCACTCCTTTCCTCTACCGATCTTTGAACACTTCTTAGGCCTTGATGCTTCACTCATTTCTTTTGGCTCGTAGGTGAGTTCCTTTAAAACTTCCCTCTTGCATTAACCGTGAGCTCAAGTATCATACTCACCCCAAAATGTATTTCTCCCATAGTTGTATTAGAATCTCTTTTTCATGGATCTACATGGTAATATCCCAAATTACCAACCACTTTGCTAACCTACTTACACAACCCTCAAGCTTCATTTTCATGGTCCTTGTCATGTAGAGCTCGGACACTACCCTTTTGGGATTTCAAGCATTGGGCTTTGTCGGAACTTTGGACATTTTGTTTTCAAAGGTGTGCACTATTTATCTACAGGATCCCTTGAAAACTCCAAAACATAGAAATATGAAGTCTAAAATTCAAACTTTGTGTTTCGAGACATTACCCGCTTACATTCAAGCACTATTCATCAACTTGCTTTAAGACTCTAGAACTCCACCATCCCAATGTCTGAATTTTGGACTTCAAGATCACTGACCTCAGAAAATTTCTCACTCAAGCCATGAAATTCCACCAACCTAGAAATGACTTTTTCATCTCCTTTTTCCAAACACAAGGGGCTCTTTACTACATGTCGGTGATATCTCAAAGTTTATATACCCACACACGATTCCCGATCCTCGTTTAATGCACTAACCCCCATCGAGCTCAAGCTATTTTCTTACACTACTCATTGAGCTTCTTGTGGGACATGGAGAAAATTTCCCATGTTGCATTTAGATTTATTTGAACCTCTTAACTTGGTCGAGATCCCTCATTCCTCACACCATGCATCAAAAATATGTTCCTCCATGCATTTTCACACACTAGGCTCTTTCCATGCTCATAGGTTGGTTTTGCATAGTTGGTGAGCCACGACTTGCATGGCACCCCAATGCATTCCACGTGTTTCTTGGTCATCATTCACACTACTCACAGGTTGGTTTTACCTCAGCAAATTCCTCAACCCCAATTTACTGTTTAAAGCTGCAACACCTCTCCTTTGTGCCCATGTTATGGCTAGCTCAACCTCCAAATTAAATGCCATGCCACAACCTTCGAGCCTCATTATGTCTACCTATCTCCATGTGGCCACCATACAACTTTTCTCGGGATTTAGGTTTGACTTGCCATCTAGCCACGACACTTGGCTTATCTACCAAGCTCACCCCTTAGTGTTTTGGACATTTCCTTTCGGGATTTTGAAGTTTACTTTGGTCATTTGGCTACTATTCATACACTTGAACCATCTAAAAATCTGAATTCCCAAAACCCCGAAGTTTAAAATTCAGAATTCTAGTTTTGGGTCTACCACTCGTTAACCCATTTTGGGTTTTCGGGCATTTTCCCTTTGGACATTTGGCTCGCCAAGTCTGAAATAATCCCCATATGTCTTCACAATTTCTATCCCATGACCTTCGTATGCACTAGCTCTACTTGGTGGTTAGGCCCCAAAGTGTTAAGCATCCAAACAACGACTTCTATGATTCATCAACCATTCATTTCTAACATGACTAACTTATCTACCTTTTCTCTGTGTGTATTTGTGTTAAGTTGGCTTAGGATCTCAAATCTTGACTCAACTTTTTCTAATTTCTCGACACCGTTTTGTTTTGTTTTCACACGTCATTCCTTCTCTGTTGGTGAATAGTTTCACTAAGCCCCTTACTTGAATTATCCATTGATCCTTGATTTCAAGCTCTTGTTTTCAATGTGGCCACTTTATGTTGATTTTCCATATAGCTCAAGTGAATACTAACCTACGTCCATTGCTAATAAATCGGTCGAGTTCCTTTTAACACCTCAAAACACCACCATGGCATGGCTGACTCTGCATTGTTTATGATTTACTCGTTTCTTCATTACATTTTGTGAGCTCTTGACCAAGCCCCCATCACTTGTTACACCATGGTCAAGCTTATTCAACCATGCGTCAAGCCCTTGTGAGTCTGGTTACTTATTCATTTATGGCCCTCTTCACGAGTTCTTTGGCATAGCTCAATTAGAAATTGAGCCCTCTAATTTGTTCCTTGTACCTCGGGATCTTCTCACGGTCTTCGTTCCACATGATGAGTTTATCTCATCACCGAGTTACACCCCCTACACATTTGGTTGGCTCACCCGAGCCATTCGAGTTTTCCATTTTCCATTTAGCTTAAGCTTCGACCTTGCTAGCTCACCAAATAAAGCTCTCCATCCTTCAAAGCATCGTTTCAAGCTATCCCGGCTTAGATTCCAATTTCCACCATTGAAACCTTGACTCACTTGGGCTCAGCGCAAGCCACCTTCCTTGTATGCACGTTGCCCACCGACGCCAACGTTAGCTAAGCTTGAGGAGCTCGGCCTTTTCACATTGTCCCCTTAGGTGACTCAACTTGACTAAGCTCTGTAATAACTCATCTCTCCGAGTAGCTCACCGAGCTACTCGGAGAGTCACTCCTAGATTATTACCTTCAAACAACTTCCCTAGCTCACCGAGCTACTCACCAGTAGCTCGGTGGTGAGTTATGTTTTAGCTTCGATGGCCCTTTAGGGCAAGATAGTAGTTTTTAAATTTTCAAAGCCCATTTTGGATTTTTTTGAATTTTCTCGATCGATAGCTTGATGGGGATTGAGCATGGATAAAATTTAGGATGACATCATATGACCCATTTTTACCTATTTCATCTTGATGTGGGCCCGAGTTGGCCAATTTTGCTTATGGGGGCAAAAAATTTCAATATGGATATTGTGGTATAAATGATATCCTAATTTATCTTATCAAGGTACATTTATTAAAACTATTGTAAATGGATAGAATGTGTGTTATTCCAAGATACAAAAGTTGATTTTCCTGCTCAATAAAGTTATCTCAGTACCAACTTATGGTTTCTATGGGAAACAAATTTTTTGTGTGGCAATGAAATTCATTACGTGAGCACTTTCTCTCCCATATGCAACCTAAGTCGGCACAGATGTGCTTCATCACAGAAGTTGAATAGGTTTTGTACCTTGTGCATAGCTTGAAATTAAATTAACTCAACTAACGAGATACAATTTTGATAACTAAACCAAGTGACATGGTGATGAGACTTGTTTATGTTGAGAAATGTGTCATATAGAAATTGAGCATGCAATACATGACTCTTAAACTTTGGCCGAAGTAGTGTAATTCGTTACACTGTCAAGTTCACCTAGTTTTGAACAAAAAGTGTGAGATGTCGGATGGGATTCAATTGACTGAATTCTAGGTTGACACTTAGAACAACACTTATAAATAAATTAGAAGGGTGCTAAATGTATACTCTATATACATACTCGAAAGAGTAATCTACAAGGATCGGTAGATCTAATTGACCCATAGTTATGCACATGATTTTTGATTTTTATCTAAAGAATTGTAATGAACTTTGATTTAAATGTTATGTTGTATAGTTAAATCATTGAGGACATGTATTAGTTTTGGGAAATACAAAAATTTCCATAATTTGAAGTATTTACAAGTAGGTATTACATTTTTGTATCGAGATGAAGGTTGTAGCTCTTGGACCTATTTACTTCTCATGCTAACTATAAAATTAAATTCTTGTCTAAACATAAAACATGGTTAGAAAAAGGAAACGTTGTAAACAACCAACCTACAATTGGTGAGGAAGCCACAATGCAAAAAGTTTTATGAGATTATTGATGTCATTTGGGATACATGAAACCGTATGATTGTTCTTGAACAACAATTCTGGGTAATGAAAATGGTGATGATAGTAAACAAAATTAGGAACATCCTCACATTGTAAACAACAATGTTGTAGATCCACAAGCGAAATAATGACGCTTTGCAAATTCCAATGTAAATGCAACTAAGTGCTAATAAGGTAAACCAACCTGAGAATAAGAGGGCACATTTGGCAACTAAAATGTCAAACGATATCAAGAATATCAACCCACCAAATTTGACGGTAAAACATTAGGTGATGGAGATGAGAATTGGCTCAGTGAAATGGAGAAATATTTCACCATTAGAAACTTCTTAGAGGAAACCAAGATGGTTTAGGGAGCTTATTGACTCTCCAATGAAGTATCCTCTTGGTGGGATAGTTGGAAGATAGAGCTGGCTATGGATGAGGAAAATATGACATGGGATCAATTTAAGGAATACTTTATACAACGTGGGTTACCCCAACTATAATATGATCATTAAATATAAGAATTTCATACACTAACTCAAGAAAATTGACAAAGAATGAATCTTTGGGAGAAGTTCACAAAACTTATGAAGTACGTACCTCAATACCAAACTGATGATAAATTTTATATTAAGAAATTTATCATGGGATTAAACCTAGTGATATGAGTTGAATTTTATGTTCATGAACCATCAAATATAAAATCTCTTTTTTAGAAATCAATAAGACGAGAACAAAAAATATAGGCTATTTCTGCACATAAAGAGGAGAAGAAAAATAAATCTATTAATGCACCATCATCTTTAGCACCTAAAAATGTGGCATGGAAGAAATTTGGAAGAAAAATAGAAATGGTAATGGTAATGGAAAGAAAAACATAACTGATTAAAGACTACTACAAATAATAAAAATTATGGGCGAAAAATACATCCAACAATGAAAATAAATCGATAGAAGAAGACCTTTTAGGGGATGTTACATCTACGTGACCTAGATAATTATGCTAATAACTCCCCTCGAGAGAAATAAAGATGGAAACTAATAACACCATATTCATGTAGTAGTGACTAACAAGAAAGGTGAAAAGTAGGCTACGACAGTCAAAGTTCTAGGTAAGTTGTATGGATTATCTCGTAATGATTTTATTTGATATTGGTGCTACTTAATGTTTTGTTTCAGCTAATTAGCATCTAGGATTAAAATAAAATCTAGTTTTATCAAAAATGCTTGATCACATTCAATATGGGAACAACACTTTCCACATTGCTAAACAATGCTTATTTGGCGCAACACTAGAATTGCCAAGATTTACAAATGAGGTAGACTTTTACCTATCACCTTTAGGCTCATATGACATATTCATAGGTATAAACCAGTTAGCCCAAAATAAGGAAACTATACACTTCTTAGAAAATAGAATAAAATTCATTGATGACCTATAGAAACTAGTAGAAATTTAGGGAGTAAAAAGAGGTTTTACAGTTAGAAAAATCACATCTATGCAGCTTAAGAAGGCTAAGAACAAAGGTTGTGTATTATATGTTGTAAAAACTATAGATTTGGGTGAATAAGGTAATAATTGTGTGGAATATAATCTACTACTACGTGGGTACAGTGATGTCTTTCTCGGAAGAACTACCCATTTTTACCCCTAAAATAGAGTTTTATTTCATAATAGATATCAAATCGGGAACCAAACCAATTTCTAAGGCTCCCTATAGAATGACAACAATGGAACTTGTTGAGTTGAAATCACAACTTCATGAACTTTTATTAAAAGGTTTGATCAAATCGAGTGTCTCTCCTTAGGGAACACTTTGATCATATTTGTAAAGAAGAAATATGGAACACTTAGGCTATGCACCATTGATTATCATATGCTTAATAAATCTACAATAAAAAATAGGCATCCCCTTCCAAGAATTTATGATCTCTTTGATCAGATGCAAGGAGCATCAGTTCGGATACCATTAATTGAGAATAAAGGATGAGGATATACACAATAATTCCTTTAAGACAAGGTATGAAAACTATGAATTCAACTGTGTTTCCCTTTGGACTCACTAATGCTCCAACAACTTTTATGAATTTAATGAATAATATCTTTCAAGCATACTTGGACAAGTTTGTGCTAGTATTCTTGGATGATATTCTCATTTATTCTAAAATCATTGAAGAGCATAATGAACATCTTAGGATTGTTTTAGATGTGTTAAGGAAGAGAAAACTATATGGTAATATTTCAAAGTGTTCATTCTATAAAAAAAAAGTGTAATATTTGGGACACATAATAAACAAGGATGGAATTTCTATAGATCCATAAAAATTACAGCAATAACTAAATGGCCAGCACCTAAAAACGTACATGAAGTAAGAACATTCATGGGATTAGTTTGATATTATCAAAAAAAATTAAAGGACTTCTCAAAAGTCACAACTCCAATTACCTCACTGCAGAAAAATGATAAGAAATTTGTTTGGTCTTAAAAATGTCAAAATAATTTCAATGATTTGAAAGAGAAATTAACTTTAGCACCTATTCTAAAAGTTATGGATCCAAATAGGAAATTTATTTGTTGTGAACGATGCCTCTAGTGAAGGCTTAAGAGGTGTCTTGCTACAAAATGTCCATGTGATTGCATATGAGAGAAAATAAAATAAAATTTCATGAGCTAAATTATGCTACCCGTGACTTGGAGATTGCTACCATTGGGCATGCATTGTAAGTTTGGAGGCATCACCTTTTGGGAAATCCTTTAAACTTAAAAATATCATTTAATACTGAAATAAATCTTCACGCAACTAAACTTGAATGTGAGTCGGTGAAGATGGTTATTTTTTTATCACAATATGAATTTGATATCAGTGATATAAAAGGTAAGGAAAATAGAGTGGTAGATGCTCTAAGTTGTAAAAAGAACATATCTGCCCTTGTCACTTTGAGAACCCAATTCAAGGATGATGTAAAGAAAACAATGTTGGTTGATTCTTATTATCAGCAAGTTAAAACAATGCTTGCTGCAAATCCTAATGATAAGAGGTACAAAGGATTTAGATTTGACAATGAAGGATTCCTAAAATTTGAAAATTGAGTGTATGTACCCTTGGAAAATGAACTAAGGATGAAATTGATAAAGGAATTTCACGATGCTCCTTATTTTAGACATCCCAAAGTGACTAATATGCTTGCTAATGTAAGAAAATAGTGTTTTGGAAAGGGATGAAAAGGATATAGTAAACTATGTATCTCATTTCTTGGAATTCCAGTAGTCAAGGTCAAACATATGCATCTAACGGGACTATTGTACCCTCATAAAATTCCACAATATAAATGACAGTAATCAATATGTATTTATTGCGAGGGCTTCCTATGTTAAATAATAAACATGATGTAATTCAGTTGCAATGGATAAATTAACAAAATTAGCTCAATTTATACCAGGGAATCTGAAAGATGATTCACCTATGTTTGCAAAAAGGTTCATGCGTGATATTTTAAGATTGCATGGTGTACCTGAATTGATAATTTCAGATAGAGGTCCATGGATGAATTCTCATTTTTGGAAAACCTTGAATACCACTTTAGGGAAAATTTTGAATTTTAGTTTTGCATACCATCCGAAAATAGATGGAAAGACTGAAAGGGTAAATCAAGTGATGGAATACATGCTCAGAATGTACTACATGGATCAACAATACAAGTGGGAAGAATACCTTCCGCTAGTTGAGTTTTCCTACAATAACACTTACCATTCATAACTGAAAATGGCTCCTTTTGAGGCCTTGTATAGACGGAAGTGTATAACACCTATTAGTTGGGATAGTGTGGAAGACAGGGAAGTTATAGGACCTGAAATGTTGACTGAAATGGAACAACAAGTTAAGCTCATTCGTGAATGACTAAGAGAGGATAGCATTAGGAATAAAATATACACTAATTTAAAGAGAGTTGAAAAAAATATGAACAAGGAGATAAAGTTTTCTTACGAGTTAAGCCTAAGAAAAGTTCAATTTCGTTTGACAAAGTAGCCAAACAGTCACCTTGCTATGTTGGACACTTTGAAATAATTGAATTAATCAGTGTTGTGGTATACCAACGAGATTTTCCTCCCACATTTTCCAAGATGTATGATGTTTTTCATATCTCTTTGCTTAAAAAGTATGTATTAGATTTATCACATGTACTTAATTTGGAACTCTTTGTGGTTCGGGATCCGAGTGTCATCATAGTTAAACCTGTAAGAGTACTATAAACTCATAATTTTCACTTAAGAAATAGAGAAATAAGTCGGTCAAGAAGGTCCAATGGGATCAATTTTCTGAAGAAAGTGAAACTTGGGAGAATCTAGATGATATAAAAATTGCTTTTCTACACCTTTTTGTGATAAAACATAAGGATTTGTTATATTTTATTATACTTTTACTATTCATTATTGATTAAATGAGTGAAAAATGGTATAAAGTTTTCTATATTGGAAAAACTTAGTTTAATTGGGTTTTTACAACCAGGTTAAATCTTTGTTTTAAAAGCTCGAAAACTTCATGTTGTAAGTTTCATTTATACTTTTCCAAGTATTTGATATTTTAATAAGCATATTCTTATTTGATTTGGTTTAAACTCTTTATATGATTGAAATTAATCATCGGGACGATGATACTTAAGGGGGAGTTATGTCACACCCCGCTAGTTTAAGTTTGGATGAGTACATAATTTTATCTGGCTGTAGGTGATATTATGTATGGTTATCTTACCTTTGTAAGATGTTTGTATTGTAATCACATATATGCTTATTGTTATAATTTTGTTTTACTTCTTTAACAACGAAGGTTGATAACAATGGCTTGTTTTTTTTTTTTGTCAATTTACTTCTTTTTTCATTGTTATACTATTGTATTGATATTACTTCCTACAACGTTGTTCATCCATTTGATTATATGATCTATGTATGATGACCATGTTCAATCTTAATAGACCATGTTTTATCTTAATAATTCAATGGTCATAGACCATGCTTGGAAAATAATTTTTTGGTAATAATGGGATCATCAACCGAGGAACTTAAATTATTTGAATTTGAGCCATTATAATGGTCATTCGAACTATTGTTGTCCTAATCGGAAATAGAATGGAATCGGAAGTTATTTTTGGGATATACATACATACATATCTGTGTGTGTGTGTGTGTGTGTGTGTGTGTGTGTATGTGTGTGTGTGTGTGTGTGTGTGTGTATACATATACATATTTATATATAAGTGTTTTTATGGTCATCGACCAGTAACTAAGTATCAATTTTATTTTATTAAATAAATGTTAAATGGTGGCAGCTCGGTTGAGCTACCATCTGAGCTTGATAATCCATCATGATGGGCAAGAAAATCATGGCATTAGCCACCCAACAACATCTAAAGTGATTTCCTTGAAATTTTAGAAATACCAATGACTACTTCGCTAATTACTTGTTTAGATTTTTCAATTTTCTTCGACCATTTGATGGGCCATATCATGAGATCTGGTGTTGGAGTTTAGTTTCGAGATTTAGGCGGCAAGTAAAAGATGGGAGACGCTTGAAAAATAGAGAAAAGGGGGAATTGGAGTAAGTTACCGATTTGCATTAATGGTGATTAATCCTAAACCCTACGAGTATGGGGAAAAGTGAGAAGCTTCTTAAGGAAGCTACCACCAAACTTAGAGTTAATTATGGTTTAATTTTTTATGGTTGTCTTTTTTTCCTCCTAAGCTCTGCATGGAGAAAATAAGGTGAAGTTATTCTCATGCATTATTGTTTCATCTTTGCATATATTTTAAACTCATATTGAGATTTTCGGGCTATTAATGGCCACTTTTATGATAAGAATGGATTCCTTTGTAAATTTGGTGATTTTTCTTATCTGGTTTTGAGAATTTTTCTTGAAAGGATTATTTTTGCACACATTTGACTTGGAAAGGAACTTGAGGATATTCTCTACATATTTTTATAGGAATTAAAATGATCTTCTCCCCTATCTTTTATATTTATAACATTAAGACATTTTTATGTTATATACACCCTGCAAATAATTATTTGGGTGATTTCTATGCTAGATAAGGTGGGTATTTTTGGGTGTTAACACAAGGAATAACATGTTAACATTTTGTTAAATCTATGTTGGTGTACTATTTGTATGTGTTTAAGGGCTGTTTTTTGAGAACCAACCTAGGATGACTTAATAGTTTTACCCCACAAAAGGGTGGTGGTTTATTATTGATTGCATTTGTTCATGGTTGATTATCTTGTTGATTTAATTTGATTTTTAACTCATAATGAGCTCAATTTTATAAATGTGTATGTTGGATATTGATGTTTTCATTTTCTTTTGTAAAACCCATTATGGGTTCATACGGATTCATGGATGTTAATCATCTTGGTGTGGTTTGATTGTCTTGAATGAGTATTGACAGGTTATGAGGTAGAAGTTGCTTGATTTTATTTTCTTCTAAGAAAACCCAATTGGGTTTGGGATCACACATAAATATTTTTTTTTTTAGGTGAAATATGGTCGCCATGTTCGATTAAAGATCTATGGTCTTTTGACATAGGTCTTTGGGAATATTTAGGGCGAACAACCTTTAGTGTGTTGAATAAGAATATATTGTTCTTTTGATAAACTACTCATTTGGGTATTTTTGTTTACAATATTCTATTTTGGCTGCTTGGTTTTACCCAACATATTTCCCTCTATTACACTCCTTTTCGATTACCTATATGCAATCCTAATCTTGACTTGAGGTGATACATAGCTTGTGAGACTACATGATGTTGTTACTAACCAAATTTTGTTTTCCTATAAACATATAACCGACCAATGCATGAGTGTAAATGGGCTTGGATGGAATTTTGAGGGCCCTTAGTTGACTTAATTGTTAAGTCAAATCTTATTCTTCTAATACGATCATTATGGTGTATGGTTTAGAAATATATATAGATGGATTTTTGGTTTGGTCTTTTAAGGTAATTTTCCTTGATATTAATGGAAAAAGGATAATGTTATTCCATGAGGTCCTGGACTATTCCTCTCGTAGACAGATAACAATAATTTTATACACTATACAATGATAAATAATCAATGTATATATTCTTTCCATAATGACTATGTGGAACTTTTGTTTAGTGAATGTTCCTTTTGGTGCGTGAATATAATCATTATATTTAAGTGATTGGGGTTTAGTTAGTAAAGTTATATGTTAATAGATTTACTAGATGTGTAATGGAAATATATTTCAAGTAGGAATTGTAAGGGGCCCATCTTGTGATTGTTTTTGAACCAATGAATTATTTATAGATTTAGTTTTGAATTATGTATTGGTTAGTCAATTGAACATGCATTTATTAAAGTATTATACCTTACCACATTCTTATGAAAGAGACTTTAAAATGAAGCAAAGTTTGGAAATGTTAGTATCTCTACTAGTTGTCTCTATATATTTTATTGCTGAGAAGAAAGATCATAGAGATGTTTTAGTGTTATAAATGGTAAAGATTAGGTGGATGAACTTTTCATGCTAGTTCTTTCAAACTGACCGTTGTCTAAAATTTTTATAGATGGTGGAAATTAAGTCTTTTCTAGTGGATGATTTAAAATGGCTATGTTGATTCAATTGTTTATTATGATTGCAAGTTATATTTATTACATGCCACTGTTTATAAAAGTGAGCTTATGCTTCGCTATATAATTTGGTTGAAAGGCATTATAGCCTCAAAAGCTATTGTACAATTTTTGAAAAAGAAATATAAATCTTGTATTCAATATTGGATATTTGTTTGTAATATAGATCATGGTTGATCATATAATTACTAATGTACTTCTAGAAATCAGCATAGTATAAATTATGTTTGGCTTAAACAATCTGATTTGATGAAGTTATGAAATATCATAATATTGATTGAGGAACATTTATGAAATAGTATACTTATGAGAATTATCTTTATACAGTTATGATAAATCAAAACTACATGAAAGTTAATGAGTTATAAAATATTATGGTAAATGAATGAGGATTATTTATTATATAGTTATATGCATGAAAATCATACTATTATGGATGATTGTATTATATTCAGTTGATAAGTTCAAGTAATATGTACTTGAGAAATAGGTCTACATTGTTATAATTAATTTAGTTATGGATTGTGTTATTAATGTAGTATGTTGCCTTAATTATATTAAATATGCTTAATGGACGTACATAAATAACTTATGGAAATGAATGTGATCTATTATCAAAACTAAGTTATGGGCCTTAGGAACATTTTCATAAGTGATAATGTATCGTTGTGATAAGAAGTAAAACTTGTCATAAAACTAATTCATTGTAATGAAATAAAATAAGGAGTTACGATGTTCCTAATAAAGAGAAATCAGTAGGCCAACTTTAAATGGTTTTGTGTGACGAATATATATTTAATGATGTAATTCATTAAGTGAATATTGTGGTATAGAAGATATCCTAAGTTGTCTTTTCAAGGTCCATTTATTACGACTATCGTAAATGAAAAGAATGTGTGTTACGCCAAGATGTGGAAGTTTTTTTGTCATGCTCAATCAAGTCACCTCGGTACCAACTTATGTTGGCTATGAGGAAGAAATTGGTTGCATGATAACGTAAGTCGATGCGTGATCACTTTCTCTCCCATAGACAATTTGAAGTGTGCACGAGATGTGCTTCATCACACGGGATAAATAGGTTTTGTACCTTGTTCATAGCTTGAAATTAAATCAACTCAACTAATTGATTCAATTCTAATAAATGAACTAAGTGACATGGTGATGGGACTTATTTTTGTTGATGAATGTTTCATCTAGAAACCGGCACGTAATGCATGACTCCTAAAATTTGGCTGAAATAGAGTAATTCATTACACTTTCAAGTTCACCTAGTTATAAAAAGTGTGTGATTCCATATGGGATTTGATTGAATTAATTTCAGTTTAACACTTAGAACAACACTTGTAAATCAATTTCAAGAAGGGTACTAAATGTATACTTTGTTTGACAGACTCGAAAGAGTAATCTATGGGGGATCAGGTAGATCTAATTGACCCATAGTTATGCACATGATTTATTGATTTGTATCTGAAGAGGTGTAATTGTAATGTTGTTGAATTTAAATGTTATGTTGTACATTTAAATCATGGAAGGAATATCTTTGTTTTGGGAAATAAAAAAAATCCCATAATTTGAAGAATTGAAAAGTAGGTGTTACATATGGTTATATCAATTGATTCCTTGAGTCTTACATATTTTGTCCATCTAGAGAAGTAATTTGTAGTTATGAATACACACTTCTTTCCAATGCTTGAAGGAGGATTATTCATGCCAATAAATTCAAGACCCCATTGTGTAAAATTTTGATTCACTTGAATTGGATGGAGGGGAAGCACAACTAATTTCTTTTTTCTGTGAAGAAAATGCATTCTTTGCATTTTCTAACCCACTTGTGTGCATTTGCAAACATGTGAGGCCAAAATTATTCTTCCTTGATGATATTCATTTTTTTTTCCTTAGTAGATAAGTTTCCACCAGAGAATCCATCGTAAAATTTTGTGAACACTTTGTTGATCATGCGCCATCAATACACTTGAGAAGCACACCATCAATGTTCATTTTGAAGAGAACATTATCAATGAGAATGTATGGAATAGACTACAATCTTATATTCCCTATCTTTACTTTGTTCATACCATAAGGGTATGTGCCAAATGATAGGAATATAGCCATGACATCCATCCATATGCACACACTAGGATAATGATTTTCTCAAGTTCATCGTGTGGAGGCTCTTCATCCAAGTAAAAATAAGTCTCTTGATTATTCTTCTCATCCTCATCAATCTGATTGTGAATCATGTTGCCTCTAACTAGCTTATTGGATTTTATAGTCGCATCAAACTCCATGATTTTGGTCACCCATTTATCTCTCTTATCACTGATTTCTTCTCCCAAGTTGAATTCTCTCACACCAAGATGTGAAACTAGCACCTTGATGGGTTTTTGCAAGAATACTATTGAAATCATTTAGAGTGTGCATGATGGAAAATACCTATTTCTCCATGAGACTGTATTTTAACTCATAATCTTTCAATTTTTTTCTCTTGAAGAAGGCCATTGGCTACTCCAGTCCTTGTTCATGTTCTTATGCCCATATAGCAATAACACTAGCATCAACTCCATAAGTATAAAGGAATAAGTCCTTAGAGTAATCCATATTGATGAGTGTTGGGGCACAAGAAATTTTGTGCTTGATTTTATTGATTCTTTATTTTCCATTTTTTGTCCATTTGAAGGATATGTCTTTCTTGAGCATCAGGGTGATGGGCCTAACCAATCCTGAAAAGTAAGGAATAAATATCCTAAAATAATTGATCATGCCTAGGAATGATTAAAAATCTTTCTTTTGTTACGGAAAATAAAGAGAGGGTATTTTTATATTTGTTCTAGATCAATGATAATATTATCCTTAGAGACCACATGGACCACAATATTTCCCTCCAAAACAAAAAATTTAAATTCTTAGAGTGAAGAGATACCCCAAATTGTTTGCATCTCTAAAATACTTTCTCCAAATGACTGATATTATTTGCACTCTTCTTTGAGAAAACATTTATGTCACCCAAGTAAACTAGGAAGAACTCATTGATATATTATTTGAAGGAAATTTCCATTTCTCTTGAGAATGTTTTGCCTATATTTGATAAACCAAAAGGCATTTTATGATAGGTGTATGTTCCCCATTTAGTTCTAAATTTTATTTTGAATTTATCCTCTTGCTTGACCATAATCTAAATGAATCTAGAGTACCCATCTAGCATGGAAAAACTTTGCGTGTCACCCACTTTGTCTACAAAATTTACTTCATACAAGGAAAAGGATCATGATCCTTCAAATATTCCTTATTTAAATCTTTGAAATCAACATAAAGTATGATTTTAGCATTATTATTATGCGGTGGAAAAATATTTTCCACCCAAGTAGAGTATTTGATAGGAAAAATAATATTTTCCTCAATGAGTTTGGATAACTCCTTCCTCATGAGGGGATCTATCTTAGGATTGATGGGCCTTTGCTTTTGTCTAATTTTCTTGATAACAAGATCAATATTGATGGAGTGTTGAGAAACAATTAGATCAAATCCATTGAGTTCCTCATACTCACACTTTTCTAAGAAATAACTCTCTGGTGCATGCAATCGTGTCGACCACTTAGTCTTACATTGTGTGCATATTATTTTCTTCACCCTTGAACTCGCCATCGAAATGAATATATTATCTAAGGTGACTATCCCTCTAGGCAAATTATTTATCTTTAGTTAAATCACTTGGTCACCATAGTTATTATGCAATTCATTCTCCATATTTGAATAAAACTAAACTTCATTGTGAATGAAATGCACAATTTGTGCCACTTGTCAAATACTTACCTCTGGTTTCATTTTCCGTAATGGACATCCCAATCACCACCTTGATTTGTTGAGAATTTCCTTAGATTAAATCCTCAACATGTGAGAATGTTGAACTAAGGGCCTCCATCTGATCTATTTTTTTATTCAATTGCCTTGGTACTTCCTGCATATTAAGATCTTCAAATCTCTCCAAGAAGTCCATAACTCTATGTTTATAATATTTCAAAATCTTATTCTTTTCTATGCACTTGTTTATAACCTATTTGATGACCAATTCAGTGTCCCCAATAAGATTTGCAATGTCTTCATTTTTCTCTTCTAATAAATAAGAAGACCATGCACTAATGCTTCATATTCTGATACATTGTTGGAGCGTACAAACTGTAAATTTTGTGCAAAGAATAATTTATCATCCTTTGGAGAGATAAGAACAAAAATTGCACCCACCCTATTTATGCCTCTAGATCCATAAAAATACATCTTCCATAGTCTAGAAGCATCATCATTTTTTTGTTTGAGTGGGGTGGGAAGCATGGCTTATTCTTTAAGGATGTAATAGGTTCTAAGACCATTTTAAATATCTATATTATAGTAATCAAATTAATAATTCTCCTTCACCCATTCATCTAATAATAGATCAGGTATGGAAGGAAGAATGGGATGCTCTTATGAAACTGTGTCTTGTTCTTGACCTTCTTGAATTAGGAAATTATCTTGGAGAGGAGAGGGTTCATATGACTCAACATGATAGAAAAATATAGGCTCAACTTATATGGTAGATCGGGTACCATACCTTGTTCTTAAAATCATATGAGACCAATCTGAAGACAAATAATCATCCACCTTGGAAGTGAAATCTCTTGATAAGCAAATGGAAAAAAATGGAGGCAAGTCAATGATTAACACATCTTGAGTTGTAGTTAGATTTGGACATGCAGGAAGGGTTAACTTAAGATCCTTAACAACTCCTATAATAATCACAGTTTAGCCATCAAGTTGTATGATTCCTCTACAGACATGGTGTACTTAAGACCTAGGATATCGGTCATTTTCTTAGGTGTGACAAAACTATTATCTCTGAGTTAATCATACAATTATGAATGAGATGTTTTCCTACTATTAAGGACATATAAAAGGGTGGGATTTTGAAACTTTTGTTTACTTTTTTCTCCTTTGTTTGACATAAATTGATGTAGTTTTAGGTATTTAGATAATCTGGATCGAGTGTGTAAGATTTACACGAGCTTCATGCAATAGATCACACTAAGATGGAATGGCGAGCATCCCACATTGTGAAATTAACATTTGTATTATTCATTTGTTCCACAATGTTTAATGGAATAACCATGGACTAATGCATTTGATGCAAAATATTCTCTTTTATTAATTTCTCTACTACTGGAGGAGGCACCTTGAGTTGTGTAGTGGCTTGATCTATCGGAGGATGTGTGCACATAGGTTCGATTAAAGCATTGTGTGGAGCCTTGTGCATAGAATGTTTTACACCATAACTATTGGTTTGATCAACATTATTCTACATTTGAGGATTAATCTAACTTCTAGAAATAGGAGGCTATACGATAGTCTCAAGTATTAATTTATTGTACCTTATGTTATCAAAAAATTGTGTGCATGACCTAATAAAGCTATCCATGGATTAGATCATTACAAAGAAATTATTCACACAAATAACATAAGGTTGGTCTTAGAAGCAACTTCTATCAGTTTTTCATTGTTTGTCTTACATGCTCTAGTGGAAGGCTCAGAACTTGAAGTATTCTGGATCATGAAAGATTACGTGTCCAAGGAATTTACATAGTCATACTGACTATGTGGCAGGTTACAAGGAAATCACCATTCTTATTCTTGAATACTGTTTTTCTACACTAGAAATAGGGATTTTCTTGAGTTGGCCATTGGAAGTGGTTGCACAAGAGAAACTGTCTAAAAAGGAAGGTGCACATTAACATTACATCTATCATTTTGTTGGTTCTACACATATCTCTAATTTGGATATTTATTTCTAAAGGGATAATGGATTTGATTGAATCCCTGATTGGATTTAATTTTAAAGGCTTGTGCCTACTACTTCTCTAAGGATATTATTTTGTTGGACACATTTCTAATCAAATCCTTCATTTCTTAATCTTCCTTTTTCTTCTAGAGAGAAAGGATGTGGAGGAAATGGGTTGGTGGCTTTTCTTAGGAATGGGAGAAATCGAAGGCTAAGGTTCTTGAGGTAATTCATGAAATAAGGGCATGGGTAATCTAGGTGTTATTTTACTAGCTTGTATTAGACAAGTTTCTTCCCTAATCGCTATAGGATAGACATCATGAAGTTACACGACACCCATCGACTATATCATCACTATAATGTCATAATTCAAAGATCTTAAGAAATAAAGAAAATCACCTTGAAGAGTTGGTATTAAGAGGGTTGGAATTCTTTCCCATGTCTTCTAAATCTAAAGTTGAAGTCATCCATGAGCTCATTAGGATTTCTCTTGATCATTATGAGTTATTATAACAAGGAGATATTGTCACTTTCTCCTCAAACTGATTACATAGTCTAGTTCCAATTCTATCCCAGTTGGTAATAGAGGTAGGTATTAAGCTTTTGTACCACTGAAGTGCATTTCCTTTGAGTGAAGCAAAAATAATCTCATAACTAAATCATCTTCTATAGCTAGATGAACAAAACATACATTTGTAATGTTGAATTTACTTAATGGGGGTAGCTTAATTATCACCAATAAAGAATGAAATACTCTGGAGTGCAGCTACTAGTATATCATGTTGCATAGGAAGATCGAAAGGAAGATGACAAAGGTAAATGTCTCTCTTTGCATCATGGTTAGGATAGATCTAAATACCCATATAGAGCACATAAAATCTCTACTAAGAGGAGTGATATATTATGCCACTGAATGCAATAGATGGAGATGTGTGCACTGATTTGTTACTTCTTCTTCTAGGAGACAACAAGAGATATTCAAATGATTCCTCAACTGCTACACTCTAACTAGTGTGTATACTTATAATGAAATAGACACGCAAACTATTGAAATAAGTAGATATAGATGTTCGAGTCACCATATTTTTTAAAATAAGCCTCCAAAGGATAAATATCAACAATAACACATCAAAATTGATGAAATAAAGATGCATAGATCTTTAAAATTGTCCTGTCAAGCATGCCAAAAACTGTTGGAGCTCAAAATTACACCCATCCCAAATCAGGATGAAGCTGGGCTTGAGGAAACATGGGACTATTGTTAGAGTAGGTATTTACCTTAGCTCATGTTCACCTAGGTACTTTATTTACCTTTATTGTATTTATCCTCACCCACTTATGTGTGTGGATATTTCTTTTATCTTATTTAGATATTAGGAGATATTATCTAGTTGTTAGGTATAGTTCTTTCGTTGATCTATGGTATTGACTAGATCCTTGATGTCTAGTTCTCTCCTAAATCTATGGTCTTGACTAGTTCTTTGATGACTAGTTATTTCCTTGATTTATGGCTTGATCTACGACCTTGACTGGTTCTTAGATTGTTATTCCTTTCCTATTTAAGCAAGGCCCATTCTCAATGTATTGCATTGAGTTCCATAATAATATATGATATTGTTTCTCATTTGTTTGCAAAGGTTTTATGTAAAGTTATTATGGTGAATTTCTTTCATCTTAATGATCATGGTTTTTATTAGAATCTATGTTCTTGGCTTGGTATGATCTAGTTATCATTCCTTTCATGGTATCAGAGCTGGAGATTGTTGTTGACATCCGTCTGTAAGTTTTATTTTGTAAATAAATTCATTGTATATTCATATATTTGGGATTTGGTCGTATTTTGTTTCTGCATGCATTTTTATGCAAAACGAAGGCTTCCATTGGATCCAGAAGGTGGGAAAACCCTAATATCAACTATAATCTTGACCTTTTAAGCGGTAGTCAGTTTTTTGTGCTTTTTTGTGGTTGCAGTGAAATACACAGGTTCACATCGAGATTCACACCACACGGTTAAGAAACCAAGGAAACTTTTAACTAGCTTTTTGGATTTTATGAGATCTACATTGGGTTGTTTTCTAGTACGGCAGATCATTTTTGGGTTGCGTGTAGAAGAATTTCGATTCTTTCTTTTTTTGGCAGGGGTCCATGGATGCTTGTGCACGTTTTTACTATTTCGGGAAAATTCGCAAGGTTGTTATTTTTGGCAAACAAAGGTCACTATCTACACAGTCCAAAAATAGTATTTTTTACCAGAAGAGGCAATTGGATGTGACTTTCTTGAAAACATGTGACACCCCCAGAATAGTAAGTTGTGCAAACACCCATTAAAATCCTTAGCCCTTGGTCATATGGTATGGTCATATGAGGGCTTAAAGCTTGTGATTCCTACTAGTAGGTACTTAGCTTCAACCCCTTTAATTTTAATTGTGTGGTGAAGGAAACAACAATTTATTTTGTTTTAGTGCCAACTAAAATAAATAACAGAGCAAAATATTAAAAAGCTTGTAACTTTTGATCGGTAACTCATTTTTGAGTGTCGTTTTTTACAAAAGTGCTTGTTTTTCATGCTCTTTCCATTGAAGTTATTTATTTTTATACTTGCACTATAATTATAAAGTGCCAAATATGGAGGAGTGTTGTAATCAATTCTCGATGCAATTTTGGTGAGCTTTGACATCGTAAATTTTTGGGAGTTGCAATTTGTACCTATCATGGATTCGAGAATGATATGCTTTTCTCTCGAAGTGTGTGGACTTCAAGAGGATATTGTGAAATTTGTGGAAGAAAATAGATCGCTCAAGAAGTGAAATTCTCTTATACAATCACTCATTCATGATAAGGATACAATAATACAATCCTGCAGAACAAACTTGCTAGCCTATAACATCACCATCATATTGTGGACAACCACAACCATGCTCATAGTCCACTTGCTGCTATTTCTCTTGAACCCACCGACATTGATCACCGATCTTTGAGTCTGTTTCTACTCTTGATGCTCATACACCTATGAATCTTGTTACTTCATGCTCTTCCACATTTGTGCCTATTACTGATACCACATGTTGTGTATCCTATTTTTGCTCAATTTGCATGGATTTTTGAGAAGCATACTACTACATTAAGTTCCCGCATGCTCCATTCTATGGGTCTCACTAGTGGAGTCATCGGCAGACATTCATAGGGTATTATTTCCTCTATTCCACATGTTAAGTTGAATTCTCATCATGACATTGGTTTTCGAGAAGATACTTCATTGGGATCACACATTGTGAGCTCCTTTTTCGTTCGCTCGACTCTTTACGAGGATCTGAGTAACACATGAGTTCTAAATCTTCACTCAGGCTTGAGAAACCTGAGATTTTAGTTTTCAGACATGATCAACCTGACACACATTCTGATGTTCTTTTGCATGCACCCATTGTGCATTTTACACCAAGTCATATGTAGGCATCTTCTTCATCCATCCGTGTTGATTTGGGGTGGATATCTGATCACTCATGGAGGCAACATAGGAATTCATTGAGAGGACTCTATAGGCGTGGCTCCTCCACCATTTGGCCTCTTGCTCCACTTTCTATACCTTTTGTATTGTGATGCTTCTTGTTTTGAGAATTTTTCTTTAGTAGGTGTAGTGTATCTCTCTTGTTTGTTGAGATATTTTGTATCTGTATTTTCAACACTTTTGGCATGTTGACAGTCTCTCTTATGGGAGAGATATTCTGGTGGAGCCCAATGTTAGTTTTTCAGTGTTTGAGTAGTTGTTTTGACAACTCATACAGATTTATAGCATCACTCCACCCATTCAGCAGTATGGGAGGGTGTGGTGCTGATCTTGCTTCTTCGGTTTTGTGTCCTTTCCTTGTTACCTTGGATTTTCTTGGATAGTGATACTCTGTATTTTATGTCCTTGCCTTGTTGCTTTGGTTATTGTTCTTGGATCGTGGCACACCTATTTGCAGCACTTGATCAAATTATGTTTGGTGTTTTTTTACACTTTTGACATCACTTCGTTGATAGTCTCCTTGTATGGAGCTATTTTGGTGGAGCCCAGTGTCAGTTTTTAGTTTTGTGATCGAGCAGTGGATTCAAACCACAGTGCACACAAAACTTCTTCAACATTGTATGAGTTTTTTGAGATGAGCTTCTTGGGATGCCTTGGAGTGGGTCTTTACTCTCTTTACTTTGTTGTTACTGGTTTTGGGTACCTTTTTCCCAGTTATTGTACATGAGTACCTCATCAGGCCTAGTTGTCGGGACTCATACTGTGGACATGCCACTTCTATTTTGGCCCCTAGCTTCACTTGAGGGGGGGTGTTAGAGTAGGTATTTACCTTAGCTCATGTTCACCTAGGTACTTTATTTACCTTTATTGTATTTATCCTCACCCACTTATGTGTGTGGATATTTCTTTTATCTTATTTAGATATTAGGAGATATTATCTAGTTGTTAGGTATAGTTCTTTCCTTGATCTATGGTATTGACTAGATCCTTGATGTCTAGTTCTCTCCTAAATCTATGGTCTTGAATAGTTATTTGATGACTAGTTATTTCCTTGATTTATGGCTTAATCTACGACCTTGACTAGTTCTTAGATTGTTATTCCTTGCCTATTTAAGCAAGGCCCATTCTCAATGTATTGCATTGAGTTCCATAATAATATATGATATTGTTTCTCATTTGTTTGCAAAGGTTTTATGTAAAGTTATTCAAGTGAATTGCTTTCATCTAACCAATCGTGGTGTTTGATTAGCATCATGTTCTTGGCTTGGTATGATCTAGTTATCGTTCCTTTCAAATATCTCCAAGTTGTGGCATTGGTGCTTGAGACAAATCTCTAGAGAATTTCATCTTCCTCTACCTATGTCTAATGCTAAAACTACTCCTATGAATTGAAATGTTGCTACCCAACGCTACTATATGTGATACTAAGGGACTATGGTAAGAAGGATATGCATAGAAGAAAACCTAAACTAAGGGGATGTGATATAACCAAAAGGAGGGGGATGAACACTCTTAGATGAGTGAAAATAAGGTAAAATTCACATATAGAGGGTAGACAAATGTGTCATTCTCTAAAAATCACTCACACGCTCACTTCCATGAGGCAAAATAGAAAAGAAACATGTAAGGGACATAAGAATACACCACAACAAACCAATACATCAAAGTAAAGGAAAGAAGATGCATCAAAATACGAGTTAGTTTAGATAATAGTCACAAAACAAGACTTGTATTACTTTCAAGAGATACACAATCTATTCCAATGGTGGAAAGAGGCAAGTATCCACATGCAGTGAACCATATCTGAGGCCTGCAACTCAAAATGCAAAGGAACACCACTTTGAATAATGTCTTTGCAAACCAAGAGGGTCCAACCTTTATAAATGAGCATTATTCATAAATATATAAAAGGAGAGAAGAGGAGGGAAGAGAGGGGATGTGATAGCACCAAAAGGAGGGGGATGAACACTCTTAGATGAGTGAAAATAAGGTAAAATTTACACATGGAGAGTAGAAAAACATGCCATGGTCTTAAAAACACTCACACACTCACTTCCATGAGACACAATAGAAAAGAAACATGTAAGGGACATAAGAATGCACCACAAAAAACCAATACAATAAAGGAAAGGAAAGAAGATACATCAAAATATGAGTTAACTTAGATAAGAGCTATAAAACAAGACTTTTTTTCTTTCAAGAGATGCAAATGTTATCCAAAATTCACCCCTAAAGGTAATTTTGATAACATGCATCAAATTCTTCAGTTCTGAGCAAGTAGAGTTGTCCAAGGCTCAAAATTGTGTTTTTGAGGCCCCCTCAACTTCTCTCTAACTCTCCCATCCAAGAAGAAATCCCAACAAGTTGAGAAAATGGAAAAATGCAAAAATAAGGTTACAGAGGATTTGTTTTAAAGTATTTCGGTCCGAAGGGTTCGGTCAAATCTTGAGGTTCATCGTACCAAGCTTGGGGCCAAAAAGTAAGAAAATCAGCTAAGTCAGACATTTTTGTCCCAAGCGGTCCGCGGGACAGTTGGGACGTCGGGACGCGAGGGACGCGAAAAGCCGAATCGGCCGAAAGTAAGAAAAATCATCCAAGTTTTTGTTTCGCACGGGTTGGGATAGCCGGGGAAAAAATGTACGCGGGACATGAATCAACCGATTTCTTTGAAAAGACAGATCCATTTCGGGAAGTTTGGAGATATTAAATGCAGGACAATTTGGGACAAAAGTACGCGTGGGACACGAATCGGCCGTTTACTGAAATACGGATTCATTTCGAGCGATTCGGAGATATTCATCGGGGCAGCCCGAGGATAAAAGTACGTAAGGGACGTGTGAGACGCAAAAAGGTGAAAAAGCCACAAGTAAGGGACAAGGAAGCTCGAATCAGCTGATGCGGGAGAATGTGTCCCAAGAAGTGGTGGGGAAAAGAGGACTTAGAAAATTTTCCAAGTTTCAGTCAAAGTTTTCAAAGGTAAAAGTTTTGGCCCACTGCCCCCATCGAATGGAATCTTGACATGTGTCATCCAAGTGGCAAAGCATGGGGGGGAAATGGGAAAATTTCCCAAAGTAAAAAATGCCAAATTTTTGAAGGGCAAAGTGCACCCCTCAGACCCGAGCCAATAAAATAGTGCCATGTGTCCAAGTGGCAAAAAAAATTTAAGGAAGGGCCCGAAAGAAATTTTCAAAGGATGAGCCCAGCGGAAAAATCAGAGCCTAACATGTGTCATCCAAGTGGTGGAGCGTGGGGAAAATTTGAAAAAAATTCAAAAAACCAAACGGGTAAAAAATTCAAACTTTTGCCCGCCGCCAATTGGGCCCTGTTTTGCACTAAAACTTCAAATCGCCATATCTTTCAATCCAGAGCTTGGTTTTTCATGTTCTTTATATGAATGGAAATCTGGTGAAATTCTCTACAAGATTCTAGGTAATTTTTACATTTTGATGGATTTTGGAGAGAGAAAATCAAAAATGCCTCTGGCACATGGTAATGGCTAGAAATGACGTTTCAACAACCAGTTTTAATGCAAAATGGGTCACATTCTCCTTCAGTATGGCCAAAAATGTTAGGGCATGGGTCTATAAGGATGCCCATGCTATTTTAATGCATCTTCATTCAATGAGGAATGGCTCCCACATTTTTACATGTTTTCTCTCTCTTGGGCTCGACCCATGCATTGTAAAAGCCAGATTTGGCTCATTTTTTTGGGGAACATTTCTTTGGATAGCAAGCTTCTTCTTTCACCTTCAACAAGTGATTTTTGCAAGTATCAAACCTCTTGATGGTGGTAACAGGTTTTCTACCTTTTTGATGTTGTAATGCAAGGATTTTGACAGTGGAAATGACAATACAGGCTCTGTGATTAGTTTTCAGCCCTTTGGTTGTGTTGTTTGCTTCATTTCAGACTTTCAATTACATCTTATCAGTTTGTGCATGATGTTTATGTTGCATTCCATGATCTGTGTCTATCTGCAGAACTAGAAGTGTTCACCACTCCTTTTCTGGTGTATCACCACTTTAGTGTAGGCTTTCATTTTATGCATTCTCTCTCCCTAGTCCCTTGGAAATTTAGATTAGAATAGTTAGTTTCCCCTGCATTAGAGTAGATTGTGGCAAGTAGTTTAGGAGCAAGAACCAGCTTTCTCTGGAGGTCTATCTCAAGTAGCAAGTCCCACAACTTGGAGATAGTACCCATGTTATCCAATCACACTGTGAGTTCAAGTATATGCACTTGTATAAACCATAGAAGGGTGTTGTGATTTGGTGATAACAGATTCTAGCACGCCAGATGGGACCTTAGAGGTCTTTCACTTTATCTTTGATAGGTTGGTGTGTTCCTGTTAAAGATTCAACCTTTTGGAGGCACTTTCAAAAGCACATCTGTGACTCCATCTAGTAAATAACTCATTCTCTGAGTTGCAGACCCATTTTCCATCCATTCTTCTTTCCATCATTTTCATTCTTTTCCATTCCATGAAGTTGTGCAATCATGACTTCATTTCCATCATGGAATTCACATTTTCAACAACAGCAGTATATCACACCTCCAACATGTTTTACAAATCCTCCAAATCAGCATTTTGATCAAATTCAAAATCAGCATGTCTACCCATATGAGCAGCAATGCCAAAGTCAGTTTGGTTGTGAAGCACATCAAGAGCAAGGGTACGCATGTAATGAAGACAATCAAATGGAAAATGCAGATCTGCTGAACAAATCCAAAATATGGAGGCAAAAATGGTGCAATCAAGAGCAACAGCTCAAATGAAGGCTTTCAGAATTGGTTGCAGGACTCCTTGTCCATGGGGAGGCCCTTTTCCAAGACACTTCAGCCCTCAGGAAAAGCTAGAATTTATGATGAAGATGCTGCCCCAACTTGCACAATGGACAAAGCAAAAATAGAGGCATATACACTTGGTGTTGAACAACCTTGTCAATGGGTAAGTCCTACACCATCATCTGGTTTTTCTCACCCCATCACTCAAGCAACATCATCTCATTTGGAATTTCAAATTCTAAATCCAGTCAATGCTGCCCCAGGAGTTAATTCCATTTCTCCATTCCCTAGTCTTCCACCACATCTCAATTCTTCCTTCCCCTTTCCTTCCAAACAGTCATCCCCTCCACAAAAGCTAATAGAAATACCCTCTCCTCCAAAGAAACAAGAGTTTCTACCTCCTCCACCACCATGAAAAATTTCCAAGCCATTTGAGTTACAATCCACTTCTCCTCTTGCATTCCCAAATCCATGTTGGGAGGATAAAAATTAGAATGCCAGTCAAGGAAAACAATAGCAAAAAGAAAATCCAAACAAGGATGAAGAAATTCAAAGTCTGAAGAGTTGGGCTCTTAAATTTGGGATGAAAAAGATCCCCTTGATGGTTAAGCCTTCAGAAGAGGTTGGAGTTGGAGAAAAAGTGGTGGTTAGGACTGATTTTGTGGCAGCAGAAGAAGAGAAAAAAGAAGAAGTAGATCAGTAGTCAGTTTTCTCAGAAAGTAGTGTCCATGTTGGCACTCTATTTGAAGGGAATGCTGATTCAATTCAAGTTACACAATCAGCCATAGAGGAAGAAAGCTCAGAAGAAGATCTTACAGTCCCAACTTGTCCTCTAGAGCAGCAGATTGAAGAGTTTGACTTGACAAACTTCATGCTAGAAGAAGAGTTCTATCAAGAGCAAGATTACCTTCAAGTAGTAGAGGAGGAAGAAGCTACTCCAAATCCAAAAGAAGAGGAGCACATTCTAGTTGTGGAGGAGAAAATTATAGATCTAAGGGCTTTGAGCACAAAGCAGGCTACAGGAGAACCTTCAGTTCTTCTTTCTACTTCATCCCTCTCATGTTCTAGTGCTGAAGAAGAGTTTGATCTCTCAAACTCAATGTTGGAGGATAGAAGAAACCATGATGATCAAGTTCTGAGATCAAGAGGAGACCATGGAGGAAGTTGAGCATTTGCGGCGGGGCAACAATGAGGTAGTGTATCTGCCGATTTGGAGGATTGTTTTGATAAAGAAGAACCAGTTGAGTTTCCACCATTCTTTCTTTCATCTTCCACGTCCCAAATACTTGAGCCTTCTATCATGAAGTAGAGCATTTATTTGTAGTAGCCTGCATCTTATAGCAGCTCTTTGGAACCAAGATTGGAAAATTTTAATCTTTCATGTTCTTCATTGGAGGAAGAGAAAGCGCAGAAAGGTTCTACCATTGCTCCCACACCATCCATTCAAAAGGGTTTACAAGAGAACTCCATTCTTGGAGTTGAAAATCAAGGCAATGGGTATACTCAAAGGACCATACCTTGCCTAATCGGTATCCGCTTCATTGGAACCAAAGGAGAAGTCACAACCAGTCATGCTTGCTCCTAAGCATGAGGATGAGCTCAAAGAACCAAGGATCATCTATCATACCTCTCCAATCCAAATGCGAGAACAACTAAAGAGATATTGAATTTTCCTTCACATACCTTGATGATTTTGGTGGAAGACCAGTTTCTTGTTGATTTTCCTTTCATCCAATCAGCCATGTTCAATGCCAAATCACTTGCATGGTTGCCAATTTTGAAGAAAGGAAGCTATTTTGCACAACCAGTTGCAGGGTTTGTGTAGCTTACCTTTGCTTCCAGTTAGAATAGAGTAGGTAGATTTGCTTTCAGTAAAAGAAGTGCTTGTGCACACTCTGCATGTTCCATTTAGAGCATGTATGATTTTCGATTTTGTACATAGTTTTGGTGCTTTGCTTGGTTTTGCTCTTACGCAGATTCTTTTTAGGTGGCATTTTGGTGAGAACAACTCTAAGTTCAATGGGTTTCAAGTGGCTCAGAGGGAAGTTTTCAAAGTTCATATCAGTTTTCAGGCTATTACTTATGACTCCATGCCCAATGGATTGCTTAAAGGCCACTGATCTTCTTCATCGGCGGGCAGATAACCCCGCTGAGTCGCCAAAATTGTTATCCAAAATTCACCCCTAAAGGTAATTTTGATAACATGCATCAAATTCTTCAGTCCTGAGCAAGTAGATTGATTCAAGGCCTGAAATCATGTTTTTGGGGCCCCCTCGGCTTCTCTCTAACTCTCCCATCCAAGAAGAAATCCCAACAAGTTGAGAAAATGGAAAAAATGCAAAAAATAAGGTTGCAGGACTGTTTTAAAGCATTTCGGTCTGAAGGGTTCGGGTCATACTGAGGTTCGTCATACCAAGCTTGGGGCCAAAAAAGCAAGAAAATTGGCTAAGTCGGACATTTTTGTCCCAGGCGGTCCACGAGACAGTTGGGACGTCGGGACGCGAGGGACGTAAAAAGCCAAATCGGCCGCAAGCAGGAAAAATCGTCCAAGTTTTTTGTTTCGCATGGGTTGGGACAGTCGGGACAAAAGTATGCATGGGATGTGAATCGGCCGATTTGCTGAAAGACAGTCCATTTCGGGCAGTTTAGAGATATTCATCTCCAGGGGCAGTACAGACAAAAGTATGTGTGGGACGCGAATCGGCCGGTTTACCGAAAGATAGTCCATTTCGGGCAGTTCGGAGATATTCGTCAGGACAGTAGGACAAAAGTACGTGAGAGACACATGAGATGTGAAAAGGTGAAAAAGCCACAAGTAGGGACAAGGAAGCCCGAATCGGCCGATGCGGGAGAATGTGTCCCAGGAAGTGGCGGGGAAAGAGGACTTAGAAAATTTTCCAAGTTTCGGTCAAAGTTTTCAAAGGTAAAAGTTTTGGCCCACTGCCCCCGCCATCGAATGGAATCTTGACATGTGTCATCCAAGTGGCGGAGCACGGGGAAATGGGAAATTTTCCCAAAGTGAAAAATGCCAAATTTTCGAAGGGCAAAGTGCGCCCCTCAGGCCCGAGCCAATAAAATAGTGCCACGTGTCCAAGTGGCAAAAATTTTAAGGAAGGGCCCGAAAGAAATTTTCAAAGGATGAGCCCGTGGAAAAATCAGAGCCTGACATGTGTCATCCAAGTGGTAGAGCACGGGGAAAATTTGAAAATTTTTCCAAAAAACAAATGGGTAAAAAATTCAAACTTTTGCCCGCCGACCCGATTGGGCCCTGTTTTGCACTAAAACTTCAAATCACCATATCTTTCGATCCAGCTCGATTTTCATGTTCTTTATATAAATGGAAATCTGGTGAAATTATCTACAATATTCTAGGGTAATTTTTGCAATTTTATGGAGTTTGGAGAGAGAAAATCAAAAATGCCTCTAGCACGTGGTAATGGCCAGAAATGACGTTTCAACAACCAGTTTTAATCCAAAATGGGTCGTATTCTCCTTGAGATAGCCAAAAATGTCGGGGCATGGGTGCAAGGAAACCCATGCTTGTTTTAATGCATCTTCATTCAATGAGGAATGGCTCCCATGTTTTTACACATTTTCTCTCTCCTGGGCTCGACCCATGCATTGTAAAAAGCCGATTTGGCTCATTTTTTGGGGAACATTTCTTTGGATAGCAAGCTTCTTCTTTCACCTTCAACAAGTGATTTTTGCAAGTATCAGACCTCTTGATGGTGGTAACAGGTTTTCTACCTTTTTGATGTTGTAATGCAAGGATTTTGACAGTGGAAATGACAATACAGGCTCTGTGATCAGTTTTCAGCCCTTTGGTTGTGTTGTTTGCTTCATTTCAGACTTTCAATTACATCTTATCAGTTTGTGCATGATGTTTATGTTGCATTCCATGATCTGTGTCTATCTGCAGAACTAGAAGTGTTCACCACTCCTTTTCTGGTGTATCACCGCTTTAGTGTAGGCTTTCATTTTATGCATTCTCTCTCCCTGGTCCCTTGGAAATTTAGATTAGAATAGTTAGTTTCCCCTGCATTAGAGTAGATTGTGGCAGGTAGTTTAGGAGCAAGAACCAACTTTCTCTGGAGGTCTATCTCAATTAGCAAGTCCCACAACTTGGAGATAGTACCCATGTTATCCAATCACACCGTGAGTTCAAGTATATGCACTTGTATAAACCATAGAAGGGTGCTGTGATTTGGTGATAACAACAAAATCTATTCCAATGGTGGAAAGAGGAAAGTATCCATATGCGGTGAACCATATCGAGGCACGGAAGTCAAAATTCAAAGGAACACCACTATGAATAATTCCCTTGCAAACGAAGAGGGTCCAACCTTTATAAATGAGCATTATTCAAAAATATATAGAAGAAGGAGATAAGAGGAGGGAAGAGAGAGAGAAATTCATATTTGTAATCACACTCACCAAAAACACGTAATAAATTCTTGTGAAACTTCTTACAAAGCACTATCGATCCACCTTCCCATGTCGACTTAACTTGTGTGACAAGAAAAGAGGTGAAATGTGATCAAACATTGGTGGTTAAGTCGATGAATGTGTGCATTAATGACTAAAATCATGTTTCCCTGTGTTCACCTATGAAATCCTACCAAAATCTAACTTTGAAAACCCTAGAGTTTATCCCTCAACAACTTTCTAAAAATACTAGGTCCATATGAATCCAAGCTCTTTGGAGGAAGTTATGGTGGTTTAAAGCTTTGTAGAACAAGATGAACACACATGAAACATGTCACAATCTGATCATCAAAAGGATTCATCTGATTATCTATTTGTTTTATATTTTTTTTCACATGTCATGCATTCATTTTCCATAAGGATTTGACATACAACTTACAATTTATGATAGGTTACAGTTGTGCACTCTCTAACAAGTTCCAAGTAGTGACACTTGGCATTCATTGATTGGTGCAGAACATTGAAACTTTGGTGTATGTGCAAGGGAAGGAGTCACAAGAATGAATAATGAAGAGGTCTAAAGTACATGTGAGAGGGTGCACAGGGAAAGGAAGAAAATGTGCATATCTACAAAGATATGCAAATGTGTAAGGGAAAAGGGGAAGAGCGCAAGACAAGGATGCGAGGAAGAAAGTACATGGGGAAAGTGCATCAAATGAGAATGAGTGTATGTAAGAGATGTGTGAAACTCAATAAGGAAGAGGCATGCATGAAAATGTGTGTTAGGGACTTAGAAAAATAGAGGGCAAGTCAATGGGTACACAAGGAGTGCGCACGGAGGGGATATGGAAAGAGATAGAAGAATGCAAAGGAGGAAGGCAAGAGTACACAAACGTTACATAGAAGAAAGTGAAGGGAAGGTAAAGAAAAAGGATGATTAGGAAGGGTTTATGAGGGCATGCATGAAGAAGCGTAATCAAGCAAGCATGTGCAAGGAAGAGAATTAATGGTGCACGCAACCTAAAAAACTTGAACTAAGAGCTAGAATGGGCATCAGAAGTTATCTAAATAACCATGGGTTATTTTGGACAACACTTACCCAGGAAAACCTTATATTATTTTTAATCCAAAATTTCTTATGAGATCATTCCGAAAATTTTAGGATCCAATTCTTCCTTCATTTTTAAATTTACCTCCCATTTTTATTCTACTCAAACATGTGCACCAGTGATGACTACAATAAAAATAATCATGATGAAAAGGTAAACTAGAAATTTTGAGTGAACGTGGAATTTATGATTCATCTTAGGATTTTATTCAGGTCTCAACTCTTCATATAATTCTGGAATGCTTATGTGAATCTCCACCGGGACCAGGGATCTTCATCTGCACTATCGAGCCAATACCTCAAAATATAGACAATAGAATATCCTGAAACCTTTTGTAATGTGAATTATACCTTATTATATTTATTATTATTATCTATTAAATTCAAAAAATATCCTGAAGCTCCTAAACCATTCAAAACAATCTCACTAGTTTTTTTCTTTCATTTCCCTACACCATGCTATAAGTAGTCGGTGTTGCATAGCTTGTTCCTAAACCTATTTTTCCTTGTATAACTTCCTAAACTTCCTCTGATGATCTCATATCTCTATCACACACTACTTGGATGCATTATCTCTTCTTGATACATTCCGAGGGGGTGTTTACTAGGTGTAAAAATCCGAAAATAGGCCTTTTTGGGCCTTCGAGAGCAATTCCTTCAAATTGGATCAAAATGAATCCATGAATTACTTCTCACCAACTTACCTACACATTAAAAATAATTCAAAAATTTAGTTAGCATATCCCTCTCATCCATGATGGGGTTTGCATAGTCCGTGATTTCCTAAATGACATGTTTACATTACCCAATTTAGGGGTTTTTTAGTATGGGCTTAGTTGTCATGGAAAAAAATCAATTTTCATGCTAGACATTTATCATGACAACAACTAGCTATAACCTGGGGACTTGTTTTGGTTTTAATAAATTGAGAAAGAAATAAGTAGGAACCACAGAATCCCAAGAAACTAAGAGGACTAGTGCCTTATACATTGGGAAATAGAGTGATTGCATATCAAGGATGGATACAAAAAAACCTCACTATTGAACACAACACATGATGGAAAGGTAAACACACACACCTATATTCACATATGGTACATGTGGGGGACAACCCTCTTTCATTGAATCACTTTTCTCTTTAGAAATTACCCTTGAATGGGAAACATTGAATTATGATGTTACGAATATCCATTGACTAGCTCGAGGAAGTAGCCTCCTTTCCTCAATTGCTTATGAAATCCAAGTGATTTCATAAGTATTTTTATGTTTAGGAGTGATGAGCCTACATGATCCCTTTAATGCTGAGAAATTCACTCAAAAATTGCATCAATTTCATATTGTAAATTAGCTTCTATGTTTACCCACACTGTTGATTTCTTACTTTTAATTTAACCACTGCGCCAAGGATTTTTATTGGATTATTTGAATGCTCTAAGTTCTCCTCTTTCCCATATTCATTCTTATTGACAAAATTTTCATGAGAAGCATTGAGTCCATCCTTTTGTCCTATTTTATCATGATACATTTGGGCATCAAATGAAGAATCAAACTTAGCTTCACACTTATCTTGCATGGCATGAGCTTAGATATTGAGACTTAGTTCCATAGCTTTTGTTTCTTCTGCAACTTTCAATATTTCTTACATGTACTCCTTTGAATTTTTGAATTCTTACCTTTGCATTCATTTAGAGAATATTTATTTTGAATTTTTAGGAAACAATTTGGGGAAATTAATTCCTCATCCCAAGACTCATTGATATTCACTGATTCTTAAGCATAGGATGCTTCAACTTTGAAGGAATCTAAGACTTTGATTTCAATATTTTCATCATAGAGGTAATCTTCCTCTTCAAATGGAAAAGATAAAACATCAATTTCATCATTACATCCATAAATTATTATTTCATGAGATATATTGGATTCCTCATATTGATTTGCTTCATCGTGACAATTTTTTAGAATGAATTAGGAAGCCAAAATTAGATTTACACTTGTCTTGCAATTCCATGACTTACATAGGAATTTAAGGTTGAGTTGAGGATCTTCTATTTCTTCATAAACTCTTATCATTTCTTGCACAAATTATTCTTTCAAATATTTCAAAGGATTGTCACAATTTTTCCTTTCTTATTCATGAATGAAATGATCAAGAGAATCTTCATCTTTGAATGGGAATGAGAACAACTCTTCACCGTGGATAAATACATTGGCTGATTTTTCAGCTTAGAACTCATCAAAATTGTTGTCTTCTTCATGGATCACATCATTTAGAAATTATTCAAATCCTCTTACAACTAAATATTTCTCCACTCTCTTTCATACTCAATACCCCATCAAAAAGGAATGATTGGTCCTATCAAGGTAGGAATTTTATCCTCTTTGGATTTTTTAAATAATTCCTATTCCTGCTATCTTGGTACAAGATGTTAGCTCTTGGATTTTCTAAATTTTGCACTTTATATCTCCTCTTTTTCATTGAGAGTAACTTTTCTATATCTTTCTTAACCAGAATGGTTTTGGAAGACTAATTCATCTTGATTTTCATTCCAATTCTTAGCAAAATTCATAATTCCTACTACCAAGATAGGCATTGACACCCTTTTTCTCATAAATTTGGTGAGGGATAAGCTGTAAATCTTGTATATTCCCCAAAAGTGAGACTTCCTTTGACTCCATGGAGTAACAAGATCCATTGGCCCATGTTAACGTAAGTCTCAGATCTTTGGAAACTTTTATGGGCATTACATTTTCAGAAGCACATGAATCTATTATACAATTATTTAATCGGTATCCTCTAATGAGAAGGGAGAGATAGAAAGGATAAATCTTATCATTTTTTAATGCACTCATAGAAAGAATGTTTTGTAATGGAGGAGTAGGTGGAATTGGTAGTATTCGTTTAGAACTAGGAGTTATAGTATTGGGCTTTAAACCACTACCCTTGATATGATTGATAATATTGTCAAATCTTTTAGGGTGATTCTACAAATAATCAGATTCATAAATCTACATTTTGGACTTGTTCATATATTTTATGATATCAAAAGGGGTGTATGATGGTGAAGTAAAATGAGAATAGGATCAAGAAAAAAGTTCTATTTTACAAGCATACCAAAATCTCTTGAAGGATTATCTCTTACATGAACTAAATTAGAATTAGAATGAGCATTTGGAGACTTACTTGGAATAGATGGCCTCTTTCTTGCCATGGGGTTCGGTTTCTCCATTGCATACTCCATGGAAGGTGGAAGTTGATATCCTTGAATAATTATTTTACTTTTTAGATTTGCCACATGAGGATTTTCAATCTTCTTATTTTTTTACTGATAGCAGAGGGAGAATCTCCTTTTTTAGACTAAGAGCGGGTGAATACTGCACATGAGAAACTAGGTGCATCTTCATCATCATCTTCTTCACCTCCTAAATATTCATAGAATTTGATTTGTACATCATTATCTACTTCTTCAATCTCTAGGACATCACTTTCCTCACTTTCTTATTCAATTCCTTCATATTCTTGAGTTCTACAAATTTCATTGATAGGTGGAGCCTCCAAGGCAAGCCTTTGGGGTGTTCTTGTAATCTAATTTTTGTAATGATTTTGATGGGACATTCACTAGAAACAACCATCTTCAACATTTTCTATTCATTTGCCAATTATTTCAATAATGAATGAGTTATCTCATTATTGGGATGTTGGGCCTTATCCTTCATTGAAGGATTCTTGATATTTCCTGACAAGATGAGGTCATCTTCCACTTCAATGGAAATTTCTTGAGCATGGCCCAAATTTCTTGGTTGAACTCTTTGAAGGATGAATCCCACCTCGGAAATTAAGCATTGATGAAGAATATTTTCACATTTTCATTGGAGGGAAAAGCTTCAAAGGGTATCCTCTTAAGTAACCTATTATAGCAAGATACGAAGTCCCTCATAGTCTCATTGTGCTCCTTTTTCATCTAAACCAAGTGAACTAGGAGGTCTTAAAAATCTTTAGTAGATTTAAACCTTGCTTCAAATATAGTTTTGATGTCTTCCCAATTAGTAATGGATCTAGATGGTAGGAGATAGAACCACTCTGCTAACTTTTCTTACAAATAGTCTTATTGACACATCTTCATGTTCTAATCCTAACACTCCACATGTTGTGATGAATGTTTTTACGTATTCCTCTAGGAGATTCGTTTCATTTCCTCTAAATTTAGGGAAACTCTTATAAGATACCCTTGGTAATTCATGGATAGGTGGAGGGAGGGAAATTAGACATCTTTTTCTGCCCCATGGGACAATTTGTGGAGGCCTTTCTCTTTCTTATGTCATTCTTACTTCTGGTTCTACTTCTACTTCTATAAATTCTTCTCCAAATTCTTCTTTTGGTTCCTTTTTTCTTCTTCACTTGGGAATTCAATGTTTAATGGTGGTTGAAATATGGGAGAATCAAGAGGATTTACAAGAAAGGTATTAATAGGATTTCTAGGTATACCACTTGAATAATCATATAGAGATGAGGCTTGAGAGAAGAAATATGGATTATCTCTTATTTGTTCTTGCTGATTTTTCAAAGCCTCAAAAGTGGGGTCAACAATTCCTCTCAACCTATTCAATATGGTATATCTTCTATTAGCCAATTTTGGGAAAGATTGGATTCAACTCAAGGTATATTTTGTTCACTCTTTTGTGGGAATTTAGATTTTCAAATTTCTAATTTTTTATTTTTTTGGAATATTTTATTTTTACAATTTTTGGGTCCATATATTGGATGCAAAATATGCCCCATGGTGGACACTTAAAACTATTAGAGAAATAATTTTTCGGTGGGAAAACTATAGGATTTCACAAATGCTTTGGGAATAGGTCCCTCTACTTAAATGGGGCAGCTCCATTTATTGAAAGTAAGGAAGATTATGTACCCTATTCAATCAAATGGGGTGCTTTTTCAATAGGGGATCACACAAGGGTACCTCACTACACGTTTGGCAACGTGATTGTAGGAACTACAAGGAGGAAACTTTCTTAGAGATATATATGAAGAGAATAGAAAATAGGGGATTTTAGTCAATAAATAGTATCAAATAGTTTATTATATCAAAATAGAATATTTCACTTGCATCAATAAAAGAAACCATTCACATAGAAATAGGAACAATCAACAATAAACACAAAGTTTTATTACATCATGTTGCACAATTTATAATTCTCATGGAGTATAAGTTGAGATGGAGATAGAATAAAAATAGACAAGAGAATAGAGGAAATGAAGGCACTTGTTCCTAGAAATAAAATGGGAGATAGTAAATAAGAATTAACCATCCCTTTATAATGAGGATATCATCTCCTTTTATAGATTTACAATTCAACTCTTCCTCTACCCCCACATGACTTTTCATGTTCCTATTCAACTTGTGACTTTTCATTATCCTAGGAAAGAAAAAATTAAGTACCCCTCTTATAATTTGAGGAAGTTTTTTACATCTTGCAAATATTTCATTATCACTTGAATGAATAGGAAAAAACATCATGATCATGTACAATGAGGAATTAGGAGGGAAGAAGAGGAGAAATAATGAGAGAGGAGAGAAATAAATGCTCCAAAGCATGGATGAAGATGTCTCCTCCTTTTGATGTAGATGAGAATCAATTCTAGAATTGATAAAGATAAAAATCTGACCCATTATAACCCTCCACAACACTATGATGTATTGATGAGGATATTTGATGAAGACCTTTGAACACTCTGCATCCTTTGGAAAACTCACTAGAGTGATACACTTCGGAACATTGCTTGAGTGCATTGATAAGAGGAGTGATGAGTACTTCCTCAACTCTGTAACATTACACATTGTAAGCTCATTACTTGACTAATTAGAAACTAGAATGGAAGGTGAATACTATTAAATATGATGAGGTAAACTTTATCTCACTTGAAAAATCCTTTAACCTTTGAAATATTGTAATGGAAACCAAAATGCCAAGTTCTTGATGCAACTTGAGACAATTTCCTAGACAAAACAACTTGATGATTTAGAGTCATCCATGAGATGAGGTGAAGAGAAATATGATCATACGATGAGTTGGAAATTTTAGGTAACTTGAAATCCCCTTTGGATTCGGGGACTGTTAGTAATGAGTTGTCATCTGTAGTGATTGTTCGGGAGGCAAGGTCATAGTGTTTGGCACAAGCTACGACCAATTCAGTGCTCTGGACTAAAAGTGGGTGGCTTCCTGCTCTAAAAATATTATTGGTAAATATATTTTCTTCCATTGATTCTCTAACTTGATTTTTTATTTGATTACTCATTTCTTCCAGATCTAGGTGGCCTACATCATTATATCACACAAGTGGATATTTAGTTGGCAATGTTAAATTGGCTCATAACCAGTGTATTTGATCATCATGTTTGCATGTAAAAGATATGGACTTATGAGATGGGGGTATGTGAAAAAATTGAATGGGATCTAAGAAATTACTATTTTTAGTAAGTTACACCTCACCTTTACTTTCAAAATTTATCAATTTTTCCAATTTCACAATTTTCAGTTTTGGAGTCCCAAAATTAAGGATTACGCATAGGGTTCAACATGCTTACTTATTCATTGTCATAATTAGAATGAAGGAAGGAATGGAGATCTATGGAAAGATGGATGCGGGGCGAAGGGAGAAAAGAAATGAATTCCAAAGTAGAAAGGTTCTACCTTCAAAAGGAGGGTTTATGTTTTGGGCTAAGTAAACAAGAGCCAAACTTACTCACATAAACAAAAAAGCAATAAACTTGATAAACAAATGACAAAAGTATAGGTGAATCTAACAGAATAAGCATGCAGATCTAACTTAAGAAAGATCTAACACATAACACAAGAATTCAGCACAAAGTCTCAATTTTGTATTAATAATTTGTTCTGTTACAAGAAAGCTCAAAGTCTTTCTCTCCTCACTTCTATTTTTCATACAAATTTGCTCACACCTTGAATACTACAAGTATCCAAGTATTTATAGAAGGAGAAGGAGAAAGAAGACAAAAAGGAGCCAACAACTATTTACAAAATATCTACAAAATATTTAAAAGTCAAATGTTGACTTTAGGGCAATTTTGTGGATGACAACATCTCATGGTGCAACATGGATGATGTCATCATTTGTGCCAACATTCTTTTAAATATTTTTACAAAAATGGGATTAATCCCATGAGGAAGGAGCCTATTCATTCATCATCCCTTGGCTTGAAAGGAGTGTCCTGCTTCTGCTCAGGAGAGGTAATGTGAAATTGAGCTCGATACTCCATGAACTTGCTTACCATCACTTGAAGTTGATCCTGAGCGGGACCCTTGGTGTGATCCCCGATGACTTCACAAGTCTCCCGTTCATCTCTGAGTCTTTCGGGAGTTTGAAATATTCATTACCTACCTCCATCAGGTATCCAACAAAGTCACGGTAGGCTAGAAGGTTGTTGATAGATTCTATATCAAAAGTGGCCTCTGACGCTAAACCTACGATGTGATTTCCTTGAAAAATCTAAATAGTATCATCTACCTTCCTCAAGGTATGATGGGCAAGTAACCCTAGAGACATTCTTAAGATGATCTGCTCCATTTGATGCATTGCATCCAGGGCTTCCTCCTTGATTTTGTCTATCTTTTCCAAGACAAACTCCATTTGGTCAACCTATAGTCTAAAGCAGCAAGGACTTTGTTGGGTGCTCTCGGGTGATCAAAGACGCTAATTTCATTAAGTCATCGACTGGTAGTCAAGCATCTTCTAGAATGTCTCGTGTTGTAACCTGGCATGGTCCAACTCTTTGGAGATAGGTCCTGCTATTGCCTAGAGTTCCTTGTTAGCTTGATCTATATTTTGATAGCTCTGTGAACTTTGTAATCACTTCCTCACTATCTTTGAGGATCTTCTCTCTCTAGGTGGACACTGCTACACCTTGCTCACCAATCTTGGCGTACTCATTTATCTTCTCTTGACTAAGAACTTTAGGAGTTTGGTGGCAGCTATAGGAGGTGCATTGCCCATCTTTTGCAGGGCTTGGAGAAGATGCTTGTTTTTCTCTTTTAATATTCTCTTCTCTTCCTTTGCTTCTTGAAGCTTTTTGCAAAGGGCATCCACTGTGGATAAGGCCTCTCCTTGTAGGCTCTCTGATGATGTTCCCATTGTGACCTGAGTCACTGTAAAATCTATAGGAGACAGATCTTCTTTCTTCTTTGTGGGATCAGGGTATGCGATCTCCATAACCCTTTCACTGAAGTGCTTTGAGAGAAGTGGGTTATAGCCTTTTTCTTCTTAGGCCCTTTAGTTGGAATAACGAGAGAAGTCCATAGGTGCAATAGGGACTTTCCTCTTGTGTTGGCTCAGGTGTTTGGAGATCCATTATGGACTTAAGGGAGTGGGACCAGAGGAAGAGGAGGAAATGGGGGTGGAAGAAGGAGCAACTACAGTGGACACGGGAAATGTGTCGAGACACTTGGTGGTGGCATTGAGAAAGAATCCAACCCTCCAATGCTCACGGGGGTAGGAGTCACTGCAGGAGAGGGAAACCGTGGGGGTGGAAGGGATCTGTGAGATGAGGGAAGAAATGTTGGGGGACAGATCCACGAGGGAAGAGAAGATGGAGGAAGAGGAGGGGGAATGGTAGAAGATGGGGGAGAAGACACAACCAAAGGAGTGGTTGGTTGAGTGACATGAGGAGGGGAAGGAGGAGTGGAGATGGGATGGTGGGAACCTCACCAGTTGTAGTAGTGGCAACATCCTGAGTGGATGTGCCCATTGGAGCACTTACTGCTTCTTCTTCTTCTTCTTGGGGATATTAGGTTTACTACTACTTGCTCCTCGGTGGTGGAAGGAGGGCTCTCAGGAATTTCCTCCTGAGCAGTGCTTGTCTCTCCCTCTTTATCTTTTCCTTTTCCTTTAGGCAAGTGCTTTGGCTTGGTGGGTGCATTACCCAAGGGAGACGTGGTAAAGTCTACTCCAAGGTAGATGAGACCATTTTTCTTGCACCAATGCTCGGTGCACTGCAGAGTGCCTTTGACCCTTTCCTCAATAGTCTGAGGGGCCTTGTTTCTATCAATTTCAGCAAATGGCCAATTGTCCCCATCCGTGTCTAGATAAACCTGATCAACTTCTTGATCAGTTGCTTGGAAACCCTTTGGGATGATGGCCACACCATATTGAATGATCTCTGCCGGGCCAAGCGGGAGTGATCCTTTCATCTAGCTTCGACTTCATGATATAGATCGATGTAGATATCTTGATCTGAGGGATGTGAATTGGATCGAGCTTTTCCCTTGGAAGAAATCACGAGGATCAAAGGTTGGCCTCATCGAGAAATTATGCTTTAAGTTGAGCAATTCAAGCTCTGCAAACATCTCCCGGCTTTTCTCTGTGAAGTGCAGGTGTACCTTCCCACTTTGTGAGGGGAATGGAGTTCCACCCTTCTTCCTTTTCAAACACTTCTCATGGTATGTGATAAGCTGTCTAGACAGCTCCAATAGGATCAGCTTGGGTCCCACATACCTCGGCAATTTGGTGGGCTCTCCCAAGAAGTTAGCGGCTCTGAGATAGGTGAAAGTGGGGAATTACGTGAATAACGCTCCCCACTTCTCTGTGGTGGTGACCACGCTTTTGGTCATCTGACCATGAGTCATGTTGGGCCTCAAGAGGTAGATGACGCCATAGAAGAAGGCATCATTGATTTTACTTGAATTGGGCTATGTTGTTTTCTAGTTTTAACTCTAGATAGTACTCGTATATTTTGACCTGGGGCCATACCCCATACCGATTCAATGTTGGGTAGTCCCTCTCTAGAGGCAGCAACATATACCACATAGGAGTTCATATAGAACCTCCCAGTTGTTGAAAGTTGTTGAAGCTGCTCGAGATTGTGCTGTTGATAATCTCTCCCCATTCAAAATGCTGATCAAGAACATTTTTATTCATGGTTTCTAAATATCTGAGCATCCACTTGTGAAAGTAATGGGCATCGGGAAGCCCAAACACCCTACTCAGGAAGGTGATGGTGTCACTCAGCTCCTCTAAAAAGTCACTATGATGAATGACTTGTGGCCACTGCTTACCACCTTCTTGTTTTGAGGTACACCTCATTCATCAGTTGCATACATTTGTCTTCATTTTCATTCCATGTCTTCATGCAGTCCTCTTGGCTTACTGCTACAAAATGTCGGTGGTGAGGGATACCCAACATGATCTCAAAATGTCGGGCCGTGAGGTTGATTATTACCTCGCCCTTCTCATTTTTGACACATCTTGTGTCCTTATTATAACAATGGCCCACCAACATCATGAACTCATTGTTGATTGCACTTACGGGGATCCCTGTAGCAAAGTGTAGACCACTACCAACCAATTTATCCATCCATGGGCTACCTGTGACCTTCTTGGTTCTAGCCCAGAAGTCCTCCATGTCAATGTGCCCAGTTCTAAATCTCTGATATCTAGATCACACTCTGCAAGGATTCAGGCATCCTGACCCTTTGGTATTTATATTTCATTTCTTCTTCTATTAGCTTGGCTTTACCCTTGGACTTGGTTGGCTTCTTACTCGATGAAGACATGTGTGAATCTGAGTTCAGTTGTTGATCTGCAAGAAGAATCAGGGAAGTCCATCACAAAAGAGCCATGTTAGCTATTAAGTCATCCATCAAAGCTTACAGAATGAAAAGTTAGCAATTTATGAGCCTCTGGGGCATGAGGCGCAGACTCTACTACAGGCTGCAGGGTCTTAGAAAAGCAAGGCACACTTTGGGAAAGTGTTGCATGGGAGAAAACAATGCCAAAAGGGGCGCATGGGCGGAAAGGCTACACACAACATTCAGATGTTGGTGTCGATGGATGTGCGCTTGCGCCATATGAAGTCCTTTTAAGTGGGCGCAGATTTATTTGGTGTAGCAGGTCTCAGGGTGTGCCATTGGCATTGGTATATGTGCCAAATAGATGATGTGCAAAGTGTGGATTGAAGTGAGGTGAGGTGCGCGAGGGTTTAGCTTTGCATGCGGCAGGAGAAGGTTTGCACAACATTCAGATGTTGTTGTAGTTTTGTGCGCTGCTGTGCACTGCTTGTGCCTTAGGAATTTTGTTTTTTAAGGCACGGAAAAGGCTTATGTTGCATGTAGGGGATAGTGTGCACTATGGCGCGACTATGTTTGATGTAACAATAATGAAGCTTGCACGAAGGAAAAATAGTGGGTTGTTTTGCAAAAATTTTATGATTTTCACTCTTTTGGCTCGTTTTTGATGGTTAGGAGGAAAACTTTAGCAAAGCAGGGAAAAAGGGACAAATGAGTTTGAGTTGTTTTGTGGAGAATCCTTCCAGATTTGTAGATCTGGAAGGAGGAGAAAAAAATGGTTTGAAGTGGGTTTTGGGTTTGCAAAATGTGTTGGGATTGTGTTATCTTCTTAGGTTCATTGTTATTTTTAACAATCCTAACCACCTAAACCAACATAAAAACCACAACAAATCCACAAAAGGCAAGGGCCACTTACCAGGAATATATAAGATAAAGGAGATGATGTGGGGTCCACGAACGTGACAAATGGCAACACACGGGGCTGACAGGAATGCTGACAAGTATAGAGGAATAAATTTTTCACATTTTTTTGAATTGTGAAAATGACAGGTCGGACGTGCCTATATATATAGCAAAAGTGTAATAAATGTGCCACCAACTTTTCTATGGCACACTTAAGGGAGATGTCGACATGAAGATATTTGTGCCATGGCGCAACTTTGGGAGTGTCGACACTACGTTTTCAGTGCCATAGCACACTTTAGAGAGTGCAACATTTGGAGTGTTGACAAGTTGGCGCATGCACCTTGGCGCACCTTTGAGAGGTGCAACATTTGGAGGTGCAACATTTGGAGTGTTGACATTTGGAGGCACAACATTTGGAGTGTTGACACTCCCTAGAATGCACCAAAGGAATAGAGGGGCACTAGTTTTGGTTGATGTAACATGAATGAAAACTGTGCCCAACCCAAAAAGGTTGAAAATGACCAAGTTCTAAAAACTAGATTTTTCGAAAGGGATTTTATGCCATTCAAATGTTAAGAGACCTCAACGGGGGACCAAAATGGAAATTTTGGTATGGTTACCTATAAAATTTCCCTTGTCAATTTTACAGGATAACAAGTTGGCTCTTTCTGGGGACTAACTTTGAGTGAAGCTTAAGGGTAGAGAATCCCATATCAACATGTGCCTATCCATTGGGTTACAGAGTCAAAAACAAGGGTGATGAAAAAGAAAGGAAAACACACAACCAACAAAAAGCAAACACATGACAAAAAAAAACACACAACTAAAGCAAACTATACAAAGAAGAGAGCAAGCTCTACTTCCTGAATATTTTGAGATGTTTCCCGCTATAGGGAGCGGGAGCTCAGTTCCATCCAGATATGAGAGATAGAAGCTATTCTCTCCATTGAGCCTTTGATCTTGAAAGGCCCTCTCCAAAGAGAGTCAATTTCCCATGCATGCCCTTTGGCTCTCTTCGCTTGTCCCATAAAAGGATGAGATCTCCCACCTGGAAATCCCTCTGCTTAGCCTTTTTATCAAACAGTCTCTTGACTTGATTCTGATGTTCGGTGATCCTATCGACCACCCTTACTCTCTTTTCTTCAAGTTCTATTAGATACATGATCCTCTTTTCTAGAGAATTCTAGAAAGTCTCATCTTCGATCGCTCGTGCCAAGCGTAGAGTAGGGAGTTCCATAGAAATGGGGAGCTCAGCGTCGATTCCATATAACACTTGAAAAGGTGACATACCGAGAGACCTCTTGAGTAATACGGTCTGCCCACAAAGCATCATACAATGACTTGTGCCATGACCACTGATTCTCATCGACCAGCTTCCGTATGATGGTCACTAGGTTCTTATTACTTGGATTCTGCTGACCATTTCCTTGGGGGTAATAATCTGAGGCATGGGCCAAGGTTATCCCATATTCATAGAAAAAACTATAACTTCCCATGAGGAGAAGTTGGAAGCATTATCAGCAACTATCTTGTGTGGGATGCCAAATCTCACGATGATATTTTCTTTGATGAAGTTGCAAACAACTTCAGAGGTGGCATTCTTAACAGGTATGGCCTCCACCCATTTGGTGAAGTAATCTGTTGTTGTTAGGACATAACTATGTCTAGGCACTTGATTGGGGATGTAGTGCTCTGATAAAGTCAATTCCCCATTGCCTGAATGGTTCGTCAATAATGACGGGCCTGAGGGGAAAAGTAGCCAATTTTGGTTTGCCAACAAACTGTTGGCAGAGCTCACATTTTTCTACCCAGGTGGTTGTATCCTAAAATAGTGTTGGCTAGTAGTACCTAGCCCGAATGATCTTATGTGTTGTTACGGATGAGGAGAAGTGACCGCCGTAGGCCGAGTCATGAAAAATTTCAAGCAATTTGATCTTTGCGGTTTATCAACATCATCAAGAAGATGCCATCAATCCCACGCTTGTATAAACCATCATCCCATATGACATATCTAGCTACCCTAAGCTTTACAGTCCACTTCTCCTTTGAAGTTAGATGAGCTGGACACTCACCATAAGTGAGAAAGAAAGTGATGTCAGAATACCATTCGTCATTGGTCATAACAAATAGAACCATAGGTAGAGAATCAGCTTTCTTCAATTTACCCTGCGCTCTGTCGATGCAATCATCTTTCTCTTTAGGGACCTCTGAATCTTTGTTTTCAGCCATAAGCTGACATAGGCCCTTGCCTCTTACTAGCTTGGTTGGTTTTATGTCTAGATCATACTCTTGGACCTTTGCGATCCAATTCCCTCGTAAGCTTCCTAACTCCTGTTGAGTTAGGATAGACTTAACTTCCATGTCAGGAACCAACACACTACCGTATGAGAGTTTTAGGATGTAGTACCGAAGTTCTTGACTACTTTGACTACTGCGAAGGCATGTTTTTCTAACTGAGACATCTTCAATTCATGAGGCTTGAGAGGGGAGCTCATGAAAGTGATTGGAGATTCAACATCCTCAGAGTTCTTTTGCATTAAGATGGTTGATACAGTATGCGCAGATGCATAACTATACATGATAAAATCCTTGGAGAAGTCGGGACATACCAGGATGGGTGCATGGGAAATGGAGGATTTTATATCCTCGAATGACACCTTTCCTTCTTCGCTCCACCAGAAATTTTGTGACCCTTTCATCATATTTGATATGTGATGAGTCTTTTCAATGAAGTCGGGAACAAAGCGTCTGAGAAAATTCACCTTTCCGAAGGAAGAGTGAACACGGTCTTGCTTGTGGGTAAGGTAAGGCTCTGAATAGCCTTAACCCTTTTGACATCTATCTTTGTTCCTTCCTTGTTGACAACGTGTCCCAGCAACTTTCCTTCAGTGACCCCAAAATAGACTTTTTTGGATTTAGGGAAATCCGTGTTCTCGGCATCTAATCAATACTTGCTCCAAATGATCACAATGATCACTTCACTTTTTAGAGAACACAGTTAAGTCATCCAGATAAACTATGATGACCTTTCCCATCATACCTTTGAATGTGAAGTCCATTGCTCACTGAAAGGTGGCACTAGCATTGGTCAAGCCAAAAGGCATCCTGTTGTAGGTGAATGTGCCCCAGGGAGTAGTGAATGTTGTTTTGAATTGGTCTTCAGGTGAGACCTCAATCTGATTATAGCCCAAAAAACCATCAAGCATGGACAACATCTCTAAACCAGTTACTACTGTACATAAACTTGATCCATTATGGGCAGCGGGTAGTTGTCCTTCAAGGATGCCTAATTCAGATTGTGAAAATCTATGCATATGCGTATCTCACCATTCTTCTTTCATGTACTGGGCATGATGTTTGTGACCCAAGTACTATGATGGATAGGAAAGATGATTCTCGCATCCAACATTTTCTGTATTTCCACCTGGATGGTACCCGAGATCTTGGGATTATAATGCCTCTGTTTAGTGAAAGGGTTTGACATCATCTTTTAATGGGATGTCATGTTGAATGTCCTTAGGCTTGAAAGACTTTAGATCGGCATAAGACCATGCCAATACGTCCATATATTTCTTCATAATTTGACAAACTTCCACTTTTCTTGGGTGTACAACATTTCTGATGTTCACAAACTGCGGATGTTCTACAGTACCCAGGTTGACCGATTCGGTCTCTGGAGAGGAGTTAGGATCATCTTGTCACTTCTTCTTGACAAAATGATCATGTTTGTCAAACAATCATTCCAGAGAGACTAAACCCTTTGGAATTTTATTTCCCTTGAGCTGACATATGCCATCACCTTCTTTTGATTTGTTTTCTTGACTAGTGATAGATTCACGGCATGTAGAAGTAGATCCTTCAAAATGAAGCTCATTGAAATTTTCTACTTTCTCTAGAAAGGTAATAAGCTGATTGTCATCGTTGAATACCTGCCAGTGTTGAGAATTATCTAGCACGCTTGGGCGAAAGACTACCTCAATGGTATATGTGTCTATTTTCAACCTTGGGTGAGGGAGCATAAGAGATGCTTGAGATGGCCAATGAATCAGCCATGTCATTTTGAGCTCTTGGAATGGATTTTATTGAGAAAGCATCAAATTCCTCAATGTTGTCCCATACTTGCATTGCGGTAGTGCCTGAGTCTGTCATTTTTCACTTGGTACACCCCTTTTACCTAGTTGATGATCAGTTCGGCATCACCTTGTACTTTTAGGTTCTTGATTCCTCTTTCCTTTGCAGCTTGCATGCCGAGTAACAAAGATTCATACTCAGCGGTATTATTTGTATTGAAAAACTACAATTTGAAAGAAAGAGGGAAAATCTCTTCTTCAGGAGATATCAGGATAGCTCCAGCGCCACATCCACTTGTTGCACAACTTGCCATCAAACTACGCAGTGTCCATATCTTGTTAAGGTCCTCCTCCTAGATGAGAACATCCATTTTATCAGACTCAGTGGATAAGAAGTAGTTCCCCATCCTTGATGATTCGAAGAGAATTTGGGCTTTGGGGTCATCAGAGTTGGTGACCAGGTACTTCTTTTGTGATTCAGGCTCCAAAGTCTGCATTACACCCTTGACGGGGATTCTGGCTTTGGACCAGTCCATATGAATCTCTCCACCAACTTCTCTACAAAAGCTTCTTCCTAGTAGAATTCCATATGCTGCTGGGATATCAACAATGAGGATGGTCATCTTTACCCTTTTCTCTGGGAATGCTGCAAATGTGAACTGTGCATCTTTGATCTGACCAATTAATGGAACCTGTTTGGTTTCCATGGAGTAACATCTACCAAAAGGCTTGGTAAGAGTGAGGCCCAAAGCATGAGTGACCTTTTACTAGGCATGACATTATCGGAAGCCCCAGAATCAATTATGCAGTTGCTTAGTTTGTGACCATTGATTAGGAGGGAGAGATAAAAAGGTTCAATTTTTCCTGATGTGGAAGTCGAGGCAACATTTATGCGAGATGCAGGAGGAGTGGAAAGGATTCCTTTTGGGGAGACAGAGAGGGGATGGCAACTTGGCTTTGGATATATTCGGTCAATCTTACAAGTTGCTCGGGGTTAGACTAAAGATATTCAGCTTCAGACATTTGAATCTTGGTCTTTTTAGCATGATCGACTATGTCGAATGCGACCAAGGGTTGCGTTGATGAAGGAATGAGTCCTTCATTTCACGATGGTAGGGTAGGGTTACTGGTCTTTATGGAAATAGAAGAAGGCTGATTTGGAGGAGAGATGGGAGGAAAATATTTCTTCGTAAAAGGCTTAATAGGAGGTTGAGCAGGAAGAGGATTACCTCTTTTAGCAATGGTTGGAGGCGTGTTTGACACAACCTTCTCTTTTTGTATCTTGGCAGCAACTTCTACTTCTTTTCCTTGTGAGCGGGTGAAAACAACATATGACTATCCACTTGCATACCCTTGGGTACCCTCTTCTTCATCAGATTCCTCATCTTCAAATTCCATATACCCGATTGTAGAGTCACTAGTCGGTTCACCGACATCTTGATCATCTTCACCTTGCGATGAAGGTTCTTCATAAATTTTCTCCTCTTCTTCGATCTCGACTAGGGCATTGACCGGAGGGCCTCAAGTGCTAACCTTGGAGCAGTAGGAAAAATGTGGCCTTTGTGGGGCATTGTTGGGAGTGAAGTTCCTCTCATGGGATATCTCGGTATGGAGTGGAGGACGAAGCTTGAGCTAATTGCTTTTTAATGCGAGCAAGTCATTTGCCATCTTTTGGAATGCGGATCTGATGAAGTGGCTTGAGAAGGAGTTGAAGCCTTAGGTTTGGATGGCTCTCATTTTAACTCACCAGATATAAGCAGGTTGTCTTCTATCCGAATGGCCATAGCTTGAGTGAGGACCAAGGTGGTGATTTGTTCTTGTAAGAGTAAGAAACTTACTCTTGAGCTCATGGCATTCACAAAGAAACACTTTTGATTTTCTGGTGTTGGCAACATGGCAGGTGGCACACGGTTAATCAATGAATTGAAATGGGTGATAAAATCATGCATGGTTTCATTGGCCTCCTTCTTTAAGTGAGTGATCTTTGATAGTAATGCAAATGCATCTTTTGAAGGCTTATACCTGTCTTCAAACATAGTTCGTAATGTGGCCCAACTGGTGATAGATCCGGCGGAAAATGTTGGAACCACTCTGCTGCTGGGTCCTTGCAAGGTCTCTAGAAAGAGGCGTACTGACACATCTTCATGGGTCACATCTAGGATGTTGCATGACATAATGAATGCAGATATATGTGAATCCATGCTTTGATTTCCACTCCCATCAAATCTTGGGAAATTCTTGCGGTTTCCATGAGGGAGTGCGTGAACTAGATGTGGTAATGTGAGAGGGCCCATAGCATTTCCCCATGGTACTACCATTTGAAAAGCTGGAAAGAGGATGTGAGCCGGAAGTGCGGTTCCGCTGAGTAATAGAGCACTGCAAAGGGATGTGGAGGCTCCTTGTGAAAACTGGTTCTTTCGTGGGGGTGAGGCACTTCTGGCTGACCGATCAGCTGAACTCGCGATGAGAAGCATGTTTTGGTGTAATACTAAGTTGTGCCTTTGAAGTAGATCAAAATAGGATCAACTTCTCCATGAGCTCTCCTACTATGGGTAAATGGCTCACCCACCAGTGTATCTTTTCAGATCTACAATGATTTTAGAGTAGATTTATAAAACTCTTTTTGTTTGTACTTGCTGATTTTCTAATTTTTCTGACAAAAATCAGCAGCATGTACTTTTCTAAATATTTAATTTTATCCCTCTTTTGAAAACCGATTGCGGTTTAATGACAAATATTAACGAGGATAAAATGATGGTTAACTTAGTAAGCTGATTTTCGGATCTTAGATTTGACTTTTTGCAAGGGTTTGAAAATATTTGTAAAAATATCAAGATCTCAGATCTATGGAAATATACGGGTTTTATAAAAACTCAGCGAACTAAAGGTTTCTAACTGGTCCAGATCTATGGATCTCTTAAGAAAATTTTCAGTTTGGATCACTTTTGCAAAAAAATTTTGATTTTAAACAAAGAGTTAAGATTTGCAAACAGGTAGTGATTTTTACAGTTTTATCTATTTTCTTAGTCTCCCCAGTAGCTTTAAAAATTGTTAGTGTCTTTTAGTGACATAACATAACACTCACATAGATCTGGTTCTTTCCCAGTGAGTCACCAAAAAAAATGTTGGTCTAAAAATCTGTCGGGTGGGCAGATCTATGGATAGATAGGCCAACAGTGTGCAGGGCATAGCCCCTCTTTGAGACAACAAAGTGAAACTGGTTTATTGCTATTCTACCAGCAGGAATCATGTAAGTCTTATAGTATTCTACCTTCAGGGGGTTTGGGATCTCATCCCAGTAGAGTTAGTTCGATGAAGAATAAAAGGAATGAAGGAAGGAATGGAAGAAAGATGGATCTGAAGGGAGAAAAGAAATGAATTCCAAAGTAGAAAGGTCAGAGGGTTTATGTTTTGGGCCGGTAGTAAATAGAGCCAAACTTACTCACATAAAAAACAAAGCAATACTGATAAACAAATGACAAAAGTATAGGTGAATCTAATAGAATAAGCATGCAGATCTAACTTAAGAAAGATCTAACACATAACACAGAATTCAACACAAAGTCTCAATTTTTGTATTAATAATTGTTCTGTTACAAGAAAGCTCTCAAAGTCTTTCTCTCCTCACTCTATTTTTCATACAAATTTTCTCACACCTTGAATACTACAAGTATCCAAGTATTTATAGAAGGAGAAGGAGAAAGAAGACAAAAAGGAGCCAACAACTATTTACAAAAAAATATCTAAAAGTCAAATGTTGACTTTGGGGCAATTTTGTGGATGACAACATCCCATGGTGCAACATGGATGATGTCATCATTTGTGCCAACATACTTTTAAATATTTTTACAAAAATGGGATTAATCCCAGGAGGAAGGAGCCTATTCATCATCATCCCTTGGCTTGAAAGGAGTGTCCTACTTACTCAGGGGAGGTAATGTGAAATTGAGCTCGATACTCCATGAACTTGCTGACCATCACTTGAAGTTGATCCTGAGCGGGACCCTTGGTGTGATCCCGATGACTTCGTAAGTCTCCCATTCATCTCTGAGTCTTTCGGGAGTTTGAAATATTCATTTCCTACCTCCATCAGGTATCCAACAAAGTCACGGCAGGCCAGAAGGTTGTTGATAGATTCTATATCAAAAGTGGCCTCTGATGCTAAACCTTGTGACGTGATTTCCTTGAAAATCTGAATAGTATCATCTACCTTCCTCAAGGCGTATGATGGACTGAGTAACCCTAGAGACATTCTTAAGATGATCTGCTCCATTTGATGCATTGCATCCAGGGCTTCCTCCTTGATTTTGTCTATCTTCTCCAAGACAAACTCCATTTGGTCAACCCGATAGTCTAAAGCAGCAAGGACTTTGTTGGGTGCTCTCGGGTGATCAAAAATGCCAAATTTCACTAAGTCATCGACTAGGCAGTCAAGCATCTTCTAGAATGTCTCGTGTTGTAACCTGGCATGGTCCAACTCTTCGAGATAGGTCCTGCTATTTCCTGGAGTTCTTTGTTAGCTTGATCTATATTTTGATAGAGCTCTGTGAACTTTGTAATCACTTCCTCACTATCTTTGAGGATCTGCTCTCTCTCAGGTGGACACTGCTACACCTTGCTCACCAATCTTGGCATACTCATTTATCTTCTCCTGACTAAGAACTTGGGAGGGTTCGGTGGCAGTCATAGGGTGCATTGCCCATCTTTTGCAGGGCTTGGAGAAGATGCTTGTTTTTTTCTTTTAATATTCTCTTCTCTTCCTTTGCTTCTTGAAGCTTTTTGCAAAGGGCATCCACTATGCGGATAAGGCCTCTCCTTGCAGGCTCTCTGATGATGTTCCCATTGTGACCTGAGTCACTATAAAATCTGTAGGAGACAGATCTTCTTTCTTCTTTGTGGATCAGGGTATGCGATCTCCATAACTCTTTCACCTAAAGCGCTTTGAGAGAAGCGGGTTATAGCCTTTTTGCTTCTTAGCCCCTTTAGTTGGAATAACGAGAGAAGTCCATAGGTGCAATAGGGACTTTCCTCTTGTGTTGGCTCAGGTGTTTGGAGATCCATTCTGGACTTAGGGGAGTGGGACCAGAGGAAGAGGAGGAAATGGGGGTGGAAGAAGGAGCAACTACAGTGGACATGGGGAAATGTGTCGAGACACTTGGTGGTGGCATTGAGAAAGAAGCCAACCTTCCAATGCTCATGGGGTAGGAGTCACTTTGTAGGAGAGAGAAACCATGGGGGTGGAAGGGATCGCATGAGATGAGGGAAGAAATGTTGGGGATAGATCCGTGAGGAAGAGAAGATGGAGGAAGAGGGAGGGGGAATGGTAGAAGATGGGGAGAAGACACAACCAAAGGAGTGGTTGGTTGAGTGACATGAGGAGGGGAAGGAGGAGCAGAGAGATGGGATGGTGGGAACCTCACCAGTTGTAGTAGTGGAAACATCCTGAGTGGATGTGCCCATTGGAGCACTTACACTTCTTCTTCTCTTGGGGATATTAGGCTTACTACCTGCTCCTCGGTGGTGGAAGGAGGGCTCTCAGGAATTTCCTCTGAGCAGTGCTTGTCTCTCCCTCTTTATCTTTTCCTTTTCCTTTAGGCAAGTGCTTTGGCTTGGTGGGTGCATTACCCAAGGGAGACGTGGTAAAGTCTACTCCAAGGTAGATGAGACCATTTTTCTTGCACCAATGCTTGGTGCGTTGCAGAGTGCCTTTGACCCTTTCCTCAATAGTCTAGAGGGCCTTGTTTCTATCAATTTCAGAAAATGGCCAATTGTCCCCATCCATGTCTAGATAAACCTGATCAACTTCTTGATCAGTTGCTTGAAACCCTTTGGGATGATGGCCACACCATATTGAATGATCTCTGCCAGGGCCAAGTGGGAGTGATCCTTTCATCTGAGCTCGACTTCATGATATAGATCGATGTAGATATCTTCGATCTGAGGGACGTGAATTGGATCGAGATTTTCCCTTGGAAGGAAATCACGAGGATCAAAGGTTGGCCTCGTTGGGAAATTATGCTTTAAGTTGAGCAATTCAAGCTCTGTAAACATCTCCCGGGCTTTGCTCTTGTGAAGTGCGGTATACCCTTGCTTGTGAGGGGAATGGAGTTCCACCCTTCTTCCTTTTCAAACACTTCTCATGGTATGTGATAAGCTATCTAGACAGCTCCAATAGGATCAGCTTGGGTCCCGCATACCTCGGTAATTTGGTGGGCTCCCAAGAAGTTAGCGGCTCTGAGATAGGTGAAAGTGGGGAATTGTGTGAATAACGCTCCCCACTTCTCTATGGTGGAGACCACGCTTTTGGTCATCTACCATGAGTCATGTTGGGCCTCAAGGGTAGATGACGCCATAGAAGAAGGCATCATTGATTTTGCTTGAATTGGGCTATGTTGTTTTCCAGTTTAACTCTAGATAGTACTCATATATTTTGACCTGGGGCCATACCCCATACCGATTCAATGTTGGGTAGTCCCTCTCTGAGGCAAGTAACATATACCACATAGGAGTTCATATAGAACTTCCCAGTTGTTGAAAGTTGTTGAAGTTGTTCTGAGATTGTGCTGCTGATAATCTCTCCCCATTCAAAACATTGATCAGGAACATTTTTATTCATGGTTTCTAAATACCTGAGCATCCACTTGTGAAAGTAATGGGCATCGGGAAGCCCAAACACCCTACTCAGGAAGGTGATGGTGTCACTCAGCTCCTCTGAAAAGTCACTACGATGAATGACTTGTGGCCACCTACTTACCACCTTCTTGTTTTTGAGGTACACCTCATTCATCAACTGCATACATTTGTCTTCATTTTTATTCCATGTCTTCATGCAGTCCTCTTGGCTTACCACTACAAAATGTCGGTGGTGAGGATACCCAACATGATCTCAAAATGCTAGGGTAGTGAGGTTGATTATTACCTCGCCCTTCTCATTTTCAACACATCTTGTGTCTTTATTGTAACAACGGCCCACCAACATCATGAACTCATTGTTGATTACGCTCACGGGGATCCTTGCGGAAAAGTGCAGACCACTGCCACCAATTTATCCATCCATGGGCTACCTGTGACCTTCTTGGTTCTGGCCCAGAAGTCCTCCATGTCAATGTGGCCGAGTTCTGAATCTCTGATATCTAGGTCACACTCTGCAAGGGATTCAGGCATCCTAACCCTTTGGTATTTATATTTCATTTCTTCTTCTATTAGCTTGGCTTTACCCTTGGACTTGGTTGGCTTCTTACTCGATGAAGACATGTGTGAATCTAAGTTCAACTATTGATCTGCAAGAAGAATCAGGGAATTCCATCACAGAAGAGCCATGTTAGCTGTTAAGTCATCCATCAAAGCTTACAGAATGAAAATTTATAAATTTATGAGTCTCTAGGCATAAGGCACAGCTCTATTGCAGGCTTCAGGGTCTTAGAAAAGTAAGGTGCACTTTGGGAAAGTGTTGCATGGGAGAAAACAATGCCAAAATGGGCATAGGGCATGGAAAGGCTACACACAACATTCAAATGTTGGTGTCAATGGATGTGCACTTGCACCATATGAAGGGTTTTAACTGGGCACAGATTTATTTGGTGTAGCAAGGTCTCAGGGTGTGCCATTGGCACATATGTGGTAGATGCAACATTAAGGTGAGGTGTGCCAAGGGTTTAGCTTTGCGGTGCGGGAAGGGTTGCACAACATTCAGATGTTGTTGTAGTTTTTGTGCACTGTGCTTTGCTTGCGCTTTAGGAATTTTTGAATTTTAAAAGGCACGGGAAAGGTTTATGTTGCATGCAGGGATAGTGCACATGTGGTGTGTGTGTGTGTTATATCTATGTAATAATGAAACTTGCTTGAAAGGAAAAACAGTGGGTTGTTTGCAAAAATATATGATTTTCACTCTTTTGGCTCGAGATGGATAGGAGGGGTTAACCTTTGGCAAAGCGGGAAGAGAGGAGAAATGAGTTTGAGTTGTTCATTTTGGCGAGCCTTCCAGGATTAGCAGATTTGGAAGGAGAGTAAAAATCGGTTTGAAGGTGGGTTTTGCAATATGTGTTGGGATTGTGTTATCTTCTTAGGTTCATTTTGTTATTTTTAACAATCCTAACCACCTAAACCATCATAAAAACCACAACAAATCCACAAGAGGGCAAGGGCCACTTACCAGAATATATAAGATAAAGGAGATGATGTGGGGTCCACGAATGTGACAAAAAAGGCACACACGGGGCTGACAGGGAATCTTGCTAACAAGTACAGAGGAATAAATTTTTCATGTTTTTGAATTGTGAAAATGACAGGTTGGACACACCTATATATAGAAAAGGTGTAATAAATGCACCACCAAATTTTCTATGGCACATTTAAGTGGATGTTGACACGAAGGGATTTACACCTTGGGCGTAGCTTTGAGAGTTTTAACACTACCTTTTCAGCACCCACTTCACACTTTAGAGATGCGCAACATTTGGAGTGTTGACAAGTTGGCACATGCGCCTTGGCGCACCTTTTTAGAGGTGCAACATTTGGAGTGTTGACATTTGGAGGCACAAAATTTGGAGTGTTGAATCTGCATTTATAATGTTCCAAAGGAATAGAGGGGGCGTAGTTTTGGTTTATGTAACGTGAAAGAAAACGTGGATCCTTTCTTGTCCTTTAGCACATTTTGTAAGGGTAAATAAGGTAAAAATGAGCAATAGTATGGAGAAAATTTTCCATAGGGGTATCCATCATGAAAGAGGGGATAATGCTGGTTGAGTGGGGTGAGTTGAAAACAAGATCTAGGGAGCAATTTATTAATGAAAAGTGACAAAAGAGGGCATAATAGCATGGTGGCACACTTTTTTTTAAACTAATGGGAATTTTCACCAAGTTCAAAGGTGCAATAGGTGTGAAACATTGTGTTGTGGGTGTGGTGTGTCATGGAGAGGGGGTGGTTGGAAGGTGTGAGTGCATAACACTCTCCTACACACAATATTGTCACTTAATTGACGAAATGGATCATCTCCCTTAGTGGCACACTTTTTTACACCTCATGCAATTTTTCACTAGGTGAAAAGGTGCAACAAGGATTCCCAAGTGCACCATGGGTCATGTTGATCATGGAAAGGGGGCCAAAATTACATGTGAGTGCATAACACTCACCTAACCACAAAACAAGTCTCTTAAGTGATGAAACATTAAAACCATGCTCTCCTCACCTTGGTGTTGCATGTTTTACACCACATGCAACTTAGAACCAATTTAATAGGTGAAAAATTTCATACAAGGTATGAAAATGCATCATGGAAACATTTAGAAACCCTACATTCATGAACAGGTTGCCAAAAATAGACACCGAAGAGTGAGTTTTGTCCTGAGCTTCCTTGAGAGTTCTTGTAGACACCTAAAATATGCCTACACAATTTTATTTTTAAAATTACACTAATTCCCCTCTTTCCCTCATTTCCATTATAATTAGTTATTTTCCACGATTAACTAATTTTTCCCTCTATTTTGGTCAATTAACGACACTTCATTAATTAACTAGACTTTATCACATTCTGGATGCCAATTAATGACACTTCATTAGTTATAATCCTCTTCAAATAAATTAATTAACTATTATTATTTTCTTAATATTTTTAACAATGTATTTAATCAATAAACCCTTTTTGATTAAATACCTCTTTCAAATCCTTTAAATCATATCAAACTCCTCCTAAATCACCTCGAAATAGCCTAAAAATCTTATTCTAGCCTATTAATTAATCCTAATTGATTAATTAAATCATATCCAAGTCCCATGATTTTTATCACTTGTTAATTCCTCTAATCAAGCTTAACAAGTCTAAATCTACTTTATCCTTTATCCCACATTCATTGCGATTCAAGCTTCTCCGAAATTGGAAAGCTATATAAAGGACCAAGCTCCTTCTTCTCAAAATTACACCATACTTTTGTTAGTATTCATATAAGCAATATGATTGATATCTTTCTCCATTATTTGGAATAGCTAATTCATCTTGTGCATCCATTCTACCATTGTTGAGTAGAAAGGAAGATCCAAGCTTAGCCTTGTAGCCATTTCTTGGTGAGATCCTTCCCTCTCTTTCAAGAATCATACATATAAATTTGATTACTCATGATCTAAAGAGGCTCATGTTGTAGGGTAATCATACATTTTAGTAGGAATGGTTAGCAATTAGATGATTTCCTTCATGTTCTTGCATTTATTATCTAGTTTCCATTAAGATTTAATCATGATGTACTTAGTAAATTAACTTTGTTTAGAGGCTACTTGGTGTTAGCTTTCAATTCATTAACTTAGTTAATTTAGTATGTTCACATTTGGCACACCCGATGAAACCTTACTCCATAGTCCTTTTGCATTAATTTCAAGATTTTGTAGATTAGTTTCAATTTTTGGTTTACTAACCCTCTTTTAGAAATTATAGATAAATATCATGTTTCTTAGCTAGTTTAGTTAATATTACTTTGTTTTAATGCTCTTTGTAGGAGTAAGGGAGGTGAGGTGCTACCAAATTTGGATCAAATTGAAAATTTTTGAGCTTTTTGAAGTTTTTTCTTGTTCAATCCCGTGTTATGATGATCTATAGGTGTCTTGTATTAGTGTGAAGTGGGATTGCATTATTTTTCTTAGGCTTTCATTTTTGTGCTTAGGCTTATGTCGGTGCACGAGTTTGTGCTACCATTGCTAGGATTGCACTCCCATTGGCTTAAATTTGTTGTTGCTCTATTTTGAAATTTACCTCTCTATGTTAGGCTTGCACTACTACGGCTAGGCTTATGTTATTGACTGTGTTTTCTAACTTAGACGTGTATTTTGCCGTAGGCTTGCATTTTAGTCGATGAGGCTTACACTAGTGTGCTTAGGCTTGCATTACATTTCATAGTCTTGTGCTACTTTGTTAAGGCTTACGCTATCGTGTTGAGGCTTGTTCTACCGTGTTGTGTCAAATTTTGGCTCTAATTTTGAGGTTTCATATTCTCGATTTTTTGTGTTTCTTGTTTTTTATAGTTTTGCCTAACTGTTTTATGTGGGTTTTAACATTTTTAATCAGATTTCTAACATGTTGATAATATTTAATGAGAATCATGTTTCCATGCTTTACTTAGGTTATACTAAAGTTGTATATGTTCTTCTCTTACACCTTAGGGTGATATTAAGAACCAAAAGCAACTTTAGTTTCCATTTTCTAACATTTGGTTAATTGAAAACTTAATCTTTCATTTTTGCTTAAGGGAATGAACAATTTATCAAGAATTTGTATGGTTCATTGATTGCAAGTTTTCCTTTGCTTTATAGTTGGGTTATTTGTTGTGTATGCTCTTCTCTTGCATCCTTGGATGATCTTGAGAATCAAAAGCAACACTTAATCCTCTTTCAAATATTGTGATTTTCTTGGAAAATTACTAACATTTGAGTGTAGGACCATATCACTTGTCAAAGAAAAGGGATCTAAACAACTACTAATACATGTGTGTTGTAGGTTGTCAATGGTGTTCTAAACCTCATTAAGATACAAGATAAAAAAACACACCACTTTATTCAACACACTGTATTTACAGTTTAGATAAGAGCTATGGCTCGTCCACTTTTAACTGTGGGAAGTATCTTGGCATAAGCCATAAAACTCACTATGAGGATTACCATAGGAACCCCCAAGTAGTCCACACCTTGAGAGAATTGGTGGAAAAAATGAGAAGCGCCCCACAAACCCACTTGAATAGTTAAAACCCTTGTGGTATAAGCTTCATGTTACATGTATGGGGCCCGAGTCATTAATTTGATTCTGGTAATGGTCTATTGACTAGAAGCAATTCTAGAAACACATACCTCTTTTACGTAAGAATTGGCGAGTATTGCGAAAAAATCCTCGGAAACCATTTGGCATTGGGGTAAACCTTGACTTTATCTATCATATTCCAAAGAGATCTCACAAAGAAATAACTTCATCGAGTCAAAACCTTGTTTGTCGAACAAAAAGAGAGTCCATTTAATTTTTAGCCTAGTGTTATTCATCATAAAACTTACAAAGTGTTACTTTGTCCTAGTTTTCACTTGTCCTAAGATAAGGCAAAATACTACCAAATTTACGCCAAGTATTTTTATCTCCACTTGGTCTACTCTTTTGTTTTCTCATTTCCCATTTGGGAAAAAACAAAGCATACATATTTAGTGCTATAAAATATTATTTCCACCACTTTTTACCCACTTACATCCTTCTTTACTATGACTGCGATAATAAAAATTGAAAGTGTGTTGGTACGTCTTTATATCTTGGTAGCCATTATCTTGATACCCATGTCAATATTATCATTGTAGTCGGGTTGTATCATCATTTTCTTCATTTGATTTGTTACAATATTTGTATCATACCAATATAGTTTTGATACTTATGTTTTTTTTTCATTTGTGAAAATTGATCTAAGTCTCTAAGTTGTATTGTTATGTTGCTAGAATAAATAACAACTTCTTGATATACTTAGACTTTCTTTTGACCCCAACATTTCCTTGAGCTTTAAAAGTGTTGTTTTTACACTGTTAGCATTGTGGTAACATCATTTTGATACTAAAAGCTTTATTTTTATACAAATCTTGATTAACATGTCCAAATAGTGTTGTTGGGATCACTGCAAGAATTTGTATCCTCCACTTTCAAGTCTTGGACTTTGTTTGTTTCTGAAACATTTTTTAGTATATCTCATTTGGATATCACGTCAACACCTTCTTAGTATGTAGGTCTTGTTTGTTTTAAATCTTGACCTAAATAGTGATATTGTGTGGTCATTATTTATACCTGACCTACATTTACAAAGTAAGGAGTATTCATTCTTATGATTAGATCATAGTCGTGTGTTTGGTTGTTTTGTCATAGATATTTCTTATACGACACCTTTTTCGGTGTGGAATTTTTTATTCTTTGGTGTCCTTGGTTCATATTTCCTTGATCCTTTAGGGTTGTTACCATTCTTTCGATAATTTGACATCGTTACATTGCTTGGTTTGTCCTAGGGTCCATTTTAAATCAACCTTAGTGAAACCTTTCCTATTATGCCTCCTATCACAAGGATGGGGCATCAAAAATTAGGGTCAAATCCATTTGTAAATGACAAGATAAACCCAATTTTTGAAGACAACACCATGGTTGATCATAGTGGTGGTGAGGAGAATTCTCCTCGAGTAGACTGTGAAATTCACTCCCACCCAAATTAACAACTTCTTGTTTCAAAATCGACATGAGGTTATTATGTGTTTTGTAGAGTTCAGGGAAAAGTTTCTTCTCACATTTGATCACACTTTCCTAGACAACATGGTTCAAGGAGAGGAAAAAGTAGAACATCCTATTCATAACATTAATGACATATTAAACTCAAGCCATGCTTCTACTACTGTTCTACATAATGATGAAGAAGTGAATTCTTGAAATGATCTTTGGATATTATATCCCTATTTTGAAGATTCATTTAAAGGATCATGAAGAACATGCTCATCGTAAACAAACTCCTCCTTGTGAGAATCATGAAGATATACCAAACCAATAGGTTACCTTAGAAAAAAAAATTCAAGCTCTTACTTTCTAATTGGCAAGTTTGGCTTCACATGTTAACAAGGAACTAATGATGTCTCCTAGAACAGGAAAACCTAGAGCTTCATATCATGAGTTCTATACCAAACCTCTGCATCTAGAAAAATGTAAATATTTGTGTGAGGATTTATACATAGATAATAAAGGTGGTGAAATAGCTAGACTTAACCACTTCTACATGCCAGCCCCACCTACATGTGGGAAAGTATTTGACCAAGAATGGCTACCCATAAATAAATCCATCACTACTTTGTAAGAAGACAATGTAGGACATAGCAAGAAATATCAATTTGAGGAGCTATGCCCATATCCCTTTGATAGGGCTATGTTGTAAGTACCTTTCCTTGTCACTTTGACTATCCCAAGTTTGATAAATACAAGGGAAAATGTGATCCAAGAGACCATATCAAAGAATTCTACATGGCATGTCAAGAGTTCACTTTCGGTTCAAATGATAATTATCTCAATTGCCTCTTCCCACAAAGTTTAGGTGGTCAAATGCTCTAATGGTTTTTACATATACCTAAAGGGTCCATTTCTACACAGCCAAAATTAGCATAACACTTTATGTGCCAATTCTCCTTTAACATGGAAAATGATGTTACCATGATAGATTTGTGTAATGCAAAACAATGGAACAATGAAAGCTTTTCTAGTTTCCTATAACAATGGCGAGGTTAGCTAGTCAATTCCTTACTCCATACATGAGAAATAGTTAGTTAGCATATTTGTACCTAACTTACACCCAGATATTTCTTTCCACTTGCAAATGCATTGTGGTAATACCTTCAAAGAGGTCATAGAAAAGGGAAGTCAAATTGAAATAAATTCCTAGAAAATGGGTCCTTAAAACCCTTCTCACGAGATAATCACAAGTCAAAGCCTAGCTAAAAATCAGATTTCTTTATAAAAAGAATAATAACATCATAGGTGATGGTATAATGGATTCTAAATGAGTACAAGCTGTTCAAAACCATGCTCATTGAAACTTGATAAGGGACCTCCATCCCCTGAGAATAAACATCATGCTTTCACCCCTCTATCTAATTCCATGTTGTCAATATTAAAACAGTTAGAGGTGGTCAATATGGTTTAGTACCCTACCACTATACCATTTGCAGATAATAAAACTAACCAATTATGGTATAGATAAAATGAATATTGTGGCTTTAATCATGTTAGGGGTCCTAATACAGAAAAATGTTTGAAGTTGAAACACTTCATACATAACTTAATCGATAGTGGTGATATGGAAATGGATTCCTCTGCCCCTAGTAAATCTACTAATGAAAACTTGGGAATCTAAAAGGAACCTTTCCCCAAGCATAATAAAGGGAAAAACTTTAGATAGAGGACAACCATCCCAAAATAAAAATACCATGTTTCTAAAATGAATAATGCTTTTGATGCCTAATTTGTTGTGTTAATCCACCATTTGAGCATATCAACACCATAAATATTAAATTAAAGGAGTGCATTGTGGAAACGTGACATGCTCACCTTGTTATTTTTATCTAAATATATACAGACAAGAAGATTTTGGCATTTTTAAAGCCTATTCGGAGACAGGACTTTTCCAAAACAAACAACATGAAGCGAGGCTCATGGAAAATGCTAAGTTTCCAACCATCGCAACTTCAAGAGTCAAAAGAAGGGGGAAAGGTCTCAGAACTCGCATAGGGTTTCCATGTGTAACTAATGAAAGGGGTCCCACCCTAAAATGGGTTGTGACGTTACACATGGTGGAGTCTTTTAACTCCGCAAAGGAACAAAAAGTGTACCCATGGTTGGTGCCAAGTGTCAGAACTGTGCATTCCCAAAACCAAGGGTAGCAGAAAAACTTAAATATGTGAGGTATTTCCATGTGGGTCTCATAATAATTAGGCTCTAGTTTCAAGCATGACCCAAAAATGGGTGACAAGCCATGTATCACATATGAGTGATTACAAGACTCATCTAAAATATTTAATGCTCAAGTTATTTCAAAAGATTGGAGGTAAAGATTCATATAGCCGTCATTTTAGTAACAAGTTAATGCATAGTCCCTTGTGAAGAATGCCAACCTGCAAAGACTCAAGTTATTCATCTACATTCAAAGGGTCATTTCAGTATAGCAAAAAAATATGTGTCATTTGGCTCATGAGGCTGGAAACCAATGCACAAAAGATCGAAATATCTAGTCATGTAATAAAGAGTCAAAGGGATTTTCCTCAAAAGGTAAGTCCATTTTAAAGGATTCGGTTGTAGGATAGTAAAGATGCATTAAATAGGCATGGCTCTCACCTTTTAGAAGGGGAAGATAATGAAAGTGTGAGAGAGATCTTAAAATATTTTCCTGTCACTTCGCTCCATTGGTCATAATTAAAAGTAGTTGAAAGGAGTGTAGGAAGGTTTCTTATCTTCTCTTCCCCTTCCTATATATAGATATGGTTGAAGATGTAAAATATAGATATAGAAGTAGTTAGAGATAATTTTAGGAATCAGTCGATGTTCTTCTCTATCTCAAGTCCCTCTTTTGTAAAAAACAGAGATCTTGAAGCTCTAGCTTTCTTCTTGGGTTTTGTAACAACAAGCTTTCCTCTTTTCTAAATGTAATATTGTGCACAATTGTTGGAGTAATATATATGTCCTGTGGTGTTTTATGTTCATCATTTGTGTATCTTTATTGTCTCTGATCACCTTTATCCTCACGTAGAAACTGTGCATCTTCCAATGTTGTTACTATATTTGAAGTTATGCTTAAGTAGTTTGAAGTAGTGTTCTGTGTGAGTCTTTTCTAACCTGTGGTGCATTTCAACCACCCTTTTCAGTTGTTCACCATTTCCCTTTTTCAGACAGTTGTGGTCTTGATTGATCTCTGGAAGGATTATTTGGTGCATCGCCCCCTTTTAAATTAAGGTTTTGTTTTGTTTTCTAACCCTCATCCCACACTATAGAGAAGAGCCAACTTCTTTATAATCTAGAGGTCTCCTTAGGGTGCATGTCCCACTAACCTAAGGATTCCCATGACTTTGATGGTCTGATCTGTCAACCGTGATTGTCAACGGCTTTTCTGCACGCCTGGGTGGACAACTCGAGTGATATTTTATCATGTTATCAGCTCGGTCTATTCTTGGTAAAATTCAAGCTTCAATGAAGATAGTTGTGGAGCATATCCAGCAACTCCACATGGTCTGAAAAAATCATTACAAAGGCTCACAGACCTCCCTCTCATTCATTTGCATTCATATTTCTTTCCACATCATCCATTTCTCTTCATCCTATGGATTCATGTAATCATGACTTCATTACCACCAAGGGATCGTCCCTTTTTCTATTTCCAAACCACCCATTCCACTCTCCCCCTCTCTTCAAGTGGCTATACCCCACACCGAGAAAGCAATGGCTCTAAATCCAAAACATGAGGAACATATGGTGAGAATTGATATGGGCTCAAGAGGTTCATATCACCAGCTAAACGTAAGAAAGGTTGTAGAGGTTTCTTCTATTTATCCTCCTCATAAAGTAGCTCCGCTAGAAAAAATTTCATCAATGGGATTCATACTGCAAGATGAATCCACATATGATGGAAAATTTCTAGACTAAAAATCATCATACAAGATCATAAATATTTGATAGAGGAGGAAGAAACTAAGCTCAAGTGCTTATCATATTTGGAGGGATGGCTCAATAAAGAAGGGCCTAAAGAAATAAAAAACTTTTCCACTTCATCACCCCCACAACAAAGGTAACCTTCCACTCATAACATCCCCCCTGAGATTGATCATAGGAGTCTAAAAGAAAGAATTATTGAGAGCTTCTTGCTTTCAATCAAAGAGGTTAGATTCATCGATGAAGTTGTTAGGGATGACACCCACTAGAGAATCCTGTAAGGAAGCCTCATTCTAAAAGATATGATCCAGAGCCACGGGCAGAAGCAAAGAATTAGACCGACTCCCACCAAAGAAAGGTCCTCCTCAAGACCAAGGGAAGACTCAGTACCAGTCATGCTCACTTCAGGGCATGAGGATGATTTGCAAGACCCCGAGGGTCAGCAACAACTCCTCCAACCAAGTAAGGAGCATCTAAAGGAGGGGTTCATTTTGTTCGTTGACACCGTGGGTGAAAGAGTGAAAGGTAATTTTTCACTCTCATTACAGGCCATATCAATAGCTAAATTAATCAAATGGCCTCATTTCATAAGAAAAGGAAGCTATTTTTCCTTGCATGTTTTAGGTTTTATTTAGCTTATGTCAAACCAATTAGATTAGGAGTAGGTTTATATTGCTTTCAGCAATATAAGCATTTTCACACACTCGCATGAATTTATTGAGGCATGTATGCTTTGTCTTTTGTATAAGCTCATGCTTATATTAATCCTTTAAGAAGCACCAGATTATAGGAAGACTCCGGCTGGATAAAGAATTCACAATTGGCTGAGGAGGTTACAAGCTTCACTTCAAGAAAATGCAGAGCAACTAAAATTCATAGTTGACTGTCTTTTCAATTTTCTACTCTCACAAAAATAAATTACAGAAGTCTTGTTATTGGGGTAGGAAGAAGTAAAATTTAGTCAGCAGTCATGAAGGCTCTGCAAAAAGATCAAAAGTGCCACCGGCTCGGATTCATAGTGACTTCAAAGCACGCCTCAGGACATAATTAATAGTGGAAGATCATGGGTTTTTTCCATTTAGCATGCTAATGTTCCAAGTGAGTCACCAAACTGTTATCCAAAAATATATAGACAAGAAGATTCTATTGTTTTTAAAGCCTATTCAAAGATGGGACTTCGCTAAAACAAAGGACGTGAAGCGAGGCTCATGAACGATGCCAAGTGTCTAATCTATTGCAATTTCATGAGTCAAAAGAAGGGTGCAATGTCTCGAAGCCCATAGGGTTTCTACATGTAATTAATGAAATGGGTCCCACCCCAAAAGGATTTGTGATGTTACACATGGTGGGGTATTTTCACTCCCCAAAGGAACAAATAGTGTACCCATGGTTGGTGCCAAGTGTCGGCACTGTGCATTCCCAGAACCAAGAAGGGCAGCAAAATCTTAAAGATGTGAGGGCTTCCCATGTGGGTCTCACAATAAGTAGACTCCAGTTTCAAGTAGGACCCAAAAAGGGGTGACAAGCCATGTATCACATATGAGTGATTACAAGACTCATATGAAATATTTAATGCTCAAGATCTTTCAAAATATTGGAGGTAAAGAGTCATATGGCCATCATTTCAATAGCGAGTTAATGCATAGTCCCATGTGAAGAATGCCAACCTACAAAGACTCAAGTTATTCATCTACATTCAAAGGGTCATTTTAGTATAGCGATAAAATACGTGCCATTTGGGTCATGAGGCTGGAAACCAATGCACAAAAGATCAAAATATTTGGTCATGTAATAAAGAGCCGAAGGGATGTTCCTCAAAAGGTGAGTCCATTTTAAAGGAGTCGGTTGTAGGATAGTAAAGATGCATTAAATAGGCATGGCTCTCACCTTTTAGAAGGGGTAGATAATGAAAGTGTGAGAGAGATCTTAAAAAAATTCTTGTCACTTCACTCCATTGGTCATAATTAAAAGTAGTTGAAAGGAGTGTAGGAAGGTTTCTTATCTTCTCTTCCCCTTCCTATATAGATATATGGTTGAAGATGTAAAATATATAGATATGAGCAATTAGAGATAATTTGAGGAATCATTCAATGGTATTCTTTGTCTCAAGTCCCTCTTTTGTAAAAAACAAAGATCTTGAAGCTCTAGCTTTCTTCTTGGGTTTTGTAACAGCAAGCTTTCCTCTTTTCTAAATGTAATACTATGCACAATTGTTGGAGTAATATATATGTCCTGTGGTGTTTTCTGTTCATCATTTGCATATCTTTATTGTCTTTGATCACCTTTATCCTCACGTAGAAACTATGCATCTTCCAATGTTGTTACTATCTTTGAAGTTATGCTTAAGTAGTGCTCTGTGTGATTCTTGTCTAACATGTGGTGCATTTCAAACAACCTTTTCAATTATTCACCATTTGCCTTTTCAGACAGTTGTGGTCTTGATTGATCTCTTAGAAGGCTCGTTTGGCACATCACCCCCTTTTAAATTAAGTTTTTGTTTTGTTTTTCTAACCCTCATCCCACGTGTAGAGAAGAGCTAGCTTCTTTATAATATAGAGGTCTCTTTAGGGTGCATGTACTCCTAACCTAAGGATTCATATGAATTTGACGGCTTGATCTCACAACCGTGATCGTATGTATTTATCTCATAACTTCCTCTTTCTACCCCTCAGGATAGTCATTATGATGTCTTAGAGCAACTTGATAAAACTACTACTAAGATTTTGATCTTAGATCTACTTAAAATATCTAATGTTCATAAAGACATTCTTTGTAAAACATTATAGGGGTCATGAGTTTTAGTTTATGTTGATCCTACATGCTTTTAAGCCATGTTTATGCAAATTTCTCTAATAGAGCACATAACATTTAGTCAAGAGGAGATTCTTGAAGAAGTATCCTATGCATAACCTATCCTTACACATTGAGGTCATTATCAATCGTAATAAGATAAAAAGGTTGCTTTGGACAATGGATCGATCGAACATTTTTACTTTGAAGCCGGTTTGAAAACTAGGTTGCGGTGAGGGTGATCTAGAAACTAATGGCACTACCATAAAAGAATATGACAATTAATAATGATAATCAACCAGCATGATCACTTTCTCATTGGGATTAGGGTCAAATACTCATGATATTAAGTTCCATTTTTAGACTTGGAGCTTCCTTACAACATACTTATCGGTCACTCATGGATTCACGCCATATAGGTCATTCCTTCTACGTATCACTAGTGTTTAAATTTATATCATGAAGGCCAAAACATCACTATCCAGGGGGATCCTCAACCCTTTGCTTAATGCAAGGCATTATCGGGTTAATTTCCCAGTACTGTTGATTGTCCTTCTACGAAATGGTTGTTCCAGGTTCAATCAAAGTCACTTGCCTCATGTGTTTATGTGAATACCTTAGGCTCTAATGATGATGGTGATTCTACATCAGTGTCTCCCTTTGATACATGGGAGATGAAGACCCTTTCAACTGGTTGCAAAGAGTATGACCTCCAACACGCCCTTTCAGTTTCAAACCTTCCTTGACACCCGGATCACGTGGCAGGCCTTGTTACAAGTATCAACGGTCTAGAGAAAATTACAACATCGGTGCTTTTACTCCTGTTGACCTATTATAAGATGAAAATCCACTTGAAAACTCTATGATAACATCTCCCACTAATGAGATGGCTTCATGTTAGCAATCAACCAAGTATGTTATTCATAATAAGTTGATGTATGCTATGGGATACCAAGAGTATAGTTGTGGCACCAAGAAACAAGGAGTTTGCATACCTTTTTTGGCACCTCATTCAAAGGTTTGTAGCTATGATATTGGTATTTGACCATATGGGTCCAATCCTCCAAAGGTTGATGTTTTCTCTTCTGAATGTGATGATAGTTTTTTTGGTTATGAAAGTGAAACATATTCCCAGTGTAGTCTCTACAAAGACCTTACCTCCACGAACTTGTTTTCTGACATGGCTATCTTGACTATAACCCCTACCATATCCCCTACCATTCATGATTTATACCTTATCCATCCTTCACTTATTAACTGGGACCAACAAAAACATGTACCAATCAATTTCTTTGAAAATGATGAAGCTATTGGTGAGTTTATGGGTCTTTGTGACAACATTCCAGTGGGTGATCATAAGAAAGGATTCTCCATCAATCTTGATGCATATGCATATTTTGGGGAGGAATCTTAGTTTTTTGGTCATTAAAGTAAAAAAATAAGCAAGGGAAATATTTCCACAGAGAATCCTTGTAAAAATAATAGGTCCAAGTCTTATAGTGAAAACCTTTTTGAGGCACTAATGCAAACAAACAAAAAGAAAAATCAATGGACAAAGAAGTTGACCAGCCTAAGGGTGAAAATCTCATTGAGACACCTTTATAAGAATATATCAATCTCCCCCAATCCTACATGTATGGAGGAAGCATCCAATATGCTAGTGGAGGAGACCATTGATGTGGAAACTGGAACAGAGTAACTGCCTAGAATGGTCAAGTTGGGAGCTTCACTCTTAGCCCAAGAATATAAGACCTTTGTGCTACTTTTGCATGAATTTTCATATATATTTGTTTGATCCTACATGGAAATTCTAGGATTAGATCCAGAATTAGTAGTGGATAAATTAGTTGTGCACAAAGAAGAAAATCCTATAAAACAAAAGCTCAAAAATATGCATCCTCGGGTAACCTTATTCGTAAAAAAGAGCTGGAGAAATTACTGGCGGTAGGCTTCATTAGGCCTATGGATTATTTAGAATGGATTTAAAACCTAGTCCATGTAAAAGGAAACCCATGGGTATCAATATTTGTACATATTTTAAAGATATCAATGAATCTTGTCCTAAGGATGAATTTATTCTTCCTAATATCAATATGATTGTCGATTAACAATTGGTTATGAAATTCTATCACTCATGGATGGTTTTTCAGGGTATAATCAGATTAATATTGTTGAGGAAAATAAAAATAAGAGATGTTTTACAACCCCTTTGGGGACATTCTACTATCAAGTCATGCCCTTTGGCCTCAAGAATTTAGGTTTGACATATCAAAAGGCTATGACTGTCACTTTTCATGATATGATCAATGACATAATGGAATAATATGGGGATGAAATCTTTGGAAAATCTAGGACTAGAGAAGATCACCCATCTTATGGCACATCTTTCAATTTATTAGAGATTATAAGGTTCGAATCAACCCAAATAAGTGTGTCTTTTGTGTGTTATCAGGAAAATTACTAGGATTCATTATATCACAGGGGAGGAATTTAAGTGAACCCCGTAAAGGTTTGGGCTATAACATAAATTCCTATTCCTAAGAATATCATATAGTAATGTAGTTTACAAGGGAAGATTCAAGAAATCATAAGATTCATCTCCCAACTCGTAGACAAGTGTCATTCATTTACACATCTTCTCAAGAAAGATGTTGAATTTCATTGGGGTTTAGAACAATAACAAGCATTTTCTTTTCTCAAAAATATTTATCTAAACCCCCTGTTCTAATTCCACCTACTACAGGAAAACCATTTCTATTGTACATTTCTACTACTCAATTTATAATTGGTGCACTTTTGGCCCAATATGATATAGATAAGAAAGAAAAATATGTATACTATCTTAGTCACACATTGATCGCTTATGAGCTCAACTATCCACATATTGAGAAGGCTTGTTTGGCCGTCATTTTTCTTTTCAAAAACTTCATCATTATTTTTTGAATAATAAGACCAAGCTTATATCTAAGGTGGACCCATTGAAATACTTATTATCAAAACCTGTACTTACAGGAAGGATGGTTAATTGGATCATCTTACTTAGTGAATTTGATATTGAGTACGTCCATCAAAAATTAGTTAAAGGGTAGGAATTTACAAATCAACTAGTTGAATCCCCTTTACCAAGTATTGAACCATTGAGTCTAAAATGTTTAGATTCTTCTATGATGTACCTCGAGGAGTACATTACATGGCTGATGCATTTTGCTAAATCCTTTACTTTCCATAGTTCAGGAGCATGAGTTATGCTCATTACTCCTTCAGTTATCTAATTCCACAAAATTTTAGACTTGGTTTCCCATGTACCAACAATATAGTAGAATATGAAGCTCTCATTATAGGGCTGAAAATAGCTATACGTTGGGATATCAGGAAGATCAATGTGATTGGTGATTTCATGTTAATCATGAAACAAGTCAATGAGGAATACAAATTTAGGGTTGAGAAGCTCATTCCTTATAACAAAGTGGTAAATGCATTGAAGTAATTCTTTGTATAGATAACATTCGAGAAGATCCCTAGAGGAAAAAAATAAAGAAGCAGATGTTATAGCTATAGTGAGATCTTTTTTGCACATCCCACACAGAACAATGATATTCCCTTGTTTGTCAAGCACTTAACTACACAAATTTCGACATGTCGAATCCTATTTGGTATGTGAAATTTTTGGTCCTCATTCCCCATGGTACTTTGACATTTACAATTACCTTCATGATGGAACCTTTCCTTCAAGCATTTCAAATTCTAACAAATGAAACCTTATCCAACACATAGCCCACTACAAATTACTTGGATAAACCCTATATCTAAGAGGATATGATGGGAATTTTTGCATTTTCTTAATACAAACGAATCCATTTTAGCAGTCAATAAGGTGCATGAAGGAATATGTGGTGCCCATATGATTGGGATAGTCTTGGCTAAAAACATCTAAGAGTAGGCTATTATTGTCTTACCATGGAGACTCTTTATCGTAAGTATGTAAAGAAATGTTTTCTATGTCATAAATATGGCATCTTGATACATGCCTAGGCATAATCATTACAACTTGTTATGACATCATGGCCTTTCTATAATTTGGGACTCAATCTCATTAGGAAGCTTACTCCTACATCCCTTGATGGACATATGTTCATTATTACTACTGTAGACACTAAAATTAGGTCACACTCCCCTTTTGTCCCTCGACATATAAGCACCCTTTATTACATTTACCTAGCCATGACCCCCTTCACCCCACTAATATTAATTTAATTAATTAAATTAAATTAATGCATTATCCTCACTATATTTATTATTTAAATAATATCTACACATACAGTTCACTTAGACACCTCACCAAGCCAACTCAACCTAAGACCTATTCTTAGCAAGTTGCCATAACTAACTAAGACTTACCCAAACCCTAAAAATCAATGCCTACATTCCCTCTAACCACATTCCCGCATGCTCACAAGAGGCTTTGAGTCTAATCCATGAGATAACAACACGATATCCAAGGAAATCAGGAGGATCTCCCTAGTTTAGTAAACCTAGGAAATCCTACCTTGACCGATGTTGGTTACCCCTAACTATCGCTAGTTAAGGACCATTGTCGGTTACCCCTTTTAACCCAAAACAACCTTATTCTCAAGGTTGGAACTTGGAACTTGGAACTTGGAAGTTGGAAGTTGGAAGCAAGAAATTTGATGAGCAAGACCACATCTCAGAGAGATAACGCATCTTCAGAGAGAAAATTCCAGCGAAAACTCACATCCAAGGAAGGAGATTGAGCATCTTCTCCTACACAGCCATCCCAGCCATGATCTAATCTAACCAAGCAAAGAGGAGTGTACATGCAGCCCATGTAGAAGCTTTTCCCCAGTTGGTGATCACTTGCAACCTTCAAACCCATCATCTGCACCTCCATCCCTCACACACAGGCCTTCAGGAATGGAATCCAAGTAAGTACAACATCATACTTTCCTAGTTATTTCATTTCATCATCATTTTATCATCCATTGTTTATCTTGCTCCCTATTGACCTCCTCCATATTTTCACCTCCATAGACCCATTAAAACCTCGCAAAAGCCTACTCTAGTCACCCAATACCTCACCCCGACCAACCAAAGTCCTTTGTGTAATCACAAAGGAGACCAACTTGTTTTGTGACATTTCCAGATCTCACAATGTCGACACCGGTTATACCTAACTACCGTCGGTCACCCCTGACCGACACCGGTCTCTGTGTTTTCCCACACAGCCCTGAACAGAGACCTACCCACCTAATTTTATCTCACCCTCATCCACCTGTGACCTACCCGAGACCTTTATCAGACCTGCAGAGACCTAAAACCAATTATTTGACCTTTGGATTTTATTCTAGCTTATCCTGTTAGATTAAATTTGTTTCTTATTGTGTTTTTAAGTGAGATACCTAAATCATTTCAAAATAACAATAGGATTTACTTTATTTATAGCATTGAATTGTTTAAAATAGTGGACTAACAACCATTTAGGAAGTGTCATACTTCCCGGATCTAGCTTACGCTAGGTAGTTCACTGCCCATATTGTTTAATTCCTTCTGGTGGTCTTGTTTTCATTACAAGTAGTTCCTCCTAGCCAAAAGGAATCTATCAAAATCAGTTGTGGATTCAAGAGTCATATGCATGCAAAACCCATCAACCGACATTTGAATAGATATTCCGCCTATGCCCATTGCCTATCTATTTCGTCAAATGCTTCTAAGAAAAAGGTGAAACGTTTTGACATGCCCGATGGGGTCCATCTGGGGTTCCTTGCATTTCATTCATTCCTAGGAAAAAATTGTGTGTTTTTTTCCCTTCTAAAAAGCATGCACACTAATTTTATTCTTTGGTAATCCACCATATCTTTTCTATTTTCTCTATAGGAAAATTTTCTTTTGGGGTAATTAAAAAGAACCATTTCTTCATGTTTTCTCGCATTATAGTGAAAGAGCATCCCTCTTTCTCTTCATCTTATTATGTCATCCAATTTCACATTTTTGATTTGGGTTTAAAAACAAGTGCGTTCCATTTTGATTTTGTTGCATTAGCTCACATTAATTGAGGGAAACCTATACGCTGGAAGTCATGACCAATTGATGGTTGATAAACAAATCATAGAAAAGCACTTATTTCCTTTTCTCTTTCTCTAAGTCTTACCAAAACACACAAAAATTCAAAATACATACATTCTTAAACAACATCTTATCTAGAAGAAGTTGTAGGTGATCACACGATCACGGTACATTGGGCACCCAGCTCACTACTATGTTGAGTCATACTTCAGAGCAAAGGCCAACCCCACCATAACATACATGAAACCTCACCTTTTAGATTTCCTTCTTTATAGGAAGCCATCCTCACCAAAAACTTTATTTCACAATTCATGTGTCACCCTAAATAGCATAAGCTACACAAACATAATAGAAAAGGCACTCCTAGGATCACATTTTCTTAGTGTTTTTCTTGGCTTGCGTTTTGAGGTAAAAGATCACGTTCATAACTTTTTTATTCATCTTTGCATGCTCCTTATCATAGCTGATGTATTCCATCTTCACTTGAGTGTGCTTGAGCCATATCATCATCATTCCTAGAATTCTGGGTCTGATTCCACATCAAATTTTAATTCACAACCACTTTCTTTCATCAACTGTTTTAATTTCCTAGTGAATGTCATTGGTTACCTCGACTTCCATCGGTTATACCCTACCGACGTCAGTTCTAGGTCCTTTTGCTAACCTACTCAAAAGGACATTTTACTCCACTTTCTTCCACTTTTCACAATCTTTGTCACTATCATTATTCCCATTGACGTTTTAAACATCCTCAGATTTGGCATACCTGTCATATTTTACCTTCTGCCTCGTTGTTTACTTATTGTCCATTTTCTACAGTGACCAGCAGTGGTTACCCTTGACTGACGTCAGTTTTCCCTAACCAGCATTGGTTATCCTTTTTCACATTCCAGCCACCATTTGTTACTTCATCCATTTTTATTACTAGACTCATATGTTCTGATATTCTCTGTATCATTTATAGAGAAGCAGCCCTACCTGATCAATACTGGTTCACATGGTGCTGACCCGAAGACAAACAAACACCCTCATGTTCCACGCCAGTTTCCAACCACTCCCACCTAGTCCTTCACCACCTTCTATGTTATCACCAGCCATGGATCCCATCCATCCTACTACTATCACTATCGAAGATGAGGAGTTTGAACGAATCCTTGACTAGAACCCTACCACCTTGCGCTTTTACCTTTCTCACTCGTCCACTTGAGATGCCTCGGGTCGATTGATATAGGACATGCCTGTATCTCTCCCTCGACTCTCGCACCCACTTCCGCATCGGCCCCATCTAGCTTCGTGCTACCCACATCCAATTTACCCCCATTTGTTTCATAGTTAGGTTCTATACCCGTTATGACTACCACGTCTGTTACCTCTGTGGTACCCATCACATCCACCATACCCATGACAACTATCCCAAACACAACCTCATCCACCCCTAATGTCTCATACATACCTGTAGGTACATTCCCACCTCCAATTTCAGTGACCCCTAGCCCATTTCAGAACGTAGTTCTTTCCATTCCACAATCATTATCCCCTATTGCCACTAGGATTACCACGACCCTTCCACCCCCATATACATACTACTAACAACCACCTGTTTCATCTATTATTCATTATAGGTATGTACCCCCTATTTCACTGCCTTCTTCTCCACCACCTTACATGGTAGCCCCATACACTGGAATGCCACCCCCATTATATGCCCAAAACCAACCTCCTCACATTATATGAGGCATACAATCATCACAACCCACCAATGACCTAGTTAAATTGATGTTGGACAAGATGTAGACATTGGAGGCATCGGTTTCCAACTCCCACAACACTCTCACCTATGATGAGATTTGCAACGAGCCTATTCACCCATCCATTCCTATCCGTTCATACCATGTGCATTGGGAAATGCCTAAATTCAACCGCTTCAATAGCAAGGAAGACCCATAACAACATTTGTGCTTGTTCAAACATGGGTGTTATCTGATTGCTCATGATGATGCCTTGCTTTTGAGAAATTTTCCCATGTCCCTCACTAGACCTGCAATAGATTGGTATAGTGGGTTACCCAAAACTCTATATTCTCATTCAATCAGGTATCCCAAGCCTTCTTGGATCATTTCTCTATCAATATTGTCAAGAAGGTTACCATGACCGATCTATATTTCACAAGTTAGTATGAGGACGAATCCATCACAGATTTTGTCGCTCGCTAGTGTAGCTTGATCAATCAACTTACCTTCCAACTGCCACAAACTGAACTCGTCGAGCTCTTCACACAAGCTTGCGCTAGACATATCTCCCTGACCTTACAGGTCCAAAACTTCTAAACATTTGATGAGGCATTCACTATGGCACGAAAGTTAGAGATTCGAAGCCATCGAAGAGAAGAAAATCCAATTACGAAATAAGAATTCGACATTCAAGTCGAATGAAACCTCTTCTTCTTCCAAACCACAAACCAATTATTCCAAAACTAAGGGCACCACTAACGCAGTGGTACTCAAGGCTGCCCAGCTCATCCGTCAAATCAGGCTACACCCTCATCTAATCTATCACCTATCTAGGATTTTTGATTCAGACAAGAGCAAAAAAATATACCCCAATTGGGGAACCTTACTCTTCTGTTTTAGAAAATCTTATCAAAGCTGGAGCCATCACCCTTCCACCCATAAAACCCCACACTGGTTTTGACCCTACTCGCCCCATGCCCGTATGGTATAAAGAGCATGATTTTTGTAACTATCACCGAGTAAAGGGTCATAGTGATGGAAACTGCATCACTTTCAAGAATATTGTCTAAGAAATTCTCGAGAAAGGTGAGTTAACTGTGGATAATCCCAATGCCACCCCAACCAAAATCTACAAATCTTCAAAAATTGTTTCCTAACCATGTCCCTTCATCCAATAAAATTGGTGAGACATCCACTCTTGATACCCATACTCGTGAGGTTCACGCTATATTTAATGAGGTATCTGTCGCCTCTCAATTACCTCACATCCCTTCCATAGACAAAATCCTAGCCTGAAATCCTCCTTCCACATTGGAACCAACCTTCACTATTCCTTCACCAATAGAGAAGCATCTTTCATCTCTTTCATCACCTATGGAGGGTCTTCCACTAACAAAGTGAGACCATCTCACCCCTAGCTTCTCCACTTAGAGAACCTTTACCTATCGTACCTCCTCCACCCATAGACGAGCTCCCATTACCTCCTCCACCCGTAGAGGAGCACCCATTACCTCCTCCACCCAAAAAGGAGCACCTATTACCTCCTCCACCCGGAGAGAAGCACCCATTACCTCCTCAACCCACAGAGGAGCACCTATCCATTCCTCCACTTATAGAGGAACTTTTATCATCTCCTCCACCCATTAGCATATCTTGGCGAGCATTCTCCATTAGCTACCCAAAATCCAACAGACCTACTTTCGGCTCTCTTACCCACGGAAGCTGAAGCTGGCCAATTCCCTATCTCTAAGATGCATTTTACTAGAATTCCTATTAGTTCCTCACCAATTCCACCCACAAACGTGTCATTCTCACGTTTGGCCAATCACTTAGATTATGTGGATATGACTTTATTATGGGGTGCCTCTTACTCCTGTCTCAACACGGATGCAAATATCCCTCACCGATACCTCTACTATCTACCTAAATGCATTTCCACCCATCTAGCCAAATACAACCACTATAGTTGTAACCCCTTCCACAATACCCGTTAGCACTCACACCATACCCTTATCTAAACCCACACCCACAAAATTTTCCTCAACTAAACCTATTACCACTTTAGGGGTCACCCCACCACCACCCTTACTCATCCACCAATTAAACTAGATTTAGCTACATCCTCCAATGTCAAAACCACACCTACTCGACACCTTAATCAAAGAAAAAAACTCCTTGACCTCATCCCCTACCACACCAATCACACCCGCACTTGTCCTGTCTTCCTTAAAAACTCAGCTATCCAACATGGTCAAGCACCCTTCACCCATCCATAAACCAATAACACAACAAACTATTCCTTCCTCACAAACCTCTAACCTACTCAGGCACACAACATGACTTATACCCGCACTGAGTCTCCTTACCACCAATACCACCAATACCTTGACTATTTCTTCACTAACCACTACACTTCGTATTTTTCCCTCACACCCCAAGAAAAACCCACATCATCTACCTTCACAACACCCCCATTATCCCCATGGGTAACTCACCCTCTTCCTTCATCTACTTTTCCTTCTAGACCTCGTACACCCACATCACCTTTACCCAAGAAGGTGCAACCCAAAAACAAAACCCTACTAATGTACAACAAGGTAGTCAAAACAACCCCACACCCTCCTACCCATCCATTTACTTTGTACCCCTACCCAAACTAACTGATCGATACCTCAAACCACACCGGAACCTAAACCCAGAGCTTGACCCATTCCTACTATTCAAAAACAATCCCTCGACAATCAACCACACCTACACCCAAACCTACGTTCACTTCCCATTGTGATCCACTAGTAGGGTCCTATGCCAAAATTTTAACCAACCTTCTTGAGACTTTTGTTATCACATTACCACCACTCTGACCTTATGACCCCCTCAAACCCAAGCCAAAAGGGTTTGATGATACTAAAATTTATGCATACCATTGTGTGCCAGGGCATGATGTGGAGAACTGCAAGGCCTTGAAAACTATCATCATCTAGTTGTGTCAACCAGAAACCAACTTTGACGACGACGACCTTCTCGACGAGGATCCTACTTCACCAACACCCATTCCCACACTACCCACTCAACAACCACAACCTCTACCCTTACAGCTCCTAGAGCCACACCCAAAATTTGAAATTAACATGGTTCACATCAAAGAAATTTCCACACCACCACCTAAATGTTGTTGCGCCCAACTGACCTCACAAGGATTTTCTCCTCCAGTAGGTTTTTTCCCTTCATGTCATTATACCACTCACCCTACACCTTCTCCATTTGCCAACTTCCCTCAAATCAGCATGGTACATGTCACTACACATGCGTAGAAGGGAAAAGAAAACGCAACTAACCCACCAACCAATCCTATACCCAACATACCATCTACACCCATACCTAAAATAACTATTCGCGCCTTGCATACCCCGGTTCTAATGGCATCACACATCGCACCATGCTCAAACAACTACACCAACCTCCCTCAAAATTTTCTTATATGACCTGATCCAAACCTCATAATCCCATCGTCAAGCTCTCATAGAGGTTCTTCAATCTATTGAGGTTTTACCCAATGACCCTACACTGTAGCTTCCATTATCTCACCCCATCATGTAGCCTCTCTCACCAAATTACCACATTCATCCTCACCTCACCTTGTTCACCAAGTGGCCTCATTAGCTTCTCGGAGGAGGAGATCCCGCCACACCAAAAAAATGACCCAAACCTAGCCCTCTTCATCTCTGTCGACATTGATGACATACGGGTACACCATGTGATGATTGATGGAGGTGCTAACATTAACATCATTTCATCCCATGTATTTTATCAAATGAGCATACTTGAAAATTACATGCATAAACATCCGCTCATGTTGTGTTCATTCAACGATGCTATCACCTCCACACTAGGCAATCTTTGTCATCCTTAACATTTACGTGGGCCCCCACACTTTTCTAGAATTGTTTTATGTTTTAGAGGAGGAATTCCAATATAACTTATTACATGGTAGACCACGGATCCATGTCATGGGTTACGTTCCTTCCACTTTGCATCATTGTGTAAAGTTTGAACATGAAGGACACACTTATACCAATCCAGCTAACCCATCACCTTTCAAAACATGCAACATGCTTTACCAACCCAATGATGTGCTCATACCTGTCAAGCCATCTACTTCATGCAACCAATTCCACCTCACCTACACCTCCACCTACCGATCTGATCGCTACTTTCAATGCACATACCTCCTATATTCCTACCTGCTATAACCTCCACAAATGACCCATTAGCATCCCAATCCATTAACTCCACCTCTACATCAACCTCGACACACATCATCCATACCAGCAACCCACATACCAACCACTGATTCCTTGGAAGGTGTTTTTCAATGCCTCACTCTGGGGAGTACCACTGTATAGTGTCAACACATTCCTTACAACGCATTGAGTATGGAAGCCTTCACTAACACCCTCGCTATGATCACCATATAGGAGAACACATCCTTTATGGTCCTCCTCATCTCCATACTAGTCTCACTACCTATGGGGACTTGATACCACCACTTAAACACCCGAACCACCATCACAACCCCACCCATTTCTCTGACTTCCCATCACTTACCAATCGTCATTTTTTCCCACACCTTCTGCACAAATGTGCATGGAAGGGTTTTGTTTTGATTTTATGAGCAAGGTCACCATACCATTATTCCATGTACCACCCTCAAACATAATGACCGTAGTAGTGGTATCGGCTTCCCGTAACCTCCTATCAAACAGTGCATTGAGCTCCTTGAGGACCCTAGCCCTTCTCCACCTTCATCAACATCCTCACCGACAAAATCGATGGATCCTGAATCTATCCCTCCTAAAAAAAAATTCATAAAATCCATTTCCTTGGGGCCTTTGACTTATCAACGCAAAGGCAAGGCCCTTCCACTCTCCCATTCCTATATCCTGAAATGATCGATGATGACACACCTACAATTAACATCATTCAATGTCAGGATGATGAATCCATACTCACCTACCTTGGTGCAGAAGACTCATATATTCATCAGTCATTACCATCTAAGACATAAACCATGTTGAATGAATTGACTATCGAGATCAACATTCACATTCGGGATGGCCCGCACATCCTAAAGATGACAATCTTTAGATCTTTGCTTGAGCAGAAGCCATCACTTCTTTTCTCGAGATCATAACCACACTTTCACTTGGTCTTACGTAGAAATGCCCAGTATTTACCCCACCATAGTGGTCCAAAATATCATAACCATTCCCGATGCCAAACCTATTAAACAAAAGCTAAGGAAAATGCACCCTCACATTGCTCTTCTCGTCAAAGAAGAACTTCAGCGTCTTCTTTCCATTTCCTTCATCTTACCCATTGATTATCCTTGTTGGATTTCTAACATTGTCCCTATTACTAAAGCAATAGGGGGACTCCACATTTACACGAACTTCCATGACCTCAACCTAGCATGCCCGAAAGATGACTTTCCCTTACTTGGTATTGATCAACTAGTTGATCTTACCACTGGTCATGAGATGCTATCACTCATGGATGGCTTCTCGGGTTATAACCAAATTTTGCTTGCCCCAAAAGATCAACACAAGACTGCATTCATTACCCCTTGGGGAACCTTTTGCTATCGAGTCATGCCTTTTGGCCTTAAAAACACTGGTGCTACATATCAGCGTGCTATGACTTACATCTTCCATGATATCATGCATCGCATATTAGAAGATTACATGGATGATCTCTTGGACAAATATAAACGTCACTCCGAGCACCTCACCATCCTCGAAACCATCTTTGACCACCTCATTAAATATTGCATCTTCCTTCAACCTAAAAAGTGTGTCTTCACGGTTCTCTCGGAAAATTTTGGGATTTATTGTTTCCTTCCGTGGTATAGAAGTTGACCTTGCTAAAGTCAAGGCCATTCTTGAAATGCCTCCACCCACTAACCTTAAACAACTCTGTAGCCTGCAAGGTAAATTGCAGTCCATTTTCCGTTTCATTTCACAACTATCTGATCGGTGTCAACCATTTCATCATCTACTTAGGAAGGATGTCTCCTTTAAATGGGACAATGAATGTCACAAATATTTTGAGGCCCTTAAACAATACCTTCTCTAACAACCCGTACTCATTCCACCTAAAGACGATCAACCCTTTTACCTATACATATCAGCTACTGATCATTCCTTGGGAGCCATGCTCACTCATCGCGATGAACAACACAGGGAGTAGGCGGTTTATTACATAAGTTATACTCTTTTGGACTATGAAACCTGATACAACCATCTAGAAAAGCTTTTCTTAGCCTTAGTTTTCATTGCCACCAAAATCTTCCATTACCTACTCAACCACAAAACCTATGTCATGACCAACACCGATCCCTTACACTTCATGTATGCCAAACCTTATCAAAATCAGTGTGCCACATGATGGCTTATGCTTTTAGTTGATCTTGACCTCAAATTCATTCACCAAAAGTCCATCAAATTCCAGTGCTATCACCGACCAATGGTTGACGCACCTATTTCCGGTGACAAACCCTCTAAATTTGACTTTCCCGATGATTCCATTGCTACTCTTTCCTAGAAGAACCCCCTTACCAAATGACACTGTTCTTCAATGGTTCCAGTGTCAACATGGGGCGGGGCTAGTGTTATCCTCATTCTTGTAGATGGAGAACCCATGCCTTTGTCTTTCAAACTAGACTTTGCATGCACCAAGAATATTGTTGAGTACGAAGCACTCATACTAGATCTCCAGCTACCTATGACCTAGATGTCAAATCAATCCACATATTTGGTGATTCATAATTGGTCATAAACCAAGTCAATGGTATGTAACAATGTCGTACTAGATACTTCAAAAGTATAAACATCATGTAGACATACTTTTGACCACCTTTGATCGTTCTGACCTTGAGCCATCCCACGTTCAACCAACAAATTTACGAGATACCATGGCCTACTTAGCTTCCCAAATACCCACTTCCCTGTTGATTCCAAAATATTTGTCAACTGTACAATGCCTCCATTCGCCTTCTTATTTACCTCAAGATGTTTACTCAATCGAAATGACACCCCCGACCCAAGTGACCTTTGGTATAAAAATACTCTAAATACCTTTCCCTCTCCATCATACCACCCGATCTCACCCATAATTGACAACGCACCTGCCTTAAAAATGTATCTCATTTCGTCATTCTAGGGGACTCCTCTATAAACACAAATTTGATGGTATTCTCTTATGATGCCTCACATAATCTGAAATTCATTATACCATTAAGGAGGTTCATGATGACATATGTGGAGGTCACTTTAGTGGCCTTGCTATTACTAAGCATATTCTTCGCCTAGGCTATTCTTGTGAACCCTTAACCATGATTTTTGCGACTATGTCAAACGTTGTGTGAAATTCCAACAACATTCCAATCTTCATCATACACCTACCATGCCTTACAGTCATTTTTGATCTTTGGCCCTTCTCTCAATGGTGCTTAGATCTTGTCGGAGAAATCAATCTCCATTCTTCCCAATGCCATCAATGGATCATAAGCTCTACCGAATATTACACAAAATGGGTGGAAGCCATACCACTCATCTCCATGAAAGCCGAGAAAATATGTGAGTTCATTAACCATCACATCATTTGTCACTTTGGTGTTCCTCATCGCCTCATCACTGACAATGGAAAACAATTCAAAAACAAAACATTACAAAAACTTTGTGACGCCTTCGGCATTCAACTTAGTTTCTCATCACCTTATTACCCACAAACCAACGGCCAAGCTGAATCCACTAACAAAACCCTCAACAAAATTCTCATGAAAGTGGTTGACGATACTAGGAAGGATTGGCATACGCACATTCCTTTTTCCCTATGGGCATACCACACTAGTATTTGCACTTCCACTGTGCAGCCACACCCTTTTCGCTGGTCTACAGTACAGAGGTTGTTCTACCTCTTGAAGTCCAGATCCCCTCACTCCACATTTCTCTCCATGACATGCTTACTGATGATGAATTTTGTCAGGACCACTTAACACAACTAGAGTTATTAGATGAACGTCATCTTAATGCTCTAGATCACCTTCAAGTTTACCAACAATGTATCAAATGTGCTTATGACAAATGTGTTCATGAATGAACCTTCCAAGTCGGTGACCTTGTCTTGAAAGAAAATCAACACGTAACCAAAGCAAAAAAAAGTAAATGGGGAAAATTCACTCCTAATTGGCTTAGACCATATATCATAACTCATACCTATGGATCGGGTGCATATCGTTTGTCCTCACTTGAGGGTAAACTGAACTCGAGCCCTTTAACGCATTGCATCTTCAACCATTTTGTTGTAGAATCATTGTCCTACCTCACCCTTTGTCTCTTTATAGGCTCGTCCCTTGAGCATTATCCACTTCATACACCTCCTAATGATTAAACAAGAATCATGTGAGTACCTTTCATCTTGTTATCTTCTCTTGAATATGTGTATCACGACACTACACATAGCATGATTCTCATGGATACTTTTCATCTATCTTTAGATGAGATCCCATGGTAATTCCACCTTTCCTATTGAACAAGAGTCATATCCTTCACCTTGGTTTTGTCCATGATTTCAAAGACCTCCCATCGGACCAAACTACTTGAGTCAAACTTCTAATAAAAAAGATGACTCCCTCAAAAGGACATCTTCCTCTCAACAAAATTGATACTATAAATAGACTACTCCCTCGAAGGACAGCTATGTGAAGCTTTCAAAAAAATGAGAGAAACCGAAGCTTCCCACATTGATCAGCTTCACGAAGACCTCAAGGAGTACCATATTATTTATCCCATATAGACTTCCCGCATTGATCATTCTATCACAACAAAAAAAAATTAGTCATGGACTTACCCATTGTGACCTCGGACCTCTTGCCCAAAAGACCTGTCACTCAAAACATATAAAATTAACTACCTTTCACCCACCTTACCATTTCCACTCTCATTTCCTAAATCACCTCAAGGGACATCTTGGAATTTTGACATTTGGTGATTTTGTGACTAATTTCACCATAGAACCGTTAATCGTGCAATGCCTTTCGGGTCTTGTGCTCATCACCCCCTCCAAGGTATGATCTACTCGGTATGATCCTACCCAATCAGGTGGCTTTATTTCCCCGCTTATCTTTTAACCATCTTTGTTTACATTTTGATTACCTTATACATGACTTGGTACTCAATGCTTACCTTTGGGGTAGTCCTCCCCTTTCGCCATAATCACCTTCACCTACATCATTTTACCTATAATCTACCCACACCTATTAAACCTAAACCCACTACATGCCCACAAACCTACCGAACTCATTCTCATATTCTTCCCTAGCTCATGGGAGAACTACATCGGCCTGAGGTCCCTTTTTTCGGGACTATATAGGCAGCACTCCAAAGGCATGGGGCCCTTGGAAGTTAGCTTGGCCATTCTCTACCCTAAAAAATTCATCAACCATGCCTAACTCACCATTTACCCCACATTTCACTTAGTTCCCCTTTTCTAACAAAATTGGAAATTAAGTGACATACATAACAAGTTGCTTCCCATTTTATAAATTTATTACACCTACCATCTCTCTATCATCATTATGCATAGATTGTACAACATTTCACATATGACCCATAGTATCATTCATTGCAAACAATAATGAATCATAAACCAACCTAACTCCAACCATGCCTATAACCTGACTCAATCCATGCTTATAACCTAACTCAACCATGCCTATAACCTGACTTGATCCATGCCTATAACCTGACTCAACCCATGCCCAACCTAACTCGATCCATGCCTATAACTTGAGTCGATCCATGCTTATAAACTAACTCGATCTATGCCTAGAACTGAATTGATCCATACCTACACTCACCTGACTCCATCATGCCTAACTCACCTACTTCCAAACCACATTAAAATAACAAATCCATATCTCATCTAACACAAGCCATAAAACCAATATCTCATAAACACATCAATGCATCACAAAATCTCATGAATCTCATCATATAAATCAATAAATGTGTATCTCAAAATACATGCCTATCTCATCATGGCCATCATCTCAAAACTATCGGCACGCACGCAAGCCAATATACAATACAAAACGTCAACACCATGTAGGTTAGTCTCATATATACAAAAAGAATGACTGAATCAATACAAAAATCTTCAAACATAGGCGGTATATGCTCACAATACACAACAAAATCACTCGTACATCCTCATTATATTTGTACGCAAGCCACCATATATATCAAAAATAATTACTAGTATACATAAAAATTAGGAGGCCGCATATCGGACATCTTGCGGATGTCCTCCATCTCTCGTGTCCCCGCACCTCGACCTCCCGTGCCCCTCTTTGGAACATCACCTTTCTCTAGTTTTCGTGTGCTTGTGGCCTCTCCCTGATCAAGCCTCAGAGCTCACTGACCTCCTATGCTCTCCACACTATGTGTGTGGGATCTCATCCTCTCACTGGATTCCTACTATGCCATGTACTCTCCATAGGAGAGGAAGTCTATCCCGGTTGTCATGAGCTGGTCCTTATAGTATCACACCTCACCTAGGGAATAACATAGCCTAGATATAGGCATAGTCTGTGGTGGTCGCATAGGTCTCAGCCCCTATACCTAGCCTACGTTAGCCTATGAACGAGGACTGCGCACTGCGCTTATGGTGGTGGCCCTTGTCCATATCCTTGTGATGGTACCCCCTATCCCTATGCCTCTATATAGGCTCGTAAGGCCTCAATTTGTGTTCGGCCTTGTGGCCAAATGGCCCTATAAACCTACCACCTGAGCCTGTAGGGCTGCCACCTGACCATCTCCATCTCCTCCATCTGTCATCCGGGGCTTGTAGATTGGCCACCTGTACTCGTAGCTCTACCACCTCTGCCTTTGACCCCTCCACTATGTCTGCAGTATACCTATCTACATGATCAACATCGTTACCTATCCCCTGTAGGGCATCTCTCTGCACTGTCATGGTAGCTAAGTCTGGCTACCCTGGTCTAGGTGGTATGGCTCAAATCGAGCCACCACCACCGCTTATACCTATCTATCGTGCATCTGGCATCATCAATTCACCAATCCACTAGCGACCCTCCTCTCCTGTAGGCATTGTAGGTTGTGGTAGAGGTAGAGGCCTCTCCACATCATCTCTCTCGATATTGTGGGAAGGACAGAGGAATATCTGTATAAGCTCAAACGCCATCCGACCACCGTCTGCCACCAAGATCATCTCATCCTCCCTACAGACGGTGATCCTATATCCACCTCTCTAGCTGGAGCTTAGCAAGCTCCTCATGCATGTTCCTATATGAGGGGAATCCCACATATGGTCTCTAGATAATGTCCACTCCGGACAACCCCTCCAACAACTACCGAAAATGGGCCACATCATATGTCGGCCTATCGACCTCCGCTCTCCAAAGAACCGGCACCCATCTCTTGTATCCCAACCATACAGATCTCACTAGGAATCCATCTACTCAGGGCATCCCTATAGGTCAAACACAGAATATGTGCTCGTAGGCCCAATAGTGCAAGGTAAAATGTACAACACAGTTTAACTCTGTGCATCCATCCATATGCCCACAACTATCTATATAGCTACACCAAGAATGTTGGTGCCTGGTGAAGCGTATCTCATGCACCATCATATCGTGAAGCAACCCCATCAGTGATCGGGGAAAGTTTCCACCCTTTTCATCAGCAAGGTGCATAGCAACACACTACCTCCATCAATAAAACTACTAGCCTCATCTCATCTGGATGGGCTAGGTACATCTTGCCATAGCTCAAACTGGCGCTATGGAATCTCAGCTCCGCCACCCCCTTGCCAAATACTATCCCGATCAACTCCTCTGAGGCCTCGAAGGAGATAGAGTACACATAGGCCATCAATATGGGTAACCTCATAATCCAAAACACGTCCTCCAAGGTGATCGTCATCTCACCCATCGGAAGGTGGAACATGTTGGTCGTGGAGTCCCATCTATCGATGAGCGCAACCATCAAACTAGGATACCAAATAGCATGTCAATAGCGCCGAATACCACTCAAGCCCACTACCTCCACATGCTGTAGCTCCAAATGGCTCGCTATCTACGTAATGTCACCAAGATGGCAGTGGAACCCTGTCCCACATATGTAGTTGTGATCTCCCCTACATCTAATCCAAAGCACAACATTAATCTACCTTTACCATAACCATATTCATCACTTATCATTACCCTCCACCCTATTTTTTAACCTACCCATCTCAACCACCTAACCTACATCATTTTTTGGACCCTTGTGCCTAAAATCCCGACTGGTGCCAGTTCATCCTAACCAACTCCGGTCACCCTTAAACTGGCATCAGTCACCTATTTGGTGACCGATATTGGTTCAACTGTACTAACCACGGTTACCACATAACTGGCATCGGTCACTTGTTAGGTGACCAATCCCGGTTCTACCCGATCGATGCCGGCCAAGCTTGATGATGCCGAGTCACTGTCGTGGAAAAATCCATGACTTCCCAAACCCCCTTTTTCTAAACCCTCCCACCTGTCCCTTTTACCCCACCTACAATGACCTACACTACCCCAAAACCCCTACCCACCCCACCTATCCAATTTCCTACCCTCCCCCCCTCTTTTTGCCCATTATTCCCCTCCATACCTGATTTAACTTTTTCCCACCCACAAAATACAAAAAACCCACAAAACCCTACAAATAACAACTATTACACCCTCTACTCTATCTAATTAACACTATAGAGTTAGGTGCTTACCTCGTCGTCTTTGCCACCGTCTTAATGGCACATTTGGCTACTTTGTTGGTGGTCTACCCAATCCCTCTCCAACCTCTGCCATCACGAATAACTACTCACAACCTTGACTAATTAACTCTCTCACACTTGATCCCATGGACCCGCTACTCACTAACCCAACCACCATCAAATCACACTGCCAGCTCACTTTGTCCCATTTCCTCCAGACACTTTTCTCACTTTTCTCTCTTTTTTGTCATTTCTTCACTTCACAAATCACAAATGAATAATAAAAGTGTGTATTTTTTTATACAAAACCTGACCTAACTGACATCGATTACCCTAGACCGGCATTGGTCTCATGCCCTACCTCACCATCATCAGTTTTCCTATACTGACGTCGGTTATCCATGACCACCATCGGTCAACCTAACCTCCATTTGTCCTCCTTTGGGGACTCATTATTTTACCTGACCCTTTACCTTGCTCCTTTACCCCATCCACCCTTTATCCAACAAATAATCTTACTTTTCCCGACCTCATCCTTTACTACCTTCATTTTTACTCCTTTGGGGACTCATTATTTTACCCCTACCTTGGCCTTATCCATGCCACGAACTAGATATTTGGACTTGGACCATTACTAGTGACCCTTGACCTCATGTGTTCGCTATACCTTACGGCACTATAATGACCTTACCTATCCTATTGTCATGACCATTTATCCTAACCCTACCTTTGGTGTACCAAAACATACCTAAACGTTCCTACACCTAACCTACATTGTGTTTCCTAACCATATCCTATACCTTGGATACCGGATTCACTTCAACCTTGTTTGGATAAACCTATCGACCTTAGATGATGTAGAGTTTTCCGATCTTCAACCCGGTAGCGTGCTTTGTATTTTATACGTGTTTGTGTGTTCGATTGTTCTACCTGTGACCCTAACCCATTACCTAGATTACCCGAGTAGACCTTTCACCCCTTTTCCCCTATACCCACTTGCCTTTTCTTCACATTTACCTTTTATCAAACCACTCACCGCTTCACTTCTTGCCGCCTCGTCCATTCCTGGTTTGAGGGGAATCACCTTCACCCTCACATGGGACAACCACACCTTATTTTTGTTTGCATCACTTACCAATACAAGCTATGTAACAAAAAGGGGCAAAATGTAGACAATAAAATTAGGACACACTCCCCTTTTGTCCCTCGACATATAAGCACCCTTTATTACATTTACCTAGCCATGACACCCTTCACTCCACTAATATTAATTTAATTAATTTAATTAAATTAATGCATTATCCTCACTATATTTATTATTTAAATATCTTATTTAAATAATATCTACACATATAGTTCACTTAGACATTTCGTACGTACCCAAAATTGTAAGGTACTATACTGCGGAACGGTGTAATAAATGCCCCAATGATGATACAGGTCTCCTCGCAAGGTGTTCGGGATCCAGAAAGAGCTCTTCGGATATGCGTTAACATCCCGCATACCCCACTTAGCCCCGTGTCCTTTGTTTTCCCTTTTTCCCTCTTTTCTTGCCCATTTTGATCTTCATGTGATTTAAACCGCCGCCTGACAGGCGACGCGGTCTGGCGCGCTTTTCCGTAACGCCTTTTGACGCGACCCACGTGAAATATCACGTTTCACCAGCTTTTCTTTGCCGACTTGAGCATGCATTAATGTTTTTGGTCCCCTGGAACAGTTTTTTTCCTTTGTTTATTGTTTAGGAGTTCAATTTGGTTTTGATTCTTGGGTGTTTGAATTCCTATAAGTGCATGGTTTGTGTACATGCAAATGGTCTCGATTTTGTCCAATTTTGGCCGAGTTTGTATAAAGAATTTGAGCTGGAGTTTTGATCACCATTTTTCCTTGTTAGAGTCTTCTGGTTTTTAGTATTTTGGTTAGCTTGCTTAGGATTGATAGCATAGTTTACTTCATACTTGGTTTAGCATTGCTCAGCTGTTGGTAAGCCACAGACCCATCTTGTGCAAGCAGTGTTGTTGCTCCATCCAATCCGGTTAGAAGCTTGCCTCTGAATTCCTTTTGCTGTAAATTTGTTGTACTGTGACTTAGAGTTCTTAGTTCAATTCATTGTATACTGGTTAGCTTTATTCAAATTTGTTGGTAAGCCCACATATCCAACTTGTGCAAGCGTGTGTCTTTATTTTGGAACGAAATAGCTTAGGAAGCCATTAAAGTTGCAGGTTTTGCTCTTCGTATAAGGATAGTCAAAGGTTCTGGTCGCTTCACGTTACATGACTTGCAGGTAAAATCCCGCTAGGAATCGCATAAGCCAAGCTCTGACTCTTGCGCTATCCCTCTCCTACTCGCATTCTCGGTCTCGCATTCTGAGCGGTCCTTGTCCCAAAATCTACTCTTATCGGTGCTAGCATTACCCGCTTTTTGGATCCAAGTGAACACGAAAGAACGAGAAGATCATACTGAGGGGACGAGATCACATACACCATCGATTTCGCCAATCGCTGCGAAGTCCAGTGTTTTAAATTTCAAAGTTCTAGTTAGATTTATATCAAATAGAGTAGTTAAATCGCTTTATTTCATTTCATTCTATTCTCGATATTGCCAGGGAAGCTGTGGGGATTGATAGTTTCTGAGAAACTATGATTCACTCCTCACTTCTGAGGTAGGATCGAGAATCTTGCAGGTAGATTAGACAGGCTATCTTATTTATTTAGAATAATTCTACAAATTGCACAGGCAAATAACCACACTCGGTTATCTTGTCTGTTTTAAATTATTGTTTAGTTATTATTTCTAGATACGCTTAAAATAGTTTGTTTTCCTTAGAATTGTTAGAATATTTCATAGAAGAATAAAGGTTATATGCAGTTAGATTTATTTCACGTAGTTAGAATTTATTTCATTACAGTTAGATTACATTTTGTTTTGTATGACAATCACGGGACCTCAAGAGCCCAGGGAATATATATTTGAGCCAATCGTGCCTCAACCAAACCTAGCCATAGCAATAGTTGACATAGACCAAAATCTCAGGATACAAGTATTCCGAACAACCGTAGATCTACAACTGATCAGCTCACAGTTAAGAGGATTAAACATAGAAGACGACCAAGCACATGCGTTTTGGTCAAGTCAGCCAAACTACAGATTACCCTAGAAAATATCCACATGACTGTAGAAGGGCTCGAAAGAGAACAAACATTTGAGTGTGATCCTTTAGTTCCACAGCCAGACGCTGGAGACACCCTCGTAGATATAGATACCAGCTTAAGAATCCAGGTTGCAAGAACACCTGTAAGGTATTCTGAGAAGATCGCACAACTATTGGTTCTAAACGTAGAAGCTGAAAAGGCGTACGATTACTGGATACTAGGGATTAGAACTTGATCTCGCGTATGACCATAACAGGACCGCAACAACCAAGAGTCTATGGTTGTGATCCACAGGTCCCACAGCCCAACGAATCCACAAGTCAGTTAGATATAGACACTGGCCTACGCACACTAGTATTTCAGTCCACTCCACTTCCACCTATCATCGTCGAACAATCGTGCCCTTACTAGATATAACGGCTAACGGCTAGGGAATTCTCGACTAGGCAGAAAATCATCCATAGAATCAACTATATCCGCCATATGACCTTATCGGAGATATACACGAAACAATCCCAGGTCATTTTCCACGTATTCCGCAACCCATAGATCGAATCACGCCAGAGCTCGATATTGATTGGAGCCTTCGAGCAGTCATCCTCGCTGATCGATCTATCACACCAGTCCAAGTTAGAAGGGCCTTCTTAGCCTTAGATTCGCAAATTCCACTAGTGCGTGTCGAAGACATTAGATTGCCTAACTAGTTTGTCTGCATATTCTACCCCACCAGCTGTCTCGGCACGACCTCGGGAGGTCGGGTACGCGGAAGAGTTACTTGTTGATTCTCACGCTCGCCTGTCACTTTTCCGACGTACAAAATTGGTGAACCCGACGTGAATCAAACAATTATTTCACCTTCTCTTTGAGAAGTTTCATCTTCTCTCTTTCACCTTCGCTCTTTCCCATTATTCTCGGGTATTTATATACCCCCAGAATATGTCGATTCGACGCATATGGCAGACCCCTCCTGGGTCTTGAGGCATACTACGCCCAACAGAATAGGGAATCATCACCCTCACTCTCAGTATGGGGCGACAACTATTCAACTAATCAGTTGTCAACGCAAACCCCAAGAACCAGATATAGTTTGTCTCTTCAAACCGAGGAGTTAGATCAACTCCCTCGAACCCAACAAACAGAGCCTTCAGGTTCAAGTAATATGATGTTTACAGGAGAATTTGGTTCATCTCCTCAAATGTTACTCAGACCACATATTAGTAGACAATCAGATCCATACCTGGTCTTAGATGATGGACAATCGATACCTTATCCTAGAGTGAACAATGCTCCCGGGTATGTACCCACCTATAGGAGGTTTACAAGTACAACCCGAGACCTCTTTTCAAGAAAATACCTCTACAGGAAATATTCTTGGAGAAACTTGGCAAGATAGCAATCAGTTCATGATAGGCTATCACATGCCTATACAACACCAGGGTATACAACAAACGCCGCTCAGGAAAAGTACCGTGACTTCACCAAATGAAGTCATTTCAACGTTAGTAGAAAGAGTGAGAGGGTTAGAACTTGCTCAAGCAAATCAAAATTCTCCGTTCATACAAACAGGGAGTTCCAATCCTCCATACCACTCTGGCCAAGTAGATCTCCTCACAGGAGTAGGCACGTTAGGCATGCCTCCTCAATTTCCTCAACAAGTGCCAACTAGACCCACTATCGCTAGCACTGTTCCTCCAGGTCTAGTACAGAGCAATCCATTCCTGGATAATACCCCTTCGTACTTAAACATGTATTCAAAATCCCCACAAGGAGATATGTTCTCCTCTCCCGGCATGTTTTCTCCAACGCAGGGACCTCCCTATGCCCCTGCCAATGCATATGCTGCACCATATCAACAACCTATCCCACCATTGCTCCCTCAGCAACCACCATCAATGGTCGAAAGCTATGCAATAGGGACATATTCAGAATATCTAAAGGAACCCTTAGATTTCACCATACGAAGTGTCATGCTTCCAAGACCTCTCCCTGATTTTCCCAAGTTCAAGGGCGAGGGAGATCCAAACGCGCACATCAAAGCTTACGCTACAGCCATACGAGAATTACTCCCTTGGGATGGGGTTGTTGCTAAAATATTTCCCAAAACTTTGGAAGGCATCGCTCTCGATTGGTATTATAGAATACCTAAGGCTTCCATACATTCATTTAAACAACTCGTGTCAGAGTTCATCAAAGCCTTCGACATGAACAAACTACTAAGAACAGGAATCAGGGAATTCTTGCATATCAAACAAGAACACAATGAATCTGTCGCTCATTTCATCCGTGGTGGCATACGCTTCTTTATTCATCGCCAAGTGCTCCAAACATGGATCGATGGAACTATGCGATTTATTCCTTCATTCTCTCAAAGAAGCGGTGAAGTGAAGGAAGAAGTCCAGAAGTTCCCACTATGGACTTATGATGAGGTACTTGAGAGCGCTCTACGAATTGATCAAGCAGCAATAGATAGTGGTCGTAAGACTTACGGAGAAAATGGGAGGTTAATCACCTCCACTCAAAATACTACAACTACCACAAATGTCAATCAAGGACCCAAAATCCTTAACAAAAATCGTGGGGTAACAACGGATGGGGTAACCGACCAACCCAAGAGGGTAAATGTTGTTAATACTCCGTCACAAACAAACAACCAGCGAAACAACAACTTTACCCCGGTCAGTCAATACAGTGGATTTTAACCATCCGCAACAACAACAACAATGGCAAAATCCCATACAAGGGCCAAGACAAAACTCATTTGGTTACCAAAACCAAAGTCAAAACCAAAAACAACAATTCCAAAACTTTGGTCCTAATAGGCAACAGTTTGATCGGAATTTTAGGCCACAATACACACCAAACCAAAAAAAAGCAGAATTATAATCCCAATTCTTATTGTGGTTTCCATAAAATCCATGGTCACGACACTAGAACGTGTCGTGACTACAATAAATTTATACAACATTTTCCAGAAGAACAAAGACAGTTCTTCACAGACTTGTTTTTGGCAGATCCCGTCTCATCATCACCAAATACTCTCGCAGGGGCAGTTTCCCCTCAGAATGCTCCCCTCAGGATCTTTAACGATCCACTCCCAAATCATGATAGCAATAGGCTTAATCCAACCGGAACAAGCAAGGGTGCAATAATGGGAAACAATGATCATGAAGCTTCGACTTCATTAAATCCATCAGTTGCTCCACAGTTGGGAGCTCAACCAAGACCTAAGATAGTTAGTTTGGTAGAATTAGACGCTGAACTACCTATCGAAGCTATAACAAGAACACGAGAGTATTTCTCTCAACCGAGCCCAAGTCATCTGCCAGAGATAGATAGGAGTCAACAAATAATTGAAAAACCCATCGGTGCCTATGATTTAATTAGTGACCTAACAAAGACCTTTTCACACATTTCATTCTTGGACTTGCTAAAGAACTCTCCCCCTCACAGAGCTGCTCTTTTAGAAGCATTAGGTCTAGGCCATCTAATTAACATCACTCCACCTCCTGAAACACAAGTAAATCACGTAGATTTTGATATCCATCCTCCGGGGCAGCCGGACAAGGATGTCGAATTCATCTTCGAAATAAGTAAAATGCCCACAGATGCTGAGATCGCACGCCGAGGTGACCCAGCCTTACACTTGCAAGTGTGGGTTTATAATAACTATGTAAAATGGGCAATGGTTGACGACGGGGCCGCAGTTAACATAGTCCCTTTCTCTTTCCTCCAAAAACTTGGATATGGAGAAACGAACTGTTCTACTACACGAAATACCTTGAGAGGCTATGATAGCCTTAAAGCCACTTCAATAGGAACTATAATACTGCCGGTCACCTTAGGGCCCAAAACCATCTTGACTGAATTCTATATTATAGATCGGGAAACTAACTATAATATGATCCTCGGCCGACCTTGGATACATCGAATGAAGGCAATCCCTTCCACGCTATTTCAAGAAGTAAGATTCTTGCATCTGGGAAAGGTATTCGTAGCCAAAGGTGATCCAAAACCTTTCGATTTGCACCTAGCTGATTTAAAGAAAAGACCAGGGGTGCACTCAGAATTTGAACTTCCAACAAACCAACTTAATAAACCCTCTGACCCAAAGCCAGAGGAAAAGTTGATACCTATGACGGATCTCGAAACTACCAGCATAGCCAAAACAACTCCAACCCCTAAAGGTAAAACTAAAGAAACAGTATCATTAGGGACTACTACGAAGATCATTGAGTTGATAGAACAAGATTCACCAATGTTCTTACCATTCGATTCAGTAGGCATGGGATTTTCCCTAGGTGTTGGTTCCTTGCCAGTAGAAGATCTCTGTATGGTAGAAGTAGAGTGTGCAAACGCAACTGATGCCCCAACATCTATGCTCCCGGCTAAGTATTGGACTCTCCATTTCGATGGAGCTAAATGTCACTATGGAGCGGGGGCAGGTATAATTCTTACTTCGCCTGAGGAGAAAATCCTCCCATTCGCTTTTAAGTTAAACTTTGAATGCACAAACAACGGCACTGAGTACGAAGCCCTCCTCCTTGGTCTCACTTTAGCCAAAAGAATTGGTATTGACAGCATCAGAGTCTTAGGAGACTCGCAATTAGTGACAAACCAAGTTTCTGAAATATATGAAACTAAAGCCGAACATTTACAACTCTACAAAGACGCTGTGTTAGATTTAAGCAAAGCGTTTAACTTCATATCCATTGAAGCAATCCCGCGAGAAAAAAATCTTCTCGCTGATTCAATAGCAACCTCAGCATCACGCTTCACTCCAAGCAATGAGCTAGAAGACACTCACTTCACAATATCCATTCGTGACGAACCATTGATAAAAACAATGACAAATCCTCTTTCAAGCGGAAGTGAATCTACCATCCTAGACCATGTTGGAAATGATGCGGCTACTTTGGATTATTTAAATGCCTATGCAGCATTACATCTCTCCTATCACATGCTAGATTTATCCCTGATTCCACATTCATCTTCCTACTTTGGAAATCCCGTAACAAATCTTCCCTCACAAAGGGAACCTAGCATATACGCAATAGAAAATGGGGATGCTATAGATTTACCTCCAAAGACCACCCGAGTTCGAAGAGGTTAACGCCTCTTTGATTGAAGAAACAATCAATGTCAACATCGGACAGAGAGGAACCAATAATATTGAAACTAGGTTCTTCGTTAACCCTTAAGAAGTGGAAATACATACTCGTGTTCTTAAAGAACATCAAAAGGTGTTTGCATTTAATTATAAAGAGATGACAGGATTTGCACCCCACATTGCGAAAGGCACAACCTCGTCACTAGATTAGATGCAAAGCCGATTAAACAAAAATAAAGACCCATGAAGCCCAAAGTAGCTCTCATGGTAAAAGAGGAAGTAATAAAACTCCTCCGGTAGGATTCATCAAGCCGCTGACTACTCCCAATGGGTATCTAACATCGTTCCCGTTCTCAAGAAGAATGGAAAGATACACATCTCGTATAGATTTTCGAGACATCAACAAAGCGTGTCCTAAAGACGATTTCCCATTACCATCCATAGACGTTATTGTTGATGCAACAATGCTAGTTTTGAACTCTTGTCTCTCATGGATGGATTCTCGGGATACAACCAAATCAGAATATCCGAGCAAGATCAAGCTAAAACCACCTTTATAACCCCTTGGGGAACCTATTGCTACGTTGTTATGTAATTCGGTCTCAAGAACGCCGGTGCTACATACCAACGGGCTATGACTTATATATTTCACTATTTAATTCATAAGATCGTGGAATCCTCGTACGTAGATGACTTGTTGGCTAAGGCCAAGAAACGCGTTGTGACCATCCCAAAGAACTCTGCGTCATTCTTTCACGTTTAATAGAATACGGAGTTATGCTAAATCCGGAGAAATGCGTCTTTGGTGTAACAGGAGGAAAACTCCTAGGTTACATCATATCGTCACGAGGGATCGATGTTGATCCAACCAAAATTCGGGCTGTCCTCGAAATGGTCCCACCCTCGAGTGAATCCGAATCGAGATAATTTCTCGAAAAGTTGGGTGCAATCCGGAGATTTATCCCGGATCTAAGCTTCGCCGTTCATCCAATCAACAATTTACTCAAGAAAGACTATAGCATTGATTGGACTAAAGATTGCAACGAAGCTTTCAGCACAGTTAAGCGTTTCCTGTTATCACCACCCACGCTAATGCCATCTAAGTTAGATCGCCCATTAATTCTATACTCACGACTACCGATGTCTCGCTGGCCTGTATGTTGGCCCAGGAAGACGATGACAAGAGAGAGCATGTAATTTATTTCATTAGCCGAACATTGCTCGACTATGAAACATGCTATACACAAGCAGAGTGAGAATGTCTTGCCATAGTCTTTGCTACTAAACGTCTAAGACATTACATGCTGAATCAAGAAACAAAGGTCATGGTAAAGACGGACCATTTACGGACTTTTCTCACACAAGGGTCCTTGTCCAAAAATCTGGGTGTTTTATAACCTTAATGGGAGAGTTCGAATTAACATTTGTAAATCAGAAGTCGATAAAAGGACAAATCATTGCGGATTGGTTAGCTGATAATCCGTTGGATGGGGGAGATCTAGTAGATCTAGATTTTCCCAATGAATGCGCATACTACATCGAAACTCAACCCGCTATCTCTAAGTGCCCTTGGTACACTGATATCATTAATTATATCATGGACCATACATACCGAGGTAGTTACACTTTGCAACAAAGAAGGCGGTTACACATAATCGTATCTAAATATGTCATCATAGAGCAGGTGCTCTATCGAAAAGCATTCGATGGAATGCTCTTAAGATGTGTCGACACAGAAGAGTCCAAGAGGATTCTCCATGAATCCCATAGCGGTATATGTGGAGGCCACTTCGGTGGCCATGCCACTGCTCGAAAAATACATCGAATGGGCTATTTTTGGCCCACTCTAGAACATGACGCGATAGAGTTTGCACGCAGGTGTCATAAGTGCCAAGAATTCTCTCACGAGATCCACATGCCAGCACAAGCTCTGCAACCAATCGCTACTCCATGGCCCTTTTCTACATGGGGCCTAGACTTAATAGGGAAATTCTCTCCCTCATCCACAGACGGCCACAATTTTATAATCACGGCCACTGAGTATTTTACCAAATGGGTAGAGGCTATGCCTCTTACTACCGTACCTGGCTCGGTGATCGCTAAGTTCATCTTGAATCAAATCATTTGTAGGTACGGTATCCCGCAAATCATTATCTCTGATAATGGAACTTCTTTCAAAAATGAAGAAGTTCGCGAACTATGCGGTAAGTTCAAAATAAGCCATCATACGGCTTCCTTGTATTATCCCCAAGCTAACGGACAGGCTGAAGCAACAAACAAAATGCTGAAAGCCATTCTCCTTAAAACAGTGAAAGAAAACAAGCGGGATTGGCATTTGAAGTTATATCCGGCCTTGTGGGCCCACCGAACCTCAATAAGAACACCAATGGGAGCAACTCCTTTCTCGCTAGTATTTGGGGCAGAAGCAGTTCTCCCGCTTGAGGTCGAAATACCCAGTCTCCGCATTTCACTACAAGGGATTCTGGATGAAGACGCTTACAGAGAAGCACGTCTCTCCCAACTAGAAAGCCTAGATGAAACTAGGTTAGATGCTGAACAGCGGCATAGAGCTTATGCTGACCGAATGTGCCGGCAGTATAACAAGAAGGTCTATGAACGTGACATATATGAAGGTGATCTAGTTCTAAGACTAGACAGCCGGATCGACAAGAAGACCGGCGAAGGAAGGAAATTCCGGCCCAAATGGTTGGGCCCATACCGAGTCATGAAGGACTACGGGAATGGTGCTTATCTCCTATGTACGTTAGAAGGTGAGGAATTTGGCGAAACAGTCAATTCCCTGCACCTCAAGCGTTTCTACGCATAAGCAGCTAGCACTACCTATATAACTATCTACATTGCATTTTCATATAAATTAGGATCATTTTGTCCACTTGTTCTTACACAAATTGTGATCAAGGAATCTATTCTCAAAGTAATTCATTACAAACTCATGATGTTGTTGGCACAAAACTTTCTAATCATACCTCTCCATCTTCGGTATCATCAAGTCATCTTGGAATCTTTTATCAAATAAAATCAAACATGACGAAGTCTTAACGGTAACCATACCAAGATCTGCAAGTTTGTTCTCGCTTTGATTTCTTCTTAGGATAGGTGTCTTGCCTATGGTCTGTTCTAGAAGCTTCATGGTGTCACATCTATCCCATATACACATCTCTTTGGAAACAAGCATATACTGACATTTTACTCAAAAAGACAAGTCAAAAAGTGATTAAACAGAAAATTTTATTTTTACACATTTCCTTGCCCCACCAACCTTCGGTGATGAGCTTGCATCTCTTACTAGTGACGTAGGGTTGGGAAAGGATGGAAATGCCCTTACTCACCTATGCCTTGCCCACGGTGATAAACCCACACTTCTTACTAGTAGCATGGGGCAAAGTGTAGGGGGTCCTCTAGACAATGCAAACGTTAAAAGGTCATAAACAAACTATTCAAACTTTGAGTCAAAAATGAATGAATCAGGTGTTCAAAATTCCAAGAGAGTTAAAAATCCTAAAAACCAGATTTTGTCTACTATGTGGCCATCTACGGGTCTAAGTCTGGATAAACCGCAAAGCAAGTTGCACCCAAAACTATGAAGTCATTCAGGTAGAGTAAGCTTGTAGTTTTCAATTTGGTTCCACCAAAGCTTCATCTGTCTTTCATCACTATCATTTCACCATATTTCATAACTTGCGCCTTCGCTCTTGGTGATGAGCCCTCGCATCTTCTTGGTTGCGTGGAGTTAGGAGCAGGCAAGTTAACTGCTTCATCATACTAGTTATTTTCATCACTTTGACAAGACAAACATGAGGTATCCAAATTGCTCACGAAACTAAGATTTAAGATCACAATATATCTACAATATCATGTATCAAAGATCATGAAACACAAAAAGAAAGCAAACATTTGCATCATCTGTTTTCCATTGCATACATTCTAGAAAGCATGTAAAACATACATCGTAGTATACACGAGAAAGCTGGAAACAGAAAGGGAAAACACAAGTGACAAAGTTTTGATCCAAAAATGAATGCATATATATAAATAATCAATGTTTATATACAATGCCATCATGCTCTAGGCATGGTCAAAACACTCAAAGAGCCCGTGATATACAAAAGAATCTATACTACAAAAAGTGCATAGGAGCCAAGTGGCCTCTCAACCCCTACGCGATCCCACTGAAGGTGCGCGCCTCGCTACGACTCCGGCTACGCCGCGCTCACGAATGGATGGAGGGCTCAGGGTCTCAAGGAGCAGCCACGGTCTCACCACGAGAATGGCTCCTCATAAGACGCTCGGCTGTCCTATAGCCCGCCAACTCTGTACGGAGAGTCGACACCATCCTAGCCACGTGCCAAACGGGAGCAAAGATGTCAGTATGCCTACCGGCTGCTGAAGGCTCCCCGGCATCTACAGATAGCTCCGCACGGGTCTTATCCATAGAGATCATCAGAGAATCAGTGCATACCCTATGGATTAGATCCCGCCACTCGTCGACGGTCTCTACAAAACAAAGAAGAAAGACGAATTAGAAACTAGGCAAGAGGCTAAAATATACAAGATACAAATATAAGGAGAGATAGTAGTTAAAACAAGTCCTAAATCAAACTAACACTAAAAGGGAGAGAGGATGACTTACTCAGGTCACCGGGCCTCCAAGATGGGTCACTAGGGCCAGCGCCCACTGCAGATGCCGCTGCCGCCGACTGTGGAGCTACTCCTGTGGCAGGGGCAACATGTCGCCCCACAACAGACTCATCCTCTCCACCACGGCCCTGAGAGAGTGGCTCCTCTGAAACTAAAGTCTCTCTCTCTACACTCTGCTCCTCCCTCTCTACCTGCATAATATCCTGAGTGTCATGCCACTCAGGATCGCTGTCATCCGTCTGCTCCTCTGACCCTCCCTCTGTGGACTCCTCAGAATCGGAGTCAATATCTATAGGGTCATCGCTACTATGAGCAGGACCCGCAGTAATCCGAAGTAAAGGTGCCCGAGGCGCACCAGCTCTCCCTCTGGCCCGAACAATCCCCCTGGCTGCAATAGGAATACCAGGAGTGACCACTGTCCAACCACGGCCTCTAGGCCCCCCTCTAGCCTCTTGGACTGATCTATGGACCGGTTCCACTTTGGAGGAGGAATGCCCACATATGGGAGGCCGAACTGCTGAGGAACCCTGCCGAAAGGATGTACCTCCACCCGTCCCACACGGTCAATAAGCTGCCCTGTGGTGGAGCAAGAGATCAATGTGAGAGCCTCCTCTCCCCAAATGCCGGCCATGAGCTGGTACGGTGTGGCCTCCATATCTGCTGTGGTGAGGGAAGCTACTGGCTGGTGAGGTGCTCTAAGCACCGACATGTCTGACCATCTGGCTGCCCTCACAAAGGATCTCCACCTCCATGCCTCTGCCATGCAGGAATGAAGCGCTCATACACCCAACTCATAACTAGAGTAGGGTGGCTCAAAGACTGTCCCTGTAAACAGACCACCCTGTATAAGTCGTGATAGGTGGTCCCCAAAATGTCTGCCCCCCAGGCGTATATCCGGCCATGCCCCTCTATCTGTGTAATGATGGGGGCCCAGCAGTATAACAATGTATCCCCTCCCTTGTCCCCGATCAGTCTCGAGGCAAGGATCCCCATGATGGCCTGTCGAAATACGGGGATGGGCAAAGAAGGAATGGATCTAACTCTCACTCCCTTCTTCGGCCCCGTGGAAATAGCTGCATCCCCCATATAACCTGCCCACTATGCAATCTGTGCTCTGGACCCAGCTGTCTCTAGTGTGAGTCTCCTCCCGATGATCGGGACCCCCAAGATACGGTAAACATCCTCCAAAGTGATGGTCCACTCACCGCAGACCCTTGGTAGTCGGAAAGTGTTCCGATCTGCATCCCAATATGAAAATAAGTCACAAAGGATGTGACTAGATGGCGTGACATGAGGCACGCGTGATATGCGCAGATGCCACCCTCTGCAATGTGTCCTCCTCATCTGGTGAGAGGGCATCCAATACCCCGGGCAACCAATCACACTCTCTCTCCCGGCTCCATCTAATGTACTCCTCCCTCACCTGCATACACCCAAAAACACACAAAACAGAGCAAGTTAGTATCTAATCAATGCAGGGAGAATCATAAAAACGTATAGAAATGTAAGAAAATATAAGTATAAGTCTCCAAAACAAGCTCTTTTGCATTCTGTGTAAAACTGCCACCATGGCCAGGGCGGCGGTCGTGTAACCGCCACCCTGGCCAGGGCGGCGGTCGCGGTCCGAAAATACGCGCGGGTTTATAACCCTAAAAAGTCCAAAAAACGCAAAAATAGACCATTTTAGCTAAAAAAAGAGCCTACCCAGTAGGCGCCCCCCCTAGACAGACCTTTTGAACCAAACATTTTCAAAAATAACCCCCCCATTACAAATAATTTGCCATTTCAAATTTGAAGGGGGAAAAATGCAAAATTGAAGAAAACCAACCTGTGATCTCGCGGGGTGGCGTTCCGCACGTGGAGGCATGATCACGATCTCACTGCGGACGTTTCGACTATACTCACGCGAGAAACCATCACCGTGGGTCCCAGAGCTCAAAATCGATCAAATCAACTCGCGCAAATGAATAGGAAAATGGGCCCACTTTCATATATATATTGTTCTATTTCGTCTTAAAATGACTTTTTCGCAGGTTTGGAGCGCTGACGGAGGTAAGTTCCTATCCCCGCACAAATGGTACGTCCTCTTTCCCTATTATTTTAGCGTTTATTTTTCAAATTATTGTATCTATCTGCACTTGAGATCTCTTTTCATTTTGCAGGTAGCGGGAATTTCGGATGGCACCATTTCGACACACGGACGTGTAAGGTATAACTTCTAAACCCCCCATTTCGGGACTGCCATACTCGGACCCACCGTTTTATGCCCTTTCATGGCTAAAACGCTTCTCCAAGGGGGCAATATGTACGTACCCAAAATTGTAAGGTACTGTACTGTGGAACGGTGTAATAAATGCCCCAATGATGATACAGGTCTCCTCGCAAGGTGTTCGGGATCCAGAAAGAGCTCTTCGGATATGCGTTAACATCCCGCATACCCCACTTAGCCCCCGTGTCCTTTGTTTTCCCCTTTTTCCCTCTTTTCTTGCCCCTTTTGATCTTCAGTGACGAAACCGCCGCCCTACAGGGCGGCGGTCCTGGGCGCATTTTCCAGAACGCCCTTTTGACGTGACCCGTGAAATATCACGTTTTACCAGCTTTTCTTTGCCGACTTGAGCATGCATTAATGTTTTTGGTCCCCTGGAACAGTGTTTTTCCTTTGTTTATTTTTTAGGAGTTCAATTTGGTTTTGATTCTTGGGTGTTTGAATCCCTATAAGTGCATGGTTTGTGTACATGCAAATGGTCTGATTTTGGTCTGAATTTTGGCTGAGTTTGTATGAAGAATTTGAGCTGGAGTTTTGATCACCATTTTTCCTTGTTAGAGTCTTCTGGTTTTTAGTATTTTGGTTAGCTTGCTTAGGATTGATAGCATAGTTTACTTCATACTTGGTTTAGCATTGCTCAGCTGTTGGTAAGCCACAGACCCATCTTGTGCAGGCAGTGTTGTTGCTCCATCCAATCCGGTTAGAAGCTTGCCTCTGAATTCCTTTTGCTGTAAATTTGTTTTACTGTGACTTAGAGTTCTTAGTTCAATTCATTGTATACCTGGTTAGCTTTATTCAGCTTGTTGGTAAGCCACATATCCAACTTGTGCAAGCAGTGTCTTTATTTTGGAACGAAATAGCTTAGGAAGCCATTAAAGTTGCAGGTTTTGCTCTTCGTATAGGATAGTCAAAGGTTCTGGTCGCTTCACGTTGCATGACTCGCAGTAAAATCCCGCTAGGAATCGCATAAGCCAAGCTCTGTACTCTTGCGCTATCCCTCTCCTACTCACATTCTCGGTCTGCATTTTGAGCTGTCCTTGTCCCAAAATCTACTCTTATCGGTGCTAGCATTACACGCTTTTTGGAACCAAGTGAACACGAAAGAACGAGAAGATCATACTGAGGGGACGAGATCACATACACCATCAGATTCGCCACTGCTGCGAAGTCCGGTTTTAAATTTCAAAGTTCTATTCGATTTATATCAAATAGAGTAGTTAATCGCTTTATTTCATTTCATTCTATTCTCGATATTGCCAGGGAAGCTGTGGGGATTGAGAGTTTCTAAGAAACTATGATTCACTCCTCACTTCTGAGGTAGGATCGAGAATCTTGCAGGTAGATTAGACAGGCTATCTTATTTATTTAGAATAATTCTACAAATTACGCAGGCAAATAACCACACTTGGTTATCTTGTCTGTTTTAAATTATTGTTTAGTTATTATTTCTAGATACGCGTAAAATAGTTCGTTTTCCTTAGAATTGTTAAATATTTCATAGAAGAATAAAGGTTATATGCAATTAGATTTACTTCACATAGTTAGAATTTATTTCATTACAGTTAGATTACATTTTGTTTTGTATGACAATCACGGGACCTCAAGAGCCCAGGGAATATATATTTGAGCCAATCGTGCCTCAACCAAACCTAGCCACAAAGAATAGTTGACATAGACCAAAATCTCGGGATATAAGTATTCCAACAACCGTAGATCTACAACCGATCGCTCACGATTAAGAGGATTAAACATAGAAGACGACCAAGCACATGCGTTTTGGTCAAGTCAGCCAAACTACAGATTACCCTAGAAAATATCCACATGACTGTAGAAGGGCTCGAAAGAGAACAAACATTCGAGTGTGATCCTTTAGTTCCATAGCCAGATGCTTTGGAGACACCCTCGTAGATATAGATACCAGCTTAAGAATCCAGGTTGCAAGAACACCTGTAAGGTATTCTGAGAAGATCACACAACTGTTGGTTCTAAACGTAGAAGCTGAAAAGGCGTATGATTACTGGATACTAGGGATTAGAACTTGATCTCGCGTATGACCATAACAGGACCGCAACAACCAAGAGTCTATGGTTGTGATCCACAGGTCCCACAGCCCAATGAATCCACAAGTCAGTTAGATATAGACACTGGCCTACGCACACTAGTATTTCAGTCCACTCCACTTCCACCTATCATCGTCGAACAACTGTCCTTACTAGATATAGTGGCTAACGAAGCTAGGGAATTCTGGACTAGGCCAGAAAATCATCCATAGAATCAACTATATCCGCCATATGACCTTATCAGGAGATATACACGAAACAATCCCAGGTCATTTTCCATGTATTCCGCAACCCATAGATCGAATCACGCCGAGCTCGATTTTGATTGGATCCTTCGAGCCGTCATCCTCGCTGATTGATCTATCACACCGACCAAGTTAGAAGGGCCTTCTTATCCTTAGATTCGCAAATTCCACTAGTGTTTGTCAAAGACATTAGATTGCATAACTAGTTTCTCTGCATATTCTACCCCCATCGGCGTCTCGCACGACCTCGGGAGGTCGGGTACGTGGAAGAGTTACTTGTTGATTCTCAAGCTCACCTGTCACTTTTCCGACATATAGACACCTCACCAAGCCAACTCAACCTAAGACCTATTCTTAGACAGTTTGCCATAACTAACTAAGACTTACCCAAACCCTAAAAATCAATGCCTACATTCCCTCTAACCACATTCCCGCATGCTCACAAGAGGCTCGAGTCTAATCCATGGGATAATGACATGAGATCCAAGGAAATCAGGAGGATCTCCCTAGTTTAGTAAACCTAGGAAATCCCACCTTGACCGATGTCGGTTACCCCTAACAATTTCCAATTAAGCTGCACACCGCCGCTACCACTTTTAACCCAAAACAACCTTATTCTCAAGGTTGGAACTTGGAACTTGGAACTTGAAACCGGGAAGTTGAAAATTGGAAGCAAGAAATTTGACAAGTAAGACCACATCTCGGGAGATAACGCATCTTCGAGAGAAAATTCCAATGAAAACTCACATCTAAGGAAGGAGATTGAGAATCTTCTCATGCACACCTTCCTAGCCATGATTTGATCTAACAAAGCAAAGAAAGTGTACATGCATCCCATGCAGAATATTTTCCCTAGTTGGTGATAACTTCGCAACCTTCAAACCCATCATCTGCACCTCCATCCCTCACACACAGGCCTTCAGGAATGGAATCCAAGTAAGTACAACATCATACTTTCCTGGTCATTTCATTTCATCATCATTTTATCATCCATTGTTTATCTTGCTTCCTATTGACATCCTCCATATTTTCACCTCCATAGACATATTAAAACCTTGCAAAATCCTACTCCAGGTACCCAATACCTCACCCCGACCAACCAAAGTCCTTTGTGCGAATCACAAAGGAGACCCCAACTTGTTTTGTGACATTTTCAGATCTCACAAGAATCGCACTTGGTTATACCTAACTACCGTCGGTCACCCTTGACCAACACCGGTCTCTGTGTTTGCCCACACATCCCTGAACAGAGACCTACCCACCTAATTTTATCTCACCCTCATCCACATGTGACTTACCCGAGACCTTTATCAGACTTGCAGAGACCCGAACCAATTATTTGATCTTTGGATTCTATTCTAGCTTAGCTTTGTTAGATTAAATTTGTTTTTATTGTGTTTTTAAGTGATATACCTAAATCATTTCAAAATAACAATAGGATTTACTTTGTTTATAGCATTGATTTGTTTAAAACAATAGACCATCTGGAAGTGTCATACTTTTCTGGATCTAGCTTACGCTAGGTAGTTCACTTGCCCATATTGTTTAATTCCTTCGGTGGTCTTGTTTTCATTACGGGTAGTTCCTCCTAGCCAAAAAAGCTCTCACGATCAGTTGTGGATTCGAGTCATACGCATGCAAAAACCCATCAACCGACATTTGAATAGATATTCCTCCTACACTTGTTACCCTATCTATTTCGTCAACACTTCTAAGAAACAATCTAAGAAAAAGGTGAAACAATTGTCACTTTGAGTTCCTCACAAAATGGGTAGAGGTGTTCCTCCTACCTATGTCATTAGCGAACATATATAAAAAATGAACCATATCAATTGTTGGTACTTGAATTATTTGACCTTTGGATTCTATTCTAGCTTAGTTGTTAGATTAGATTTGTTTCTTATTGTGTTTTTAAGTGAGATACCTAAATCTTTTCAAAATAAAAATAGGATTTACTTTGTTTACAACATTGAATTGTTTTAAAAAGTGGACTAATAGCCATCTAGGAAGTGTCATACTTCCCGGATCTAGCTTACGCTAGGAATTTCACTACCCATATTGTTTAATTCCTTCCGTGGTCTTATTTTCATTACAGGTAGTTCCTCCTAGCTAAAAGGAAGCTCTCACGATCAGCTATGGATTCAGGAGTCATACGCGCGTAACAACCCATCAATTGACATTTGAACAACTATACCTCCTACGCCTGGTTAGCCTATCTGTTTCATCAACACTTCTAAGAAACAATCTAAGAAAAAGATGAAACAATCGCCACCTTGAGTACCTCACAAAGTGGGTAGAGGTTGTTCTTCCTACCTATGTCATTAGTGAACGGATATCAAAAATGAACCATATCATTTGCTAGTACCGAATCCTTTACGCCATTATATCTAACAATGGTAAGTCATTCAAAAACAAAATTGTGAAAGAAATGTGTCAACACTTTCGAATCAATCTCAAGTACTCAACCTCCTATTACCCTCAATGTAATAGATAGGCTAAGGCTTCTAATAAAACCCTTGTTCATATTATGGAGAAGATGGTGAAAAAAATTGGCTGCAATTTTAATTTATAGATTCACCAATCCCTTTGGGATTACATAACATCCATCCATACCCATACTAGTGTTACTCCATATTCCCTAGTTTTCAGCACTAAACTCGTATTACCCCTTGAGATCGAGTGCACCTCTTTACATATAGAGCTAAGAGATTACTTGGATAAAGAGGAGGGCTATAGAGTGGCTCAAGTATAGCTAAAGGTATTTGATGAGAAGTTCCTTCAAACCCTTGATCACCTTAAAGTGTATCAAAATCAAGTGCATCAAGGGTATAACAAAAGAATCATACCTCACCAATTTGAGGTAAGAGACCTTTTTCTAAAGTAAAATCAGTTCAATACCACCAAGGATCATGAAAATAAAGGTAAGTTTGAGCCTAACTGGTTAGGGCCATATGTTGTGGTCGCTAAATTTTGTTCAGGTGCATACAATCTTGCTGACTTTGATGGTGATGAACTTCGGGAACCCATGAATGCCATGCATCTCAATCATTTTTATGCTTGAGTATGGGGTACCTATATATATATAATCTGAAAAGTAAAGAGCAATCAAATCTTCCAAGTGTGAAAAACACACAATTATGGAACTTTAGACAATTCCTTTTGTGAAAACCAATTTCTAGCATCATTGGAGGGTCTATTTTTCACAAGCATATCATATCTTGGAATATGATGGTCTTATCTTAATCCATTCCTCTCCTATGTCCGAGATACTTTTAAGCCTATCCCTCTCGGCCTTGATCGGTTGATCCTACTTTTGTATGTGAATAATTTTCTTTTTTATATTCCCATCTCATGTTGGGGAAACTTCACATCTTCACCTTCTTACAAATACATGTGGCATTCTTCCCTTGTATATCCCATTTATTGTTGGGGACATCCACATTTTCTTGTTTTCTTGTACATAGTTTGAAAACTCGTAGAAAATCATAAAAACATTCGTATAAAGTCTAAAATCCCAAAACATTAAAAATATGTTTCATCAAAAAAACAAAAACATTAAAATATGTTTAATTAAAAACTCTAAAACAATATATCATTATCTTGAGATAATACCAAAAACACTGCAAAACATTTCAAAATTTTCCCGCAAAAACAAAGTAATGTTTGTTAACTTGGTTTTTTGTTTGTATATAGTTTTTTTATTTTCCATTTCATGTTGTGTTATTTGATTGGATTTATTTTCTAATTTAATATGTTTTTGAGTTCATTATCTTTCATACTTGTACATAGTTGTGTTGGTTTGATTAGATTTTATTATCTTTTGCTTGTACAATTTGTTATCATTTCATCATCGTATCATTTATCATCACATCTAAACATCATCACATATCAATAAACACTAATCTGCATCATCATAGATTTGAAAATTAAACATGTATGCTAAGATACCATCATATAATATCACTAATTGGGGCAAGAGGGATTATCTTTATCCCCCTCCTCATAGACCATAATAAAAACATGGGCTAAACATGTTATCTCATAAACACAAAATGTGATAAAATAAACAAGTCCATCATCATATATCCATATAAAAATCAATTTCCATGTACAAAATATATCTCGATATACATCAGATACAATATAGGCCACCATGGACATGGATCAAAAATGTTCCTTCATCACGAGGCATAATAAAAAAATTACATATACATATGATCAAAATTGTTCCTTCATCATGAGGCATACATCAAAAAGAGTACATCAGTATAATAATCAAAATTAACCACGACCGTGACCCACACCTGCACTTCCTAGCCTAGAGCTAGGTGGAGGCATCTACCGAGATGGGCCTTGTGGAAGTAGTATCTATTTTGTAGAAACTCCTGGTGAGGTGATGTTTGATGCACTAAACTCATTAATCGAGATGGCCTATATGATCTCGATCTAGACTAGATTTTGGCTGATTAACTAAATTTTATGGCCCTTTGTCCCTATAGAATAGCCCCATGATATAATGTCATGTAATATGAAACCTCACTAGTGGCCGTGGAAAAATTAAAAACCAAGTTCGATATTTTTGTCAAGGTTCCTATGTTGTAGAACATCAAGCTCTCCTGTCAATCTAGTAACATATACCCATAATCTAGTCTTCTTAGTTATCAATTGATATCTCTCGGTTGTAACTTGTTGTAGTTCTTTGCCTCAAGGAAACTTGATCCCCTACACCCAAATCGACCTATCTTAGCGGTGATCTATATGGTAATATCCATCCTCCACCTATTAGACTATGTGGTGGAGACTCTTAACCATCCCATCCATATTCTCCATACCTTTCGTCCCCACCTACTACCCTATGCGGACTTACTACATGAGTTAATGATCTTGGTTCTGTATAATCACTGTTGTATAACTTGTTGTACCATAGGTATCCGAACTTGTTCCTATTGTTGCGACTACGGTTGTGGCTATGGTGGTATATGTTTTTGAAGAGGATCCTATGGTTTTACTAGTTGTAGAGGAACTTTTACCTTAGTAACCTCTTGTTGGGCTGGTCCATATGCCCCAATCCCTACCTCACCTCTCAATTAATCCCAATAACTGCTCTATCTCTCATATCATGTCTTTGTAACCCATGTGTTGTTGCAAGCTATGCCCACATCTATGGATGTTTGTGGAATGGTAATCCATGACAGAAGAACTATGGTATACCAAGGACCATAATCTACATGGTCCCATGGTCTAAAATATGTGGTCATGCTACCCATGGCATGTGGGATAACACCATTAAAACTATATAGGGCTCGATGATTTCGATCTAAGGCCCAAATCAAAGCTCTCTCGCACTCTACACACATACCACATCTCATCACCCATAATGCCATGTACATGGATAAACTATCATTATAATATGTCCACCATGTACCACTTGGTGATATGACTACACTACCGATAATGAAATGATCTACCTCCATAATGGGTTAAGTGCACCAATCTACGGGGCCAAAAGGGGGTCTTAAGTGGACACTTTTTTTTGAAATATAAAAAAATTCAACTTGTATGAGCTATTTGAAATAGTTACACTCAAAATTGGAACATGTTGTAAAAATATGAATCGTAGTATTTTGAGTCTAGTTTCTAAGATACTATTTTTTTAAAAAAATGGTTAATTTTAAGTGGGTTAAAGAACTAAAATACCAACAATACTCTTTTTTTTGTTAAAAAAACAAAGTAGATAGTTCATCATGACCCCACCATTGTTTGAGAACTATTTAGTGTTTTTGAAAACCCTTTGGTAGAAAGATAGATAGGAGCATCTAGTTTGTGCTAGATTTTTTTAGATATTTTAGCAAGTATTTTTAATGATTTTTCTAGTACAAAAATTTTAAATTTTGAAAAATAACGGAGCTCCGACCGTGTCCCCCTAACTACCTCAAAAATTATCAATTTTTTTAATATGTATAGAATTAGTCCTAGTTTGTGCCTAAAAAGATACACAATGAAAGATAGACATGTATAAACTCCAAAAATAGCTACAAAAAGGCATAGTTAGAAAATAATTAGTATGGAAACCTTATATTAGTTAGAAAATTTGAAAAATTATATTTTTAGAAAGAAGAAAGTTTTCTTGATGTCGTAGTCATATTTTTATTAAATGTATTGATCATTTTAGTTTGATTTATTATGGCGAATAGGTATTTTACCTTTTTTCTACAAACACACGCTATTTTTTGTGTTTGTGCAGGTCCATACCTCGGGCATGGGGATCCAAATTAGGTCCAATCCTAGAGGCATGCCTTGGAAAAAGGAAAAACACAAAATGTGTATGCGTTATAACATGTATGTGTTATAACGTGTACTTATTCCACGTAGTATAAACATTATATGTGCTTTTGGCATACTTCTATGTATTAAAAAAATGTCATAAATCGTGACTCATGGAGTTGCAAAACTAACTACATAAGGTGCATAGTGACCCTAATTTCTTAGATTTACTAAATTAAATTTAAAGTATAAGAATACTTTAAATTTATTTTAGTAAATATAAGAAATTAGGTCACTGCACCTTATGGAATTAGTTTCATGACTCCATGAGTCGCGATTTAGTAGATAGTTTTTATACTATAATTTGGTTAGTACATAGGTAATTTTGAGGATTTTAGCATTCAAAGATAAAGATTTTAACATTTAAATTCTAAAATAGATGTCTATTTTAGCAATGAATATAGTCATTGTTTAGGTTTTGGGGCCTTTTGGATTTTTTACGACATTTTTAGAAGTGTCGATGTGTCAAAATTAGATTTTACAAACCTCACAAATCTCAAAGGAAACAACACCTGCTCAAATATATGCACTCATGAAATGCCCTATAATACATAACAAATCAAACAACATGTTTTGGACATTGTTTCATTGGTGTTTTCATTGATGTCAAGTTGCATTAATCGAAAAGGGTGTCTAGGTAGCATATGATTCAGCATAAGGTTTCAATCATCAAGAAGTATGAATGTTGAATGGTAGTGCCATGTTTTTGTGTCATGAAGTGTCACATTGGTGAAGTTTTGATTTAGAACCAAAATGGATATCTTCACCATTTTTAAATTCTTCATGACACCTTTAATCCTTAGAGAAAAATGGGTGTCTCCAACATATAGAGGACTTGTGTATCTTTTCCATGCCTATTTTTTTTCCTTCTAAATCCTTATAGAGCTCCTAAAATCTTCCAGAGAAGTTAGGTTTCACCATTAAAGTGTTTGTTCCCTGCACCTAGAAAACTTGATGTTGAGTAGATAGTTCTTGAATGATCAAAACTTTCCTAAATATTCCCAAATTATCTTCAACACTTCTAAGATTCCCTGACATCACCTATGGATGCTTAAGGTCTTTCCTAAACTCTCCCTAAGGGTGTTTTAATATCTCTAGACTGGACAAAATAACTACCATGTAAATTAAAAAATTTGAAACATGAAAAATAAGCCCTTAATTGAAAATAAGATTTCTTAGTCACTATGAATCCTTCTTCTCGGTGATGCACGAACATCTTATTAATAATCAATTTTGGATTTATTAGGTTACTAGGGGTATCTTGGGTCCATTTAAGATGGGCATAGCTTATACTAGAGTCCATTTGGACTCCATATGAAATAATAGGAGTTACCCTCAAAATTTATAATTTGAATATTTAAACTAGCTCTAGGTATGTTATAGGCTTAGGTGTTAAGTGACATAGTCCTCTCATACTGAGATATCATATTTAGAGGTTAGAGACTATTTTACAAAGTATTTTCACGTATAAATATCTTGTTTTGGATTGTCCTTTTATCTATAATGGTGTTCAAGGATTCATGGAACCCTCACAGTGTCCAAGGAATGGAAAATAGATAGAAAGACTTACTCACACCATATTATACCCTATTTTAGAAGTTTAGTAGTATGTAGCATGAACATAATGATTCAATGGAATCCTTTATTATATTTCAGGAATTGATCACAAAGACTTAGTAATGCAAAATTTAAGAAAATGTAATAAGCCATCTAAAGGAGGATTTCTTAAATTAAATTTGTGTGAACACAATCCTAACTATGTGTGCCCAGTCTTAAGGGCCTAGAGTATAAAATTCATTGTAAAAGTTAATAATTATGCCTTGTAGAGTCCTTGATAAGTGTGGAGGAAGGTAATAAGAAGACAAAGAGTTTCAAAATATCTAGTACATATTGGAATAAGAATAAAATCAAAGGAATGTGCAAATACAATCTAGCAATGTTAATGCCCAGTTTGAGGGCTAGGAAATATGTACTTTTAGAAAAATAGTCTTTATTAAATTTGTTTGAAGTTTGTGGAGCCTATGACAAGTTTTAGGAAGTACTTAAGAATCATAAAATTAGGGCATAAGGATAGAGTATTGAGTGGTTAGTAGGTAAAGGGAGCAATGTACAATCATGCTTATTTCTTATGACTGTCAAGACCAACCTTCAGAAATAGTTGTCTTAGGAAATAAACTCATAAGGAATTTGTATCTATCATTGAGGGAGTGATGTTAGAATGTTTTGAATCCTTTAGTAACATGGGAAAATCCTTATATGAATCTAATCAAGAAGACCTATTGACTTTGTTGCACAATTCCATAAAGAATCCTCAAGAGAGTAAGGGTTTAGATGAAAGCCTTAAGTGAAAGAGGAAGAGTTGAGTGATTTGCATTAGTTATTAGGAGAGGGGTGAGAAAAGTGAGATGAGTTAAATGAATATTGATTAAAAGTAAATGTGAAGGTGAAATTTGTTTTTGAGAAGATTGGTAGAGCTTGAGTAAGCAAGGAGTATTAAAAAGCCAAAAGTTGAAAATCTAGCAAGATGATGAATAAATGAGTAATGGAGCATTGAGGTGTGTTTGAGTAAGGTCTATGGGTGTGTTGAAAGGTTGAAACATGTGGTAATCCATTAAACCCTTATTTTTCTTTCAAACCCTAACTATACCTACTTGAAACAAGGGAAAAGGAGAAAGTTGAATTGGGGAAGTTGTATTTTGAGTTGAAGTTATATAAAGAGGATTACAGGGTACTCTGTATCATTTGGCCAGCTTGTCATAAGTTAAACCTTTACCTTATCTCAAAGTAATGTTCTAATCAGATCATTCAGTTTGTTTTAGTGTGTAGTGAATAGTTTCTAGAAGGTGATTGATCAACTCATTTAGTTTTGATGAGAGACTACTTCCTCTCGAAGGCCTAAAAAGGCCATTTTTGGCCATTATGTAGCTAATTGAACACCCTTAGGAAGTTTTTAGAGAAAATATAAAGCATCTGAGGGTGATTTCAGATAGAATTGAATATTTCTAAGTAAATTTAGGAAAGTTTAGGAAATAAAATCTCATTCATGAGTATTTTATTTAAAACTAGGTTTTTCAAACCTACAAGGAATGAAAGATAAAATCATGAAATATGACTTCTTTGGTTGATTCCAGGAGTTATGGAAAGATTTACGATTAAAAAATAGGCATTGGAAGGCTATTAGAATACTCTAAAGGTGGAATAATCAACATTGATTCAAGGCTTAAATGTTTCTTTAGGTACTGCAAAACTTTGTAGCTGCCCATCCCAGTTCAAAATGAAATAGGACCTAAATTTTGAGTTGCAAATAGAATTATATTTTTAGAATAATTTCATTGATCATAAAATCTGATTTCTATTGTTTTAGTGAAGTATGGAGGTCAAGAACATGTAACTCATCCTTAAATTTCATTCAAGTATTCATCCCCTATATGGAGGAGGAAACCCATTTCCATGAGGAGAATCTTGAGAAAAAGGTGTCCATGTACAATAAGCATGTTTACACCCATGTTTCATCTTGGTCAATAAATTTAATTATGAAGGAGTCATCATGTTCAAAGGTGAAATGTGGATCTTAAGGAGTGACTTAATGATCATCATATCTCTCCAAAGAACAAGCTAAAATGAGCTAGTCATGCCACTAAGGTATCAAGAACCATCATGTGTTAAGTATTAATTCATCGTTTTTCTCCATGAAAGAAATATGAGTAAAAAATTATGATAATCATGAATTTTATTCCATGAAAGGATGATTTTAGAGCCAAGAAAGGTGAGGGGATGATATTTATATAGAGCACCTTGTTTCTAAGAATGAACAATCATATGCGTTCACTTGATGCGATTCACTTGGTACTATTCGTAAAAAACATTCAACACCTAGTAGTGTGATTAAACCTTAAGGAGGAGGAACATTATAATCACCTAATTTTAGCCATAGGACAGGGGATCCCATTCAGGGAGAAATCCTCTATCTAAAAAGTGAGGATCTCATTTTAGTAAAAAGTAGAAAAGCATCATAGAGTTAATTCATGGTCACTAATATGAATTATGGACCAAATTTAAAAATTGGTATGAATTCAAGTAGTGGCAGGGGCCAAAATCTAATCCGTAAGGTAAAAAAATACAAAATGACTACATGTTTTCCCAAAATAGAGACCAACTACAATATATATATGCCCTGAAAGTTTTAGGTCCTTTGGTGAAATCCTTAAAATGAGTAAGTACTTGACCAAATTAGATCTTGAAAAACTATCTTCTAGTTTATAACTATCGACCTACGAGACCACTTCCATCAAAAAGTGCGAGTAACCCTAACTTATTATATTTACTAAAATAAATTTAAAGTATAAGATTTCTTTTATTATTTCTTTATATTTTTATTATCTAAACATTTATTTTTCTAACTATAAGCCCCCCAAAAACACATATATAATCCATACTATGCAAAACATGTACGTGTCTCAAATAAACTAAAACACACACGTGTTATAATGTGTACACATTTTAGGTTCAAAAATATTGAACAAAGAAAAATAAAACACGTGCACATTATTTACTTTTAGGATTTTTTCCACTTTTAGGCCCCCAAATTAGTGCACTTACCCATTGCTAAGCTCTACAACATCCTCTCTCCATTGCACTTTCCCATCTATATTATGATTTATCACCCATGTGTGAGTGAACATCCTCACCCACGGGCTCCCAACCCATGCAAGATGGCTCGTCTGGAGCACTAACTCATAACACTCCATGTGGGTGACCAATATCAATGTGGTCCCAAGCCCCGATCTGTAACAAGGTAGAGGGTCCCATACTCTTCATTCCTTGATATACTACCAAGTGTAAGTCAAATAACAAGTGGGTGTAGACACCAAAATTGGGTCATACTCCCCTTGGTCCTTGACAAATAACAACCTTGAACACACTCACCTAACCATGGCCCATTCCACCCCCACTCTAATATTAATTTAATTAATTAAATTAAATTAATTCATTATCCTCACAATACTTATTATTTCAATATCATAATTGGGATAATGCCCACATATCCACCTCACCAAGACACCTCATCTAGCCACCTCACCTTAAGACCTATTCTTAGTAAGTTGCCATAACTAACTAAGACCTACCCAAACCCTAAAAATCAAATCCTACATTCCCTCTAACCACATTCTCGCATGTTATAAGGAAGCTTCCATTCTAATCCATGGAACCAAATGAACGAGATCCCAGAAAATCAAGGGGATCTGCCTAGTTTAGTAAACCTAGGAAATCCCGCCCTAACCGACACCGGTTACCCTAAACCGTCACCGGTTAACCCGGAACCACCGTCGGTTACCATTTAACCCCAAAACAACCTTATTTCAAGGTTGGCACATTGTTGAGAGGTTGGTAAAATCTTCTAAGAACAAGTGACGAAACCATAGCTACATGCAAGCAGAACCAGCATTAGTACATGCATTAGAGCACTCATAGCCAACACCAAAAGCGACCACAAAGCCATCTGCCTTCACGGGAGCATCCAAGGAAGTGCCAACACTACATCAAGTTCCTTCCATCTGATCACCCTCCATTGCCAACCAGACATCAAGTTCATACAAACAGTAAGTTTTGTTAACCAACATTGGTTCTTTAGCATTTGAGTAGATTCTTTTACCTCTGTCATTAGTTTCTAATCCCATTTCCATTCCCCACCATTTACCTCCACACAAACTTGACCATCCTTTTACCCACACCCTTGAACTCCCCATACCTATATTTTAAGCATTCGTGTGCATACCTGAGACCCATACAAACCTGGTCATTTCCCTTCCATTTCAATCTAATCTCGATTTGTCACCTCACCAAGTTTTTATTGAATTTCCTACAACCATACCGACACCGATTACCCACAACCTCCACTTTGGTTAACCTAAATCGACATTGGTCATACTTTGACCGACATCACTCGTGTTTTGACTTGAAACCAAGAACAAAGCTTAAAACCTCCACCAAATACCCAAAACCACCCAGAACCTCACCCTAACTAGTACCAATACTCTGACCAAGACCTTGACCTTCAAATTTAGTCATAGCTTAGCCTGTTGTGAATGAATTTTCTTATTGTAGACAAATGAGATACCTAAATCATTTTAACTATAGTAGGATTTCCTTTATTATTAGCATTAAGTTGTTTTAAACAGTGGATTGACAGCCGTCTAGGAAGTATCACACTTCCTAGATCTAGCACACGCTAGGTAGTCCACTACATATATTGTTTAACTTTTATTTGGTGGTCTTGTTTTCCATTTCAGGTAGTTCCTCCAAGCAAAAAGGAAGCTCTCACGATCAGTCTGTGGATCCAAAATTCATACGCGTGCAACAACCTACAACCAGCATTTTGACAGGTATTCCTCCTAGCCCTTTACCCTTATTTGTTTCATCAACATTCGAAGAAATGCTCTAGAATTAGGTGAAACATTTTGGCACGCCTAGTGGGACGCATTTGGGGTTCTTTGTATTCTTTCATTTCTAGGTGAAAATTTACATGTTTGTTTCCTTTCTAAAAGGTTATTACATTAAAATTTCTCCCTATGACCTCCTCTTCTTCTATTTTCTAAAAGTAATCATATTTTGGTGCTTTAAAAAGAACACTTCTTCCCTTTCACTAGTATCGCATTAATGAAAGAGCATACCTTCTCCTATTCATCTTTTTGTGTCATCGAATTCAACATTTCAATTTGGGTTTAAAACTCATTTCATTTCATTCTCGCTTCTCTCGCATTAGCTCAAATTAATTACAGAAACCTATATGCTGGAAATCATGGCCAGCTGATGGTTGACAAATGAATCATAGAAAAGTACTTCCTTTCTCTCTCTCTTAGTCTTACCAAACTTCACAAAATTAAAAATATATACACATTCTTAAACAACATCTCACCCGAAAGAAGCTGTAGGTGATCACACGATCATGGCACAGTGGGCACCCCACTAGTTATCTCTATCCAGTACCCCATCAGAGGATGGCCCACCCCCACCATAACATACCTAAAACCTCTCCTTGTAGATCTCCTTCTTCGTAGGAAGCCATCCTCACCAAAAAATTCTATTCTAAAGTTCATGAGTCAATCCTTAAATAGCATAAGCTAAACAAACATAATAGAAAAATCACTCTTAGGATCGTATTTTTCTTAGTGTTTCTGCTTGGCTTGCGTTTTGAGGTGAGAAGTCACGTTCTTCATTTTCTTATTTTCCCTTGTATGCTCCTCATCACAGTTGGTGTATTCCAGCTTCATCTGAGTGTGCCTAGACCATATTCTCATCATTCTCAAAATTTTGGGTTTGATTCCACATCTAATTTTAACTCACAACCACATTTTCTTCATCGTTGTTTCAATTTCATAGTAACCGGTGTCGGTCCAGCGACCATTGTCAGTTACCTTTTGACCATCATTAGTTTTTCCTAACCGGCGTCGGTTTACTGTTCTTTTGGTCAACCTACCCAAAAGGACACTGTTTCACCTATTGTGTTATTCAAAGTCTCTATTATTCTTATCATATTCACTGACCTAGTAATTCCATCAGCATCTTGCATACTTGGAAAATTATTGGCCTTTTTCCTTGTTTTGACCAACTATCCACTTTCCACAGTGACTGACCGCGGTTACCTGTGACTAGCGTTGGTTTAACCTAACCGACATCGGTTAGCCTATGTAATTTTCCAGCTTGACATTTTAACCCCAATTCACCTACCACCACCTATTTATCATGTCTGTATATTTCGTATCATTTACGTAAAGCAGCCCTACCACATTAGTGCTTGTTCACATGGTGCTGACCCGAAGCCAAGAAAACGCCCTCATATTCCATGCCAATCGTCAACCACTCCCACCTAGTCCTTCACCACCTTATATTTTATCACCCATGGATCCTACCCAACCTATCACTATCACCACGGAGATGAGAAGTTCACATGAATCCTTGACTGTAACCTTCGCCTCGCAGCTTTTATCTTTCCCACTCATCCACTTGAGATGCCTTGAGTCAATTTATATATGGAATTCCCATATCTATTCCCCGAAACTCGCTCCTACTTCTGCTCCAACCTCCTCTAGTTCCACGCTACCCTCCCATGCCTTTTCCCCATTAGTTTCACATCTAGGCCCCATACTTGTTTGGCGACCACATCTACCGATTTTTGCACCCACCACATCCACTATACCTTCGCCAACCACCCATAACATAACCTCATCCACACCTATTGTTTCATATATACCCGTAGCTACACAACCACCCCCGGTGTCGGTGACCCCTACCCCTTTTCAAAACATTGTTCTTTCTATTCACAATCCTCTGGCCCCATTACCACTAGGGTCACCACGACCCTTCCACCTCCATATACGTACTATCAGCATCCTCTCATTTCATCTATCATTCATTTTGGGTACGTACCCCCTATTTCACTTCCTCCTTCTCAATCTACCGATACGGCATCACCATATACAAGAATGCCACCTCCATCATATGTCCAACACCACCATCCTTACACTATAGGAGGTACCCAGCAATCACAACCTACCAATGACCTAATCAAGTTAATGATGGATAAGATGTAGACATTGGAGGCATCGGTTTCTGGCACACACAACTCTCTCACCTATAATGAGATTTGTAATGAGCCCATCCACCCATCCATTCCTATCACCCATATCCCGTACATTGGGAAATTCCTAAATTTAACCACTTCAATAGCAAAGAGGACCTACAAGAACATTTGCGGTCTTTTAAATATGGGTGTTATCTGATCACCCATGATGACACTTTTCTTCTGAGGACCTTTCCCATGTCTCTGACTAGGCCTACATTAGACTGGTATAGTGGGTTACCTAGACATTCTATCTTCTCATTCACTCAGGTAGCCCAAGCCTTCTTGGATCACTTCTCCATCAATGTCATTAAGAAAGTTACCATGACTGACCTCTACTCTACACGTCGCAAGTATGATGACAAATCTATCACAGATTTTGTTTCTCGTTGGCATAGCTTGATCAATCAACTCACATTCCAACTACCACAAACCGAACTCATTGAAATCTTCACGTGGGCTTGTGCTAGACATATCTCACTAACCCTGTAGGTCCAGACTTTCCAAACCTTCGATGAGGTATTCACCATGGCACGAAAGCTAGAGATTCGGGCCATCAAAGAGAAGAAAATCCAATTACGCAATAAGAACTCAACATTCAAGTCGAATGATACCTCTTCTTCTTTGAAACCATAGAACAATTATTCAAAAGCCAAGGTAACTACTAATGGAATGATACTAAAATCCATCCCATATCATCCATAAAATCACACTAGCCCCTCATCTAATCTCTCACCCATTCAAACTTTTCAATTCAGACGAGAACAATGGAAATACACCCCAATTGGGGAACCTTATTATTCTCGTCTTAGAGAAGCTCATCAAAGCCGGGCCATCACCCTTCCTCTCGTGAAACCACACCCTATTTTTACCCCGATCACCCCACACCCACATGGTATAAAGAGCACAACTTCTACAACTATCATCGAGTAAAGGGTCATAGTGATAGCAATTACATCACTTTCTAAAACATTGTCCAAGAAATGATTGAGAAATGGGAGTTAACCTTGGATAATCCTAACGCACCTGCCAATCAAAACCTACACATCTTCAAGAAACCCTTTCCTAATCATGCCCCTTCTTCTGATAAAACTAGAGAGACCTCAACTCATGATATCCATACCCACGAGGTCCATGCTATTTTTAGTGATACACCTATTACTGCATAATTACTTCATATTCCTTCCATCAAGGAAATCCTAGCCGGAAGTCCTCCACCCGCACTTGAACCCACCTCACCTATTCTTCCACCTCGCACTTGAGCCCACCTCACTTATTGCTCCACCCACAAAGGAATACCCTTATTCTCCTCTCTCACCCATGAAGGAGACTCCTATTAACATTGAAACCATTTCACCTTTGACTTCACCTAGAGATATATTACCCACGGTACATCCAAGCCTAGTGAAGATGATCATTCATCTCCTCCACCCATGAGGAGCACCCATCTACTCCTCCACGCATAGAAGAACACCAATTATCTCCTCCACCCATAAAGGAGCACCCATTTTCTCCTCCACCTATCGAGGATCCAAGAGAAAATACCTTTGCCTATAGGTGACCATTCTCCATCAGCTACCCAAGATCTTGCGGACTTACTTTTGGCTCTCTTACCCACTAAGCCAAAGATAGAAAATTCTCCGTCTCTAAGACACATTTTATGGATCATCAACCTCACCTACAATAAAGTGCTTTTTTCATGCATGATGATCACCTAGATTATGTGGATAGAGCCTTACTTTAGGGCGTCTTCTACTTCTTGTTTCAACACAAATGTAGATGTCACATGCCGACACTTCCACTATCTACCCAAAATCTTTCACCAATCTAACCAAACACAACTACAACTATTACTCCATCTCAGTAACCTGTAATTTTTGCTAAGGATATTGGGTCCTTGATTGGTATTCCCGACATTAGGATAGGTCATAGTGTTTTTATTGGGAGTGATTAACTTCCCGTTTATTCCATATGTTTTACGACCGCTGTCTACGGCTTGATCGATTTGGAGAGCACTCTCGAGTACTTCATCATAAATCCTTAGTGGGAAATTTTGTACTTCTTCCTTTATCTCTCTATTGAGAGAACGAAGGAATAAGTCACATAGTTCCATTTGATCCATGTTTGGAGCACTTGCTGATGACTAGAGGACTATATGCTATATTTGAATAAAATGGGCAGCGGATTCATTGTGCTCTTGTTTAATATGTAAGAATTCCCTAATTCTTGTTCTTAATAATTTTTTCATGTCAAAAGCTTTGATAAATTCTAACACAAGTTGTTTGAACAAGTGTATCGAGGCTTTAGGTATTCTATAATACCAATCAAGGGCAATATCCTCTAAGGTTTTAGGGAATATCTTAGCAACAACCGCATCCCAAGGGAGAAGTTCTTGAATGGCCGTGGCATAGGCCTTGATATGTGCATTTGGATCTCCCTCCCCTTTGTATTTAGGAAAATTGGGAAGAGGTCTTGGTAGCATGACACTTCGTATGGTGAAATCTAGAGGCTCTTTTAAATATTTTGAGTAAGTCCCTACTACATAGGTTTCGACCATCGATGGTGCCTCGCTAGTCTCGACTTTTTCTTAATTGGCTTTGCATCTGGTTTGGTGACTAGATTGTGTACCGTGATATGTGGTGCAATTCCCATCATTTCTTTATAATTAAATGTGAAATCCTTTTGAATTTCCTTGAGAATATGGGTATGTATTTCTATCTCCTATGAAGTTAATGAAGATCCTAACTTCAAAATCTTTAGTTCTTCATCCATTCCAATATTTATGTTAATTGTTTCTTTAATTAATGAAGCATTGCCTTCTTCAAATTCAGTGGGGGCCGATGTAGTTCCAAACTTTCTCCATTTTCTATCTCGTAGATATCAAGATTCTTTTGTGGGGGAGATTCTATCATGGGATTTCCAAAATAGGAAGAGGAATGTGGGATTAGGGAAAAATATACTATGTGATGAGTGAGATGTAGCTCCACATAGGAATTTAGATATCGAGAGTGATTTTATCATTGTCAAAGTGATCCAGGATAGAAAACTCATTCTCATCTTCTATACGTGTCATGATCGGGTTTGTTGGTATTTTACGCACCAACGGTTCAATACAAAGTGATACCATGAAAATTGTATTTTCCAACTCACTGCTTGGAGTGAAATGGGAAGTTGAGGTTACTATTGAATCCACGAGGAGGTTCTATTCTCATGGGATTGCTTCGATTGATATGAAGTCGAATCCTTTGGTTAGATCTAATACCATCATTTTATAGAGTTGTAAGTGTTTAGCTCTAGTCTCATATACCTCAGAGACTTGGTTTGTAACTAACTATGAGTCTCCTAGCACTCTAATGTTATCAACACCCATCCTTTTGGCTATGATGAGGCCAAGGAGGAGGGCTTCATACTCAGCCCCGTTGTTTGTACATTCAAAGTTTAACTTAAAGGAAAAAGGTAGGATCTTTCCCTCAGGAGAAGTAAAGATCACACCTGCCCTAGCTCCAAAATGACATCTAGCTCCATCAAAGTGGAGAGTCCAATATTTTCTTGGAAAAATGGATGTTGGGACATTCTTCATGTCTGTGCTTCTTCTACCTTGGTTACTTCTACCATAAAAATTTCATCTACTAGAATGGAGCTAATTCCTAGGGTGCATCCTATACCCATATAATCAAATGGTAGGAGAATAGGTAAATCCTTTTCTAGAAACTCAAAAAATTTGTCGTAGTCCCTAATGATACCATTTCTATGACATTAGTCTCATTCTTGAGTGTTGGAATGCCTTCGACTAGATTCGTAATTTCTAATTCTATTGTAGGTATCAACTTCTCTTCTAGTTTTGAATTGATTGGTTTGTTAAGTTGATTCATTGGGAGTTCAAACTCAAAGTGAACACCTGGTCTCTTCTTCAAATCTTCTAGGTGCATATCGAATGGTTTTAGGTTACCTTGTGCCACAAATATTTTCCCTAGGTGCAAAAATTTTATTTCCTAGAATAACATGGAAGGGATTTCCTTCATGCGATATATCCATGGTCGACCGAGAATCATATTATAGTTGGTTTCTTGATCTATAATATAAAATTCGGTGAGGACTTTCTTGGGTCCTAAGGTGACTGGTAAAACTATAGTCCCAATTAAAGTGGCCTTGAGGCTATCATAACCTCTTAGTGTATTTCGTGTTGTGGAACAATTTGTTTCTCCATATCCTAGTTTTTGAAGAAAGCAAAGGGGACTATGTTAATTGCTGCCCCATTGTCAATCATTACGCGTTTAACATAATTATTATAAATCCATACCTGTAAATACAAGGTTGGGTCACCTCTACATGTAATTTCAACGTCTGTTGGAATTTTGCTTATATAAAATATAAACTTACTATCTCTATCTAGCTACCCCGGAGGGTAAACATCAAATTCTACATGGTTTACTTGTGTTTCAAGAGGATTCATGTTAATTAGATGACCAAGACCCAATGCTTCTAAGAGATCAGCCCTATGGGTAGGAGAGTTCTTTAATAAATCCAAGAAGGAAATGTAAGAGAAGGTCTTTGTTAGGTCATTAATTAGATTGTAAGTGCCTATGGGTTTTACCAATGTTTGTTGAATGTTGTCTGGATTCTAATGGATAGTTTGGAACTAGGTAAGAAGAATAGTCTCGTGTTCTTTTTATGGTTTCTATGTGTATTTCAAGATCTAACTCTACCGCACCAACTATTTGGTTTGTGGTTGAGTTCCTAATTGGGGTACGACCGGTGGATTTAATGAAGTTGAGGCTTCATGATTGTTATTTCTTGTCATATCACCCTTGTTTATCCTATTTGGATCTAAGATGTTATTGTTACGAGTTGTTTGGGAGTGGATCGTTAAAAATCTTGAGGTGTGCATTTTGAGGGGAAACCGCCCCGTGTAAGTGTTTGGCGTGGGTAATGCGGGAACTTGATAAGAACATATCTATAAAGAGTTGTTTGTGGTATTCTAGAAAACATTACATGAATCTATTGTAGTCACGGCAAGTCCTAGTATTATGGTCATAAATCTTGTTGAAACCACAATATAAGTTGGGATTATAGTTTCGAGGTTGTTGGTTTGAAACTCCGTTTCGTCAAAAACTCTAATTAGGTCATTGGTTGTTAGAGTTAAAATTTTGAGGTTGTTGCCTCTCGGTTTTGATTTTGATATCCGTTTGGGTTTCAATTTGATCCCTGTGTCTGGATTTTCCATTGTTGTTGTTGTTGTGTTATTGTCATGATGGACGATTAAAATCCACCGCATTGATTGTTGGAGTAAAGTTGTTATTTCACTGATTCTTAACGGGTGGTGAAATGTTTACAACATTTTCCTTTTAACTTTGTTTTGTTACTTCATCGATTGTAACCATAGGGATTTTGTTAAGGATCTTGGGTCCTTGATTTGTATTCCTAGCATTAGGATAGGTCGTAGTGTTTTGATTGGGAGTGATTAACTTCCCATTTGTTCCACATGTCTTACGACCGCTGTCTATTACGGCTTGATTGATTCAGAGAGCACTCTTGAGTACTTCATCATAAGTCCTTAGTGGGAACTTCTGGACTTCTTCCTTTATCTCTCTATTGAGAGAATGAAGGAATAAGTCACATAGTTCCATTTGATCCATGTTTGGAGCACTTGCTGATGAGTAGAGGATTGTACGCCATCTTTGAATAAAATGGGCAGCAGATTCATTGTGCTCTTGTTTAATATGTAAGAATTCCCTTATTCCTGTTCTTAACAATTTTTTCATGTCAAAAGCTTTGATAAATTATAACACAAGTTGTTTGAATGAGTGTATCGAAGCTTCAAGTATTCTATAATACCAATCAAGGGCAATACCCTCTAAGGTTTTAGGGAATATCTTAGCAACAACCGCATCCCAAGGAGAAGTTCTCGAATGGCCATGGCATAGGCCTTGATATGTGCATTTTGATCTCCCTCTCCTTTGTATTTAGGAAAATTGGGAAGAGGTCTTGGTAGCATGACACTTCATATGGTGAAATCTAGAGGCTCTTTTAAATATTCTAAGTAAGTCCCTACCGCATAGGTTTCACCATCGATGGTGCCTACTGAAGGGGGTGGAGGTGGAATGGGTTGTTGATATGGCATAGCATATGTATTTGTAGGGACATAAGGAAATCCATGTGGTTGAGTGAACATCTCGGGAGAGGAGAACATGTCTCCTTGTGGTGATTTTGAATAAATGTTTAAGTAGGGAGGAGCATTGCTCTGATATGGGTTGTTTGGTGCTAAGCCGGAGGTATCATACCTTCAACTAGAGCAGCATTTGAAAATGTGTTTCTAGTTAGTGTTTGTTGTAGATAGTTATACAAATTTTGAGGAGGCATGCCTAACATGCCCGTTCCTATAAGGAGGTCAACTTGGCTGGGATGATGTAGAGGGTTGGAAGCTCCTGCTTGCCCAAAATGTGAATTTTTATTTTCTTGAGCAAGTTCTAGCACTCTAACCTTCTCTACTAAGGCTGAGATGACCTCAGTTAGTGAAGACACAATGTTTTGCCTTAATGGTGGTTTTGTACACCTTGAGGTTGTAGAGGTGTATGGTACCCTGCTATGAATTGATCATTACTTTTCCAAGCTTTGTCTTTTGTGTGCGGACAACATGTTGCTCCCCTCGAGAGTACTCTCAAGCCGAGTTTACATCGAGGACGTTAGAGAGCCCTCGCAGGATAAAGGCTAACATACTATATTATGTGTTTGCCTTTGTCTAGAAGGTAGCAAAAGTTAGTGACCTCCTTCAAATGCTTTCAAGGTAGCTGGATATAGGACTACTAAGCGTATGATGAGGTGGAGTCATTCTCGTAGTGAGACCACGCCAATGGCCATGATCATGAGCACTCAGTTCATTCAGAGCGTCATCGTAGCAGGAGTCCTAGGCGCGATCGTGCACCCTCTGAGGGATCCCACAAGGATTGAGAGGCCATTTGGTCTTTTTGTAGTGATTCTACTAGATGTTTATATGGGTTGTTTTTGTATTTTTCGGGCTCATTGAGCATTTTGACCATGCCTAGTGCATGATGGCATTGTATGTAAAACATGATTCCTATACATATATATATATATATATATATATATTTGGATCTAGATCTTCTTTGTATCTAGAGTTTTTGTGATTCGTTTCCCATGTGTACACTAGATGTTTTTAGAATCTTTGTTTTTATATGCTTTTCAAAATGTATGCAATGGATGAAAATGATAACAAATGTTGAACATAATGTTTCTCTTTTATTTGTTTTTGTAATGTTGATATGTGATGATGCAAACATACTTGTAGTACTAGAACTTTTGGCTTCTTTGGGAAATGTTTGTTGCTTCTTCTTATTTTGGCAAAATGTGATGAACATGTAGTGATAATGAGATGAACTTGCCCCACTCCTAACTCCACGTAACTAGTAAGATGCAAGGGTTCAACACCAAGAGTTGGGAAGGGCGTAAATTGTATGAGTTTGAATGAATGAAAATGATAAGAGAAAGACAAGGTTTTGATAGAAATCAAATTTTAGACCTTCGTACTTATTCTTACTCAAAACTACTACATAGTTTAGAATGTAACTTATTTTCCAGTTTATCTAGAATTAGATCCATGGATGGCAACTTGGTTGACAAAATCTAGTTTTAAGGATTTGATCTCTTTGGAATTTGGATACTTAATTTCACTTAACACATTTGCTTTGCATTTTTAAAATGCTAAGATTCATTGATTTGTGTTAATGGACCCCCTACGCCCGTCTCATGCTACTGGTAGGAAGCATGGGCTCATCACCGAAGGTAGGACATAGGCAAGTAAGGGCACTTCTTTCCTTTCTCAACCTTGCATCACTAGTAAGAGATGTGGGCTCATCACCAAAGGTTGGTTGGGCAAAGAAGTGTGTAAAAATAAAATATTCTATTTTGTTTTAATTTGACATTTCTAATTTGTGATTTTGGAGTATCCTTGTTTCAAAGAGATGTAAGAAGGATAGATGTGACACCAAGAAGCTTCTAGAATAGACCATAGGTAAGAACAACTTAACCTAGTAGAAAAGAATGAGTATGACCAAGTATGCAGGCCTTGGTATGGTTTTTGTCAAGACTTTGTCTGTTGAATTGATGAAATGATTTTGGAACCATTTGATGATATTATGAAGATTGAAGAGATATGATTTGAATGCTTTTTCCAATGTTTTCATAAGCCTATAATAAATTGCTTAAGAATAAGTTCCTTGACCACAAAATTTATGAAATGAGTGAACAAAATGAAACAACTAAGTGACTAATGCAATGTAGGTAGATATAATATACAAATGGTGACGTTGATGACCTATGCATAAAACCATTTAAGATGCAAGGAATTGATAGTTTCATTGAATTCCTCACCTTCTAGTGTACATAAGAGATACGCACCATTTACGTAGTATTTTATGACTTGATATGGGCCAACCACTTGGGCCAGAATTTCCTTCCTTCACCGGTTTTCTTATCAATCCGGTTGTCTAGTCTTAGAACTAGATCTCCCTCATATATTTCTCATTCGTAGACCTTTTTGTTATATTGCTGGCACATCTAGTCAGCATAGGCTCTGTGCCATTGTTTGGTGTTTAGCCTAGCCTCATCAAGGCTTTCTAGTTGAGAGAGGCATGCCTCTCTATAGGCTTCTTCTCCCAAAATCCCTTGTAATGAGATGCGGAGACTAGGTATTTCGACCTCAAGTGGGAGAACTGCTTCTACCCCAAATACTAATGAGAAAGGGGTTGCCCCTATTGGTGTTCTTATTGAGGTTCGATGGGCCCACAAGGCCGGGTATAATTTTAAATGCCAATCCCATTTGTTCTCCTTGATTATTTTGAGGAGAATGGATTTTAACGTTTTGTTTGTGGCTTCATCTATCCATTGGCTTGAGGGTAATAAAGAGAGGCCATATGATGGTTTATCTTGAATTTACTACATAACTCATGGACCTCATCATTCTTAAAGGATGTTCCATTATCTGAGATAATGACTTGTGGGACACCGTACCTACAAATGATTTGATTCAAAATAAACTTAGCGATTACGGAACTTGGTACGGTGGTGAGAGGCATGGCCTCTACCCATTTGGTAAAATATTTTGTGGCCATGATTATAAAGTTATGGCCATCTGTTGACGAGGGAGAGAATTTCCCTATCAAATCTAGGCCCCACATGGAAAAGGGCCATGGGGTTGTGATTGGTTGTAGAGCTTGTGCTAGCATGTGAATCTCATGAGAGAATTCTTGGCATTTATGACACTTGCGCACAAATTCTACTATGTCATGTTCCAAAGTAGGCTAGAAATATCCCATTCGATGTATTTTGCGAGCAGTGGTGTGGCCACCAAAGTGGCCTCCACATATCCCACTATGGGATTCGTAAAGAATCTTTTTGGATTCTTCAGTGTCAATGCATCTTAAAATCATTCCATCGAAGGCTTTACGATAGAGCACTTGTTCTAAAATAACATATTTAGCAGCTGATAATGTGTAACCACCTTCTTTGTTGTGATGTGGCACCTTCAGGTATGTATGGTCCATGATAAAATTGACGATGTCAGTGTACCAAGGACATATAGATTGGGGGCTGGTTTTGACAAAATATATGCACTCATTGGGAAAGTCCAGATCTACCAGATCACCTCCATCTAATGGATTGTCAGCTAACCAGTCTGCAATGATTTGTCCCTTAACGGATTTTTGGTTTACAAATGTTAATTCAAATTCACCCATTAAGGTTATGAATCATCTAACCTTTTTAGATAAAGACCCTTGCATGAGGAATGTTTGTAAGTGATATGTCTTTACGATGACCCTTGTTTCTTGATTTAACATGTAATGTCTTAAACATTTCATTGTGAAGACTATGGCAAGGCATTCTCTTTCTTCCTATGTGTAACATGTTTCATAATCAAGCAATGTCTAGCTAATGAAATAGATTGCACATTCTCGTTTATCATTATCTTCCTGAGCCAACATGTAGGCTAGCGAGACATCAGTAGCCCATGAATATAGGATCAAATGATGATATGCTCTAGGAGGCATTAACGTGGGAGGAGACAACAAGAAGCGTTTAACTACTTCGAAGGCCTCGTTGCATGCTATAATCTTTCTTTAATAAATTTGATTAGATGAATAGCAAAACTTAAGTCCGGAATGAACCTTCGAATTGCACTGAGTTTCCCAAGAAATGATCTAATGCCAGACTCGTCTGATGGTGGAATCATTTCAAGAATAGCCCGATTTTGGCTGGATCAACATCAATCCCTCGTGATGATATAATGTAACCTAGAATTTTGCCTCCTGTCACACCAAATACGCATTTTTCTAGGTTCAATGTGATGCCATATTCGATCAATCGTGAGAGAATGATACGGAGTACTTCTGGGTGATCACAACGCTTCTTGGCCTTGGCCAACAAGTCATCTACGTAGGACTCCACAATCTTATGAATAAGGTCATGAAATATGTATGTCATTGCCCGTTGGTATGTAGCGCCAGTGTTCTTAAGACTGAATGGCATGAAAACGTAACAATAAGTTCCCCAAGGAGTTATAAATGTAGTCTTGGCTTGATCTTCCTCAGATATTTTAATCTGATTATACCCTAAGAACCCATCCATGAGGGACAACAACTCAAATCCAACTATTGCATCAACAATAACATTGATGGATGGTAATGGGAAGTCATCTTTGGGACAAGCTTTGTTAATGTCCCAAAATTCTATGTAAATGCATATCTTCCCATTCTTTTTGAGAATAGGGACGATATTAGATACCCATTGTGAATAGTTGACTGGTTTGATGAATCCCACATGGAGAAGTTTCATTACTTCTTATTTCACCATGAGAGCCACTTTTGGTTTCATTGGTCTCGACTTTTGCTTAGTTGGCTTTGCATCTAGTTTGGTGACAAGATTATGTACCACGATATGTGGTGTAATTCCCATCATTTCTTTATAATTAAATGCGAAAGCCTTTTGATGTTCCTTGAGGATCTGGGTATGTATTTCTATCTCCTCTGGAGTTAACGAGGATCCTAACTTCAAAATATTTGGTTCTTCCTCCATTCCAATATTTATGTCAATTATTTCTTCAATTAAGGAAGTGTTGCCTTCTTCAAATTCAGTGGGGTTAGAGGTAGTTCCAAACTTTCTCCATTCTCTACCTCGTAGATATCAAGATTCTTTTACGGGGAGATTCTATCATGGGATTTCCAAAATAGGAAGAGGAATGTGGGATTAGGGAAAAATATACTATGTGATGAGCGAGATGTAGCTCCACATAGGCATTTAGATATCCAAGAGTGACTTTATCACTATCAAAGTGATCCAGGATAGAAAACTCATTCTCAACTTCTATACGTGTCATCATCGGGTTTGTTGGTATTTTACGCATCAACGGTTTAGTATCAAGTTACACCATGAAAATTGTTTTTTCTAACTCATTGCTTGGAGTGAAACGGGAAGCTGAGGTTGCTATTGAATCCACGAGGAGGTTCTGTTCTCATGGGATTGCTTTGATTGATATGAAGTCGAATTCTTTGGTTAGATCTAATACCACCATTTTATAGAGTTGTAAGTGTTCATCTCTAGTCTCATATACCTCAGAGACTTGGTTTGTAACTAATTGTGAGTCTCCTAGCATTCTAATGCTATCAATACCCATCCTTTTGGCTATGATGAGGCCAAGGAGGAGGGCTTCATACTCAACCCCATTGTTTGTACATTCAAAGTTTAACTTAAAGGTAAAAGGTAGGATCTTTCCCTCGGGAGAAGTAAAGATCACACCTACCCCACTCCAAAAATGACATTTAGCTCCACCGAAGTGGAGAGTCCAATATTTTCTTGGAAAAATGGATGTTGGGACATTCTTCACGTCTTTTTCTTCTACCTTGGTTACTTCTACCATACAAACTTCGTCTTCACTGGAAGGGAGCAAATTCCTAGGGTGCATCCTATACCCATAGAATCAAATGGTAGGAGAAGAGGTAAATACTTCTCTAGAAACTTGACATTTTTTGTGGTAATCCTGAATGATACCATTTCTATGACATTAGTCTCATTCTTGAGTGCTAGAATGCCTTTGACTAGATTCATAATTTCTAATTATGTAGTAGGTATCAACTTCTCTTCTACTTTTGAATTGATTGGTTTGTTAAGTTGGTTCGTTGGGATTTTAAACTTAGAGTGAACACCTGGTCTCTTCTTAAAATCTACTAGGTGTATATAAAATGGTTTTGGGTCACCGTGTGCCACAAATATTTTCCCTAGGTGTAAAAATCTTATTTCCTGGAATAACACGGAAGGGATTGCCTTCATGTGATGTATCCATGGTCGATCGAGAATCATATTATAGTTGGTTTCTCGATCTATGATATAAAATTCGGCGAGGAATGTCTTGGATCCTAAGGTGACTGGTAAAACTATAGTCCCAATTGAAGTGGCCTTGAGGCTATCATAACCTCTTAGCGTATTTCGTGTGTTGCGGAACAATTTATTTCTCCATATCCTATTTTTTGCAGAAAATGAAGGGGGCTATGTTAATTTCTACCCCATCATCAATCATTGTGTGTTTAACATAATTATTATAAATCCATACCTGTAAATGCAAGGTTGGGTCACCTCTACATGTAATTTCAGTGTTTGTTGGCATTTACTTATATCAAATATAAACTTAGTATCCCTATCTGGCTGCCCTGGAGGGTAAACATCAAAGTCTACATGGTTTACTTGCATTTCAGGTGGAGGAGTGATATTAATTAGATGACCAAGACCCAATGCTTCTAAGAGAGAAGCCCTATGGGTGGGAGAGTTCTTTAATAAATCTAAGAAGGAAATGTGAGAGAAGGTCTTTGTTAGGTCATTAATTAGATCGTAAGTGCCTATGGGTTTTACCAATGTTTGTTGAATGTTGTCTAATTCTAATGAATAGTTTGGAATGATTGAGAAGAATAATCTCGTGTTATTGTTATGGTTTCTACGTGTAGCTCGGTATCTAACTCTACCAGACCAACTATCTTGGTTTGTGGTCGAGTTCCTAATTGGGGTGCGACCGGTGGATTTAATGAAGTTGAGGCTTCATGATCATTATTTCCTGTCATAACACCCTTGTTCATCCCATTTGGATCTAACATGTTATTGTTAGAGTGGTTTGGGAGCGAGATCGTTAAAAATCTTGAGGGGTGCATTTTGAGGGGAAACTATCCTGTGTAAGTGTTTGGCGTGGGTAATGCAGAATTTGCTAAGAACATATCTATAAAGAGTTGTCTTTGGTCTTCTAGAAAATGTTGCATGAATTTATTGTAGTCATGGAAAGTCCTAGTATCATGGCCTTGAATCTTGTGGAAACCACAATACAAGTTGGGATTATAGTTTTGAGGTTGTTGGTTTGAAACCTGTTGTGGTCCAAAACTTTGATTAGGTTGTTGGTTGTTAGAGTTAAAATTTTGAGGTTGTTGCCTTTGGTTTTGATTTTGATATCCATTTGGGTTTTGATTTGATCCTTGTGTCTAGATTTTCCATTTTTGTTGTTGTGATGGATGATTAAAATCCACCGCGTTGATTGTTGGAGTAAATTTGTTATTTCACTAATTGTTAATAGGTGGTGAAATGTTCACGATGTTTTCCCTTTTAACTTGGTCTGTTACTCCATCTGTTATAACCCCATGGTTTTGCTTAAGGATCTTGGGTCCTTGATTGGTATTCCCAACATTAGGATAGGTCGTAGTGTTTTGATTGGGAGTGATTAACTTCTGTTTGTTCTATATGTCTTACGACCGTTTGTCTATTATGGCTTGATCGATTTGGAGAGCACTCTTGAGTACTTCATCATAAGTCCTTAGTGGGAACTTCTAGACTTCTTCCTTTATCTCTCTATTGAGAGAATGAAGGAATAAGTCGCATAGTTCCATCTGATCCATGTTTGGAGCACTTGTTGATGAGTAGAGGACTGTATGCCATATTTGAATAAAATGGGCAGTAGATTCATTATGCTCTTGTTTAATATGTAAGAATTCCCTAATTCTTGTTCTTAACAATTTGTTCATGTCAAAAGCTTTGATAAATTCTAACACAAGTTGTTTGAATGAGTGTATCGAAACTTTAAGTATTTTATAATACCAATCAAGGGAAATACCCTCTAAGGTTTTAGGGAATATCTTAGCAACAACCGCATCCCAAGGTAGCATGATTCTTGAATGACCATGGCATAGGCCTTGATATGTGCATTTGGATCTCCCTCCCCTTTGTATTTAGGAAAATTGGGAAGAGTTCTTGGTAGCATGAAACTTCATATGGTGAAATCTAGACGCTCTTTTAAATATTTTGAGGAAGTCCCTACCACATATGTTTCACCATCGATGGTGTCTGCCGAGGGGGCGGGAGGTGGAATGGGTTGTTTATATGGAATAGCATATGTATTTGCAGGGACATAAGGAAATCCCTATGGTCGAGTGAACATCCCGAGAGAGGAGAAAATGTCTCCTTGTGGTGATTTTAAAAAAATTTTTAAGTAGGGAGGAGCATTGCTCGATATGTGTTATTTGGTGCTAAATCGGACGTATCATACCTTTAACTGGAGCATTGTTTGAAAACGTGTTTCTAGTTGGTGTTTGTTGTAGATAGTCATACGAATGTTGAGGAGGATTTCCTAACGTGCCCGCCTCTGTAAGGAGGTCAACTTGGCTAGGATGATGTAGAGGGTTAGAAGTTCTTGCTTGCCCAAAATGTGAATTTTGATTTGTTTGAGATAGTTCTAGTCCTCTAACCTTCTCTACTAAGGATGAGATGACCTCGATTGGTGAAGACACGGTGTTTTTCGTTAATGGCATTTTTGTATACCTTGAGGTTACAGAGGTATATGGTACCTGCTATGAATTGATAATTACTATGTCAAGCTTCACCGAGAATATTTTCCATAGGTGGAGGAATGGGGATGTTTTCTTGGAGCAGGTATCGGGTTACGTTTGCAAACTTCCTATAGATGGGTACATGTTTTGGAAGTATTGTTCGCTTCTAGCATAACACACTAAGTAATCCTTATCCAAAAATGGGAGTGGATTTGATTACCTACTTATTTGTAGTTTTAAAAAAACTCGAGGAGATGAAATGGATTCTTCAGTAAACATCATATTGTTAAAGCCTAGGGCTCTGGTTGTTGTCTTTGTGTGAACTGATCCAGCTCCTCAATTTAGAAAGAAAAAATAGAGCTTGTTATTTGAGGAGGATTTTCTCGATGACAAGTAGTTTCTTGAATAGTTGTTAACCCATGCGAAAGCGAGGGTGATGATTGTCTATTTGTTTGACCGTAATGTGCTTCGAGACTCGAGAGAGGTCGACATATGCATCATATCTTAACATATTCGGGGGTGTAGAAATACCCGTAGAATAATGGGAAAGAGTGAAGATGGATGAAATAAATGAAAATAAAAGGGAAACGGTTGTTTGTTTCACTTCGGGTTCACCAATTCTATACGATAGAAAAGTGACATGCGAGCATGAGAATCTACAACTAGCCCTTCTTCGTACTCCGACTTCCCAGGTTGTCAGCGAGATAGCCGGTGGAAATAAAATGTATGTGGATATAGACAAAATAGTTGGGCAATCTTATATCCTCAACACGCAATAATGGGATCTACAAGTCTAAGGCAAAGAAATCTCTCCTAACCTGAATTGGTGTAATGGGTCATTCAGATATAATAGCTGCTTGGAGGCTCCAATCAATGTCGAGCTCTACTGAGATCCTATCTATTGGTTGTTGGATACGTGGAAAGTGACATGTAGGTGCTTCGTGTATATTTCTAGACAAGGTCATGGAAAATGGTAGTGAGAGGTTTAGTGTATTTATAAGAAACTATGGGTGGTTTTCTAGTCTAGCCCAGAAAATATTAGCTTGATTGGCTTCTATGTTTAATGCGGAAAATTACGTTATGATATCTGGTGGGAGTGGTGAGGATCTAAATACCAGTGTACGAAAAGGCCGTGTCAATATTTAACCGACTTGCAAGCCCATTGGTTTGTGGGACACCGGGATCACAACCATGATTTTTGTCAGTTCTATGGACTGTTATGGTCATGTGAAGAACCAATCTCTTCTTCTAACTATCCAATAGTCATAAGCCTTTTCAGCTTCTATGTTTAATATCAGGAGTTGTGTGATCTTCTCAAAATACCTTACGAGTGTTATGGAAACTTATATACGTAAACTTGTGTCTATGTCGATGAGAAGGTCTCCTGCATTTGGCTACGGAACTAATGGATCACAACCAAATATTTGTTCTCTTTTGGGTTCTTGTATGGTCATGTGGATATCCTATCAAGGCAATCTATAGTTGGGTTGACTTGACCAGAATGTGTATGCTTTGTTGTCTTCAATATTCAATTGTCTCAATTGTTCACTAACTTCTTGTGGGTTTATTGTCGTTTGAAAGACCTAAATCCTAAGCCCTTGATCTATATCCATTAATGTTGTGAAGAGATTTGGTTGTGATCCTACTAGCTCGAATACGCAATCCTTGGGCTCTCTGGGTCTCGTAATTATCATGAAAAATATGATTCAACTTTAACTAAAATGAGTAAACTAACTATGAAAGATGTATCTACACTATACTTATATTCCTTTTATTTTTGTATTTTCGATGATGTATATTTGAACAAAATTTAATGAGCACCTATTCTAATATGTTTAGATAATGAAAATTTTATTTAAAACAAGCAAGTTAGCTTTGATGTAGTTATTTTCCTGCACTTGTGAATTTATCCTAAATATTTAAATAACTAACTAATTTAATCAAAAGACTTTCAATATTACCTCGAAATAAGGAATAAATCATAGCTTATATGAAGCTATCATTCCCCACAGACTTCCCCTGTAACACTAAAAGCAAGCTTAACTGAAATAAAATGATTTTCTACTCTATTTGATATATTGTAACTACAACTTTGATAGTTCAAACCTGGAGTTTTACAGAATAGTGGTAAATCTAGTTGTGTCATGACCGCTTCGTGTTCTTGTGAATCCGAAAAGTGGGAATGTGATAGTGGCAACGAGAAGGAGATACTTGAGTAGTGGAAACTTGGATGTAAACTAAATAGAATGCAAGTAAGAGAGGGATAGTGCAAGTGAACAGATCTTTTTTTTTTATTAAGGGCAAATAGTTTTGAAGGGACTATACCCTGTATACAAAAGGGCTCAAAAGCCAGATACCAGAAGTGGGAGAAACAACCCAGAGAAGGGAAAAACAACCAACCTCAGAGGGCTCATCAGCCAGATAAAACAACATATTAATAGAAAGGATCTAGTCATACAATGATCCAAAAATAGCAGAAGAGATCAAAAAACAAACAATAGATATCTATCATAGAATATCTCCACCAAAAATGCAGTGCAGATCAGCTAGTCATCAAGAATCTTTGCGACAAGAAACAACAACACAACTCCATGTTATTTGATAGCCTTGTCAATCTTGGTTTTGATCACTTGCAGTGAGACAAAGAAAGCAATGGTTGTGGCCTAAGAAGAGTCTTTCAGATCCGCCTGAGCAATTGCCATATCCCTTTTCTCTTTGGGGCCCCAAATGTCTTCAGTAATCCCGCTTAGGCTGCATACACTATGAACATGTTGTTCGATGAAATTGTAAATACTTTTAAGTGCAGATAGGATGCAGTCATTATGATTTTTGCATTTCCCATTCTGCCATCCAAAGACTGTAACTTCTTGAACACTTCAGCAATAACACCCTCCTCATCATCATTTTGAAGTATTCCTTTTCCCTTAGCTTTTTCCATATTTTTGATAACCCTTTTGAGCTCTTGAATTTCCTTTTCCATCCTGCCCACTCTGACCATCAAATCCTCCTCCTTAGGCTCCTCCACCGGTTGGCTAATGTGCAGGAGGTTCTCGGAAAGCTCAAGGTCTTTGTGGCTTCTAAGAACCCTCTGAGAAGTAGGGATCTTAGTTTTTATGCCCTTTCTTTTCTTGCTAGGCGAATAGGCTTTTAATCTTCCTTTCGAGCAAGGGGAATGGAGGTGGTGTGATTAGGGGGATGGAGGAAGAGGGTGGAGTAGGATTCATGAAAGGATAGTTTGAGCAGTGATGATGGATAAGAAGAATTAGCCCTTGATGTAGAGGAACTACCTTAGAATGACTCTGCACTTCCCGAACGGATTTCTCCAGCGAGTTTAACAAGTAATGAGGGAAGCTGATGGTTATATTTCAACAAAAGTGGTTAAGAAATATCAAATGCTTTTGAGGAATAGTAATAAATCTCCCCTCAAGAGTTACATACCTAACAACCATCCTGGCGAGCTCAACAAAAGGCTCAAGAATTGAAGCCAACTTGATGTCGGCTGTCACAAACTCAAGATTTTCCCCTTCATCCAGGAATTTCTTTATCTCCACCTCTCTGTCTACCTTCTTATTAAATAATTTGGTGCCATCAAGACTGAGTCCCGTGATCTGGGTGATGAGCTCCTCCGTGATCTCAACCTCTATGTTGTTGTATTTAACAACCCGATTCTTCCATCCCTATGCAAATTTAATAGAAATATCCTGATCAAAACCTTGAATTCTTTCTATCAAATTCACAAGACCCCCAATTTGAAGATAGTTCCAGAGCACAACATCCTCTTTCCATGTTGGATTGTGGATGGGCTTAGTTTTGCATGGTGGACCCCCATTTTTCTAGTGACTCTGCTCTCAACGGTAAATATTTTAGCACTATGCGTATCAGACTTAGCTTTTTTTTTTAATCTTTCCCTTCCGTGATAAAAGGTGTAATTATTAGACCATACTTTGTAATTAGTGACCTGCTCCTTGACGTTCTCCCTATGATAAGAAATGATGGCTGTCCAGTTCACACAAATCTCATAAATCACACAAATCTTATATGATGTCATCATTCTGTACTTAAGAATCCACTCTTTAGCATCAACATTACAGCCATTAGTGATGATTTTCCAAGCCATGTAAATCATTGATGATGTCTTTATTAACTTGAATGGGCAAAATTTCCCCCCTTAGCCAAGTTTGAAAAGTATTGTTAACTCCAAAGTTTGCCAAACCATCTGCGACCCTATTGCCTTCCCGATAGGTGTGAGTGATTTTAACATTTTCAAAACTCTTGCATATATCAGTAGCTTCAACAATAAAATCTCTAATTGACCAGCTGGGGTGTTGCTTTTTGTTTAAGAGATTTATAATGTTCAAAGAATCACCTCAATTATACTATTCAGAATATTACAATCCTGCTAGCCTTATTCCCCATAGAGCGACAAGATCTTGACTATGTGATTCCTAGCATGATTTATCGTAGGGATACAACGTAAATATACCGAGAATTCTAGGATCTATTTCTTGTGACAAAATAACAACCTACAATTCTAAGATTACCAAATGAACTTTAATCTAGAACTAAAACTATCTTATGCTAAGCTGACTATGTTGAGGATAACAATGGAGAAAAATTAAAGTGTGAAGATTGATGATTTCTAAATCAGAAAGGAAGAAAGGAGCCTTGAACTGAGAGGCTAAGAATTCATGCAAAATCTAAACCTATTGAAACTTATGGAGGAACTTTAAAACACACTGAATAATAATTCATAGAGGGAGAGGGGCCATTTGCTTGTAAACAAGCTTGGTATTTATAGCATTTGGATTTACCAGAGGGTAAGTTTGAATTGAACTCTTTTATCATAAACAAAGAGAAATCACTATTTACCAGGCGGCTAAAACATAAATGCAAGCAAGAGTGGTTGAAGAATGCGAGTGCCACTTGAATTTTTCACATTGACGAAAGCGTTGGAAAGTTTTGGAAAACACGCATGGGACTACCACCCTACGTAGGGTGGTAGTTACAAGACCACTACCCTATCCTGGGTGGTGATTACAGACCGCTGCCTGTCCTAGGTGGTGATCACGGGACCACTTTGCCCAAGTAGGGAAAGGTCTTGAAAATAAAGACCAAAAAGCAAGAAAAGAGCAGAATGGGGTCAAAACAAAGCGTGAAGAGGTCAAGCTAAGGCATTTTGGGATGAAAATGTATACTCAGTGGGATTTTCTAGATTCTGAACACCTTACGAAGATATCTAAATCATCATTGGGGTTTTTGTGACCTCTTTCCTGATGACGATACCTACAATTTTGGGTACGTATGCACCCCATTTCACCAACACCCATTCCCATAGTTCTTCCTTCACCGCTTACTCAACGACCTGGACCTTCACCCCCACAACTCTTAGAGCCACCCCCAAGATTTGAAATTAACATGGTTCACATCAGAGAACTCGCCAAACCTCCACCCAAATGTCGGTGTGCTCAACTCATCTCACAAGGTTCCTTCCCGCCACTTGGATTTTTCCTTTGTGTCGCTTATACCTTTCATGGCTCACCTACCTCGCCTACCTCCCCACCTCATATCAACATGATCCATGTTATTACCCATGCTCATAAGGATAAAATCAAGGAAAAGGAAACCGATCTACCAACCAATCCTATACCAAACATACCATCTGCACCCACACCTAAAATCACTATCCGCAGCCCCACATATCCTATTTCTAATGGGGTCACACACCATGCGATGCTCAAACAACTACACCAATCCCCCCTCAAAATGTCCCTATATGACCTCATCCAAACCTCGAAATCCCATCATCAAGCTCTCATGGAGGTTCTTCAATCTATTGAGTTTTTACCCAATGACCCTACACCCATAACCTCCATTATTACACCCCATCATGTAGCCTCTCTCACCAAATTATCACCTTTATCCACACCTCCACCTACTCACCAAGTAGCCTCCCTTAGCTTCTCAGAGGAAGAGATCACACCGCACCAAACCGATGACCCAAACCCAACTCTCTTCATCTTTGTCCACATCGATGATATACATGTATGACGTGTTATGATTAATGGGGCACTAGCATTAATATCATTTCCTCCCATGCATTCACTCAAATGCACATACCTGACAATTGCATGCATAAACATCCCATCATGTTGCATTCATTCAATGACACTATCACCTCTACACTTGGCACTGTCATCCTCCATGTTCACATGGGCCCCGCATTGTTCCGAGTTGTTTTACATCCTTGAGGGGAAATTTCAATATAACTTGTTGCTTGGTAGACCTCTGGATTCATGTCATGGGTTATGTTCCTTCCACTTTGCATCGTTGTGTAAATTTTAAGCATGAAGGACACACCTATACCATTCCGTATGACCCATCACCTTTCAAAAATTACAATATTCTTTACCAACCCAATGACATGCTTATACCCATTAAAGTGTCTACCTCCATGACCACTTTGCCTCTTCACCTACACCTCAACCCACTAGTGTAGTTGTTACTTCAATCATACCTACATCCTCCATTCCCACCACTGCCACAACCTCCACGGCTGAACCGTCAGCCTCCCACTCCATTAGCTCCACCTCTAAGATGACCCGAGACACATCGTTTATTCCAGCTACTCACATACCAACCACTAATCCCTTGGAAGGAAGATTTCAACCCCTCACTGGGGGAGTATCACCTATATAGTGTTAACACATTCCTTACTCCACAAGAGTACGAAGTCTCCACCCACACCCTCGCTATGATCACCATATAGTAGAGCACATCCTTTATGGTCCTCCCCACCTTCATACCAATCTCACCTGTGGGGGACTTGATACTACCACTTACACACCTGAACCACCATCATAAACCCACCTATTTTCTACTTGACCTCCAATCACTTACCAATCACCATTTGACCCACACCTTCTTGCACCGATTTGCATGGAAAGTTTTTGGTTTTGGATTTTATGGGCAAGGCTACCATACCATTATTTCATGTACTACCCGTAAACATAATGATCATAGTGGTATCAAATTTGCTAAACCACCTACCAAGAAGGCCCACATTTAACTCATTGAGGAAATTATCCCTTCTCCACCTTCTTCACCCACTCCACCTTCTTCACCACCTTCATCGACAGAGTCAATGGATCCAGAATCCATTCCTCCTAAAAAAATTTCATAAACACCATTTCCTTGGGGCCTTTGACTTATCAACGTGAGGGCGAGGCTCCTCTCTCTCTTCCCTTCCTATACCCTGAAATGATCGATGATAATACACCTTCAATTAACATCATTCAATGTCAGGATGATGAATCTATACTCACCTACCTTGGTGTTTTACTCATATATTCATCGGTCATTACCATCTCGAGATGCAAACCATGTTGAATGAATCGACTATCAAAATCAACACTCATACTCGGACAACCCGCACATTCTAAAGATTGGACAATCTTTAGATGTTGCTGAACAGGAAGCCATCACTTCTTTTCTCAAAAATCATAACCACATTTTTGCTTGGTCTTACATAGATATTCCTGGTATTGAACCCACTATAGTGGTACATAATATCGTAACCATTCCCGATGCCAAACCCATCAAACAAAAGCTGAGGAAAATGCACCCTTGCATTGCTCTTCTAGTCAAAGAAGAACTTTAGCACCTCCTTTCTGTTTCCTTCATCTTACCCATTGATTATCCCCAATGGATTTCTAACATTGTCCCTATCACTAAGGTGATAGGGGGACTTCGTATTTACACGGACTTCCATGACCTCAACCTAGCCTACCCAAAAGATGACTTCCCTCTACCTAGTATTGACCAACTGGTTGACCTTACCACTGGTCATGAGATGCTATCACTCATGGATGGTTTCTTGGGTTATAACCAAATCTTGTTTTCCCTAGAGGATCAACACAAAACCGCATTCATCTCCCCTTTGGGGACCTTCTGCTATCGATTCATGCCTTTTGGCCTTAAAAACATGACTTATATCTTCCATGACATCATGCATCGTATATTAGAAGATTACGTGGACGATCTCCTAGCCAAATCTAAATGCCACTCTAAGCACCTCGCCATCCTAAAAACCATCTTTGACCACCTTATTAAATATTATGTTCACCTTCAGCCTAAGAAGTGTGCCTTCATGGTTCTCTCAGGAAAGCTCCTAGGATTTATCATTTCCTTACGTGGTATAGAGGTTAACCCTACTAAATTCAAGGCCATTATTGGCATGCCTTTGCACAGCACTAATATTAGGCAACTTCATAGCCTATAGGGAAAGTTACGCCTCTATTCGCCACTTCATTTCACAATTGTTTGATCGGTGTCAACCATTTCATCATCTTCTCAAGAAGGATGTCTCCTTTAAATGGGACAATGACTCGCACAAAGCTTTTGAGGATTAAAACAATACCTTCTCCAACCACCCGTACTTATTCCACCTAAAGATGATCAACCCTTCTACCTATACATCTCAACTACTGATCACTCCTTGGGGGCCATGCTCGCTCATCACGATGAACAACATAGGGAGCAGGTGGTTTATTACATAAGCCATACTATTTTAGACTACAAAACCTGATACACCCATGCCGAAAAACTCTACTTAGCCTTAGTTTTTGTTGCCACAAAACTCCACCATTACCTACTTAATCACAAGACTTATGTTGTGACCAACACCGACCCCTTACACTTCATGTATGCCAAACCTTACCAAAATCAATGTGCCACATGCTAGTATCATGCTTTTCATTGACCTTGACCTTGATTTTATCCACCAAAATTCCATCAAGGGCCAAGCCATCTCCGACCAATTGGCCAATGCACCTATTTTTGGGGATCAACCTTCTAATTTTGACTTTCCAGATGATTCAATTGCTTCCCTTTCCTTAGATGAGCCCGCATACCAAATGACACTCTTCTTCGATGGTTCCAAGTGTCAGCGTGGGGGTGGGGCAGGAGTTATCCTCATTCCACTTGATGGTGAACCCATGCCTTTGTCTTTCAAACTAGATTTTGATTGTACAAAAAATATTGCTGAATACAAAGCACTCGTATTAGGTCTCCAAGCTACCTATGCCTTGGATGTCAAATCCATCAACATCTTTGGTGATTCCCAATTGGTCGTAAACCAAGTCAATGGTATATACCAATTTTGTAATGAGACACTTCAAAAGTATAAACATCACATAGACATACTTTTGACCACCTTTGACCGCTATGCCCTTCAAACCATCCCATGTTCAACCAACAAATTTGTAGATACCATGGCCTACTTGGCTTCTCAAATCCCCGCTTCACCTGCCAATTCTAAAATCTTTGTCACCGTACAAAGACTCTAATCACCCTCTTATTTACCTCATGAGGTTTACTCCATTGGAACCACTACCCCTGACCCGAGTGATATTTGGTATAAACAATACTCATAATACCTTTCCCATTCCATCTTGCCTCCCAACCTCACTTGTAATGGACAACAGACGTTTCTTAAAAAGGTCTCTCGTTACATCATCATGGGTGGCCTCCTCTACAAACACAACTTTGATGGCATTCTCTTACAGTGCCTTACGATTTCTGAAATTCCTTATACCATTAAGGAGGTTCATGATGGCATATGTGGAGGTCACTTCAATGGCCTCAATGTTGCTAAGAATATTCTTCGCCTAGGCTATTACTAATCAAACCTCAACCATGATTGTTGCGACTACGTCAAGCATTGTGTAAAATGCCAACAACATGCCAACCTTCATCATACACCCAAATATGGCTTATAGGTTGCATGTGACCTTTGGCCCTTCTCTCAATGGGGTTTGGATCTTATCGGAGAGATCAATCCCCATTCTTCCTAATGACATCAATGGATCATCACCACTACTAGAATACTACACAAAATGGGTTAAATCCATACCTCTCATTTCCACGAAAGCCGAGAAAATATGTGAGTTCATCAATCATCACATCATCTGTTGCTTTGGTGTCCCACATCACCTCATCACTGATAATGGAAAACAATTCAAAAATAAAACATTGCAAAAACTTTGTGACACCTTCGGCATTCAGCTAAGTTTCTCATCACCTTATTACCCACAAACCAACGGCCAAGCCAAATCCACCAACAAAACCCTAACAAAATTCTCATGAAAGTGGTTAACGATATTGGGAAGGACTGGCATACGCACATTCCTTTCACCCTATGGGCATACCACACTAGTATTCACACTTCCACTACTGCCACACCTTTTTCTCTAGTCTACGGTACAAAGGTTGTTCTACCCCTCGAAGTCTAGATTCCCTCACTCCGCATTTCTCTCCATGACATGCTCAATGATGATGACTTTTATCAGGACCATTTAGCATGACTAGAGTTACTAGATGAACGTCGTCTTAATTCTCTTGACCACCTTCAATTTTACCAAAACGTATCAAACATGCCTATGACAAACGTGTCCATGAGAAAACCTTCCAAGTCGGTGACCTTGTCATGAAGGAAAATTAATATGTAACCAAAGTAGAAAAAAGTAAACGGGAAAATTTTCTCCTAATTGGCTTGGACCATACATCATGACTCATACTTGTGGATCGGTTCTTATCATTTATCTTCACTCGAGCGTAAACCCGAACTCTCGAGCCCCTTCACACCTTGCATATTCAACCATTCTATTGTTGACTTTTAGTCGTACCTCACCTTCTGCCTCTTTCCATGCTCATCCCTTGAGTGCTATCCACTTCCTACACCATCACCAATGATTAAATAAGAATCATGTGCGTACCTATCACTTTTTATCTTCTCTTAAATATGTGTACCATGGCGCTACACATAACATGATTCTCATGGATACTTTTCATCTACCTTTAGATGAGATCCCATGGTCGTTTCACCCTACTTTCTGAACAAGAATCCTATTCTTCACCTTAGTCTTGTCCATGACTTAAAATCCCTCACATGGGATCCAACTCCTTGAGTCAAACTTCCAATAAAAATATGACTCCCTCAAAAGGACATCTTTCTCTCTACAATCACTGCTATAAATAGACTGCTCCCTCAAAGGACAGCTATGTAAATCCTATTTTTAAAAAAGAGAGAATCTGAAGCTTCCCGCATCGATCAGCTTCATGAAGACCTCAAGGAGTTAATTTCCTCATCCCATATAGACTTCCCACATCGATCAATCTATCTCAAACATCGGTTTAAAAACAAAAGCCTTTTAGTCATGGACTTTCCCATTGTGACCTTGGATCTCTTGCCACAAAGGCATGCTACCTAGTACCATATAAAAGCTAACCACTTTTCACCCTCTCACCATTCACACTTTCATTTCCTATCACCTCAAGGGACCTATTGGACCATGACATTTGGTGGTCATGTGACTACTTTTTCACCTTTAGAATAATCAATCATGCAATGCTTTTAGGGTCTTACATTCATCAGCCCATCTAAGGTATGATCCGCCCATTATGATCCTTACCAATCAGGTTGCTTTCTTACCTCCTCTTATATTTTAAACCTTCTTCATTACGTATTGATTACCTTATATAGGACTTGACCCTAGATGCTTCTTTTTGGGTAATTTTTTCTCCTCCTTCACCATAATCACCTCAAAATCACCTCTACCAATGTGCCCACAATTCACCCATACCTAACAGACCTAGACTCAATCATGCCTATAACATACCCACCCATACTCATACCTCCTCACATTCTTCCCTAGCTTATGGGAGAACTACATCGACCTGAGGTCCCTTTTCATTAGGACTATGTAAGCAGCACTCCGAGGGCATGGGACCCTTGGAGGTTAGCTCGGACACTCTCTAACCCTAACCAATTCACCTTTCATTTTCCTAAATCATGATCTACCCTTATTAAATTTATTTTTATATCAATAATTAGAAATTAAAAACCAACAAACAACAAATTGTTTTCCACCTTTATCATCATCCAACATCCATTCATTATGTCTACCATTTCTTTCCCATTATCATGCATGTATTATAAAACATCTTAAACATGGTCCATCTCATCATTAATTGTACACATTAATGAATTACAAACTCAACCATGCCTATGACCTAACTCAACCATGCCTATGACCTGACTCTATCCATGCCTATGACCTGACTCTATCCATTCCTACAACCTAACTCAATCCATGCCTAACACACCTATCCTAAATCCATCTATGCATAATAATAAAATGTTATCATCACAAACACATAATGACCATAATCATCATCATCACCTCTATAAATAAAAATATCCAAACGTGTGTTTGCATATACATAATCTCAAATATCTTTAGCACACATGCCATTACATATAATCAAAACTCTCAAAAATATCATATATAGCCTCACCATCTTCGACACGCAGGTCGGTATATGATCAAAAATATACAAAACTCTCATACATCCTCACTATCTTCAGGACACACAGGCTAGTATATATCAAAAATGACCAAAATACATCAAAATGGAGGGATGTACATTAGGCATCATCTTTTCAGATATCCTCCATCTCAGTCTCACTGTCTCCTCCTCGCTCCTATTCGGCAACCCGATAACCTCTCACCTCCCACCATATGTCACGGTCAAGCCCCTACTGGTACATCACCTGGAGCTAGCCTCCATGAGCTGGTGGCCTCACCTTGATCCTATCTCGGGGCTCGATGGCCCCCTATGCTCTCCATGTTGTGAGTCTGGGATCTAGTCCTCTCACTCAAGGCTTATTGTGCCTTGTACTCTCCACATGATATAAGATCTATTCCGGCCACTATCAACTAATCCTGTAATATCTGGCCTCCCCTAAGGCATCCCGTAACCTAGATATGGGTACGGTCTATGATGGTTCCATAGGCCGCGGCTCCTGTACCTATCCTACAGGACCCTGTCCCACCTCTACCTATGAACTGGGACCCTGTCCTAGTTCTGTGAAGGTTCCATCGGCCCCACACCTTGTGCATGTATTTACACTGTAGTGCTTGAATCTGCACTGTATGTAGTGGCCATTGTCCTCGCAAACTCAACCTATGCCGATAGGGTGACTACCGCTCCTCATCTCCCTCTCCATCTCCACCCTAAGCCATCTAGGCATGTAGACTAGCCACTGCACATGCAATGCAGCCACCTTTACCTTTGATGCTGTTAGTTGCCCCTATACCATCCTTAATTGTGTAATAAGAGTTTCCACCTACCCCCGTTGTCTCTCTACATAGTGACTGTGGCTAAATATGGCTGCCCAAGCCTAGGAGGTACTGCTCGTAGCTGGGCCTCCCACCATTGTCTATACTTTTCCGTCACTCTGACATCATCAATCCACTAGTCTATAACCTACTCCTCCTACCCAATAGGTATTTTCGGCTATGGAAGTGGTAGTGGTCTCTCCACATCATCCCTCCGGTATTGTGGGAAGGGTGGTGGTATATCCTATAGTAATCCAAACTACCATCAAACCCTGTCTACAGGGATCATCTCGTGCTCCCCTACACAATGCCCCTCTATCCATCTAAGTAGTTGAAGGCTAGCTAACTCCTCAGCCATCTGTCTAGTATGAGGGATAACCCACATACGGTCTCCATATAATGTCTACCCTAAACAATCCCTCCAATAGCCACCGGTAGTATGCTACATCATGCGTAGCCCTATCTAATCGTTGCTCTCTAATAATAGGCACCCATCGCCTGTACCCCACCCACATAAAACCTAGCTCAAATGCATCTACTTGGGGCATACCCACTGGACGCACACAGATAATGTGCTCATAGGCCCAGCAGTGAAGAATGAATGTACAACATAGGTTGAACCTACAGAGCCGCCTATACACCCACAACTCTCTATATAACTGTACCAGGAATGTTGGTGCCTAGGAAAATCAGGTCCTCTCCATCATCATGTCATGTAACACTCCCATCAATGATCATGGAAATCTCCCACCCTCTCGCATCCGGCAAGCGGTGAAAAATAGCAGAGACTACCTCTATCGGTATACTACTAGCCTCGTCTCCTCTGGACGGGCTAGGTACATCTCTCCATAGCTCAAGCTAGCACTATGGAATGTCAACTCTGCCATCCCCTCACCAAACACTATTAGCATTAACTCCTCTCGATGCCTCTGAGGAGATCAAATATACTGTGTACCCAATATAGGTAACCGTGGGATCTTGTACACATCCTCCGGGTGATGTTGTCATCTCACCCGTCGGTAGGTGGAACATGTTGGCTGCCAAATCCCATCTATCGATGAGGGCAACCATCGACTCGGATGTCAAACCGCATGCCAATAGCGTCCAAACCCCAATCAGACCCACCTCCTCAAGATGTTGTAACTCCTCGGTTGTTGTTGCACCTCAAACTATCATGAGTAGGGGTGGCACCTTGTCACACATCCTCATCGGCTGATCTCTCACCTGCATCCAACTAAATAATCACATTATTTACTTACCCATTTATCCCATGGCCTACCCTCCACCCCAAACCAACTCGCACCTCCCTACTTACCCAACCCAACCCTAACCTACCAACCTACCTACCCTAACCCTACCCAACCTAATATCACCTCACCTATTCAACCACACCCCCAACCCCTCACCCAATTACAACCAAGACTGGTTACCCCTAACAAACCCCGGTCCCCTTCAACCAAAGATTGGTCACCTACTTCATAACCGATAATGGTTCCCTAACACCGACATCGGCTAACCTTCAACCGATGTTGGTCACTTTCACATCAAAAACCGCAACGCCTAAATCCCTATTTTTCATTCAAACTCCCCTTTTTCTCCCTTCTACCCACCTAATCCTACTCAAATCTCCCCTAAACCCTTCCCCACTCCTTCACCAAATCACCTCCCTTCCCATTCCTAATTTAATTAATTTTCCCTCCCATAATTCCAAATTCCTTTTCCCCCCAAAAAAAAAAAAAAACATGTTTTCCCCACTAATTCAATTTAATAAACAAAACAATGAGTTAGATTGAATCCTACCTCATCGCGTTGCAGTTGTGTGGCGGCACCGCTACACTGGTGGTCCCCCGATCCCTCTCCTACCTCTATCATCACCAAATGACCTCTCGCTCTCCAACTAATCAATCCACTCAAACCAATCCAACCTAGCTCGTGGATCCACCTATCGACCAACTCTCACCAGCCACGTGGCTCACCAACTCAGTCCTCCATCTCACTCTATCACTTTCCACCTTTTCCTCTCTCTCTCTTGTCATTTTTCCCAATTCGATAAAAGACAAATGATTTGAAAAATATGAAAATTTTTTTTTTTATAACCTACCCGACCTAACCGGCGATGGTTTTACCTTAACCGACATCGAGTCTTGTGCCCTAGCTTACAGGTCAGTCCATCGTGACCGGCATCAATTGCTTTAAACCATCATCGGTCATCCTACTTAGTATTTTTCCTACCTCCTACCCCCAATTGTTGACCTGAATCCTTTTTTACCCCACCCATACCTCACTTGGACACTTCACTATATCCTCTTGACCTTATCATTTACCCCCTCACCTCATCCTCATTCGGGGACTCATTATTTTTCCCATACCTCGGCCCTACCCGTGTCGTGACCTAGATACTTGGACTTGGAACATTGCTAGTGATCTGTGACCTCATGTGTTCGTTATACCTTATGGCACTATTACCTATGTTGATGGACATTCTAACCTTACCTTGCCTCTTGTCATGACTACTTATCCTGACCCAACCTTTGGTGTACCAAAACATACCTAAACATTCCTGCACCTGACCTGCGTCATGTTTCCTAACCATATCCTATACCTTAGATACTGGAATCACTTCAACCTTGTTTGGATAAACCTATCGACCTTAGACAATGTAGAGTTTTCCTACTCTTCAACCTAGTATCGTGTTGCAGTTTATACGTGTGTGTGCATTTGACTGTTACTACCTTTGACCCTGACCCATTACCTAGATTACCCGAGTAGAACATTTTTCCTTTTTCCCCATTACCCACCTTCCTCTTCATCACATTCACCTTTTATCAAACCACTCACCGATTCTACCTTCGCCTCATCAGTTCTGGTTTGAGGGGGATCACCTTCACCCACACATGGGGCAACCACATCTTATTTTTGTCAACATCACTTACCAATACAAGCTACGCAACAAAAGGGGCAAAATGTAGACACCAAAATTGGGTCACACTCCCCTTGGTCCCTCGATAAATAACCACCTTGAACACACTCACCTAACCATGGCCCATTCCACCCCACTCTAATATTAATTTAATTAATTTAATTAAATTAATTCATTATCCTCACAATATTTATTATTTAAATATCCTAATTGGGATAATGCCCACATATCCACCTCACTTAGACACCTCATCTAGCCACCTCACCTTAAGACCTATTCTTAGTAAGTTTTCATAACTAACTAAGACCCGCCCAAACCCTACAAAGAAAATCCTACATTCCCTCTAACCACATTCCTACATGTTAGAAGGAAGCTTCCATTATAATTTGCGGAACCAAACGAACGAGATCCCATAAAATCAAGCGGATCTCCCTAGTCTAGTAAACGTAGGAAATCACATCCTAACCGACGCCGGTTACCCTAAACTATCTCGGTTAACCTTTGGAACTTCCGTCGGTTACCATTTAACCCCCAAAACAACCTTATTTCGAGGTTGGCACATTGTTGAGAGGTTGGTAAAATCTTCTGAGAACAAGTGATGAAACCAGAGCTGCATGCAAGTAGAACCAACATTAGTACACGCATCAGAGCACCCATAGCTAGCACCAAAAGTGATCACAAAGCCATCTACCTTCACGGGAGCATCTGAGGAAGCGTCAGCACTACATCAAGTTCCTTCCATCTGATCACCCTCCATTTCCAACCAGACATCAAGCTCATACAAATAGTAAGTTTTGTTAACTAGCACTAGTTCTTTATCATTTGAGTAGATTCTTTTACTTCTGTCATTAGTTTCTACTCCCATTTCCATTCCCCACCATTTACCTCCATGCAAACTTGACCATCCTTTTACCCACACCCTTGAAATTCCCATACCTAGATTTTAATCATTCTTTTGCATACCTGAGACCCATACGAACCTGGTCATTTCCCTTCCATTTCCATCTAGCCTCGATCTCTGTCACCTCACCAAGTTTTTATTGAATTTCCTATACCCCAACCATACCAACGCTGGTTACCCATAACCGGGCGGTTAACCTAAACTGACATCGGTCATACCAAAATGACATCAATTTGTGTGTTTTGACCAGAAACCAAGAACAGATCCTAAAACCTCCACCAAATACCCAAAACCACCTTAACCTCACCCTAACCAAGACTTGCAAGACTCCACTGACCAATACCTTGACCTCCGTTTAGTCATAGCTTAGCCTGTTGTGAGTGAATTTGCTTATTGTAGACGAATGAGATACCTAAATCATTTTAACTATAGTAGGATTTCCTTTATTATTAGTATTAAGTTATTTTAAACAATGGATTGATAGCTATCTAGGACGTATCACACTTCCTGGGTCTAGCACATGCTAGGCAGTTCACTTTGCATATATTGTTTAACTTTTATTTGGTGGTCTTGTTTTCCATTTCAGGTAGTTCCTCCAAGCAAAAAGGAAGCTCTCACGGTCAGTTCTGGATCCAGAATTCATACGCGCGCAACAACCTACAACCAACATTTCGATAGGTATTCCTCCTAGCCCTTTACCCTTATCTATTTCATCAACATTTGAAGAAACTGTCTAGAATCGGTCAAACAAATGGCTATTATGCACCGACCCTAACAAAAGACCTTGCCATCCATAAGTCTCGTGTACTACTCCCATCAAACCAAATGAGAACTATGTATCCATCTTGTTAGGAAGTAAGTAGTTGATGACAAGAGCCATCAAATAAATAGGAATCCTCGTAATCGATGATCTCGCATTACACTTGTAGAGATCTACTACCATATCCTTCGTGAGTATGTCCCGGAGTAAAAACATTTCCCAAATGCACTAAATAATCCAACTTTGGTCTCCATTATAGGTGATAATGCTCCCTAGATTTGAACTTAGAGGATCCACCACACGTCCTCTAAAGTGACCTTCATCTCTCCGATTAGCATTTTAAACATCTAGCTCTCACTCCACCACCTCTCTCGCTAAGGTAGTCGGGGGAGTGATCCATTATGTCCCGAGGTACATGTGCAATATACTTCAGGCTTGTGGCCTCTAAGGTTGTAGTAAATAAAATATTCTCTCACCGTGTGAAGGTCTCGCTCATAGCCTCTAAGGCACCCATACCACTCACGTATCTCCAAGTTGCACAATCTCTAATTGCTAAGATATTCTAATTGCTTTGGCATTCTTCTATTCACCACTAGTTTTTTCTAAAAATACTCATTTTCTTCTAAAGCCGTTTCTAAGGAAAAATTACCATGTAGCGCAAGCATTTTTTTGCTAGTGCAAACCATTCAACACTAGTACGAGACTACGCTAGCACAGAATTTCCACGCTAATTTACTCATTCTTGCACTAGTGCAAGCCTGCGCTAACATAGCCCTAGTTATGATAGCTTACTAATTTTTACGGTAGTGACACCATGACTTAGCCCAAAATTTAATTCAATGATAACTTTTTGTTTTGATGCTAGCACAAGAGGATTTTGATAGCACAATCCTTGTTATGCTAGCACAACCTAAGGCTTGCGCTAGTGTCAATCCGCACTTTTACCCTAGCAATAAATGTTAATAAATGAACTTAAAATTAAAAAAATTGCTTTACATACCGTGCACCATCTGTGGAGGCCACATGTACTCTCGAACTCGGTCTACATGGTGTTTACACCTCTACATTTTTTCCATCTCTCATAGGTCGAGCAAAAATTCATTAATCTCGAAGGGTAAATAGCAAATGACTCGTCACAATGGATTTTACCCATCTTGCCTTGCTATTTATATCATTTTCCCCCTAATTCATCATTTTTCTCCCTCGTAAAGGGCTAGATTACCATCATGATTCTTCTATATTCTTCTAGCACTCATCGCGATGATTATTTTTAATAAATAGTCATTTTTCGCCCATTTTCGCTACATAGTAGCATGTTTTTACTTCCTAGAAACCTTTATATTACATGGGAATATTTTTTCTTTCTAGTGTTTTTGAAATGTACCATGGTAATTTGATTCTTGTATATCATTTTCTTCCTCAATTTTCAAAAATCCAAAAAAATGGTAAAATTTAAAAAAATTAAAAAATCTAAAAAATCTAAAAAATTAAAAAAATAAACAAAAAATTGGTAAAATTCAAACTATCCAAAAAAATTGTAAAATTCAAAATTTTCAAAAATTGGTAAAAATAATGCACGCAATTGAAGCTTTTATCAGACACATTTTCCTCAAACATCAAAAAATTTCCTACAAAACATCTTTCTTTGGTCCTTGTTTGTTCTTGCACAAACTCGTGGATCATTTTGATCTACCTCCATTAACAAAGATGGTTTTCTTACTATGTTTTTACTCTTTGGCACAACAAGTTGCTAAGTATTGTCTCATAGTACATGATTTCTTTTTCATGGGACCCCTGTGTCCTCTGTATATTCCCATCTAATGTATCCTTTCTTGGGGTGCCATTTTTAACCGTTGTTAACACAAACATTTGGGAACTGAAGCTCGATAACGAAAACATTGGTGCAACTTTCTTGAATGTTTTTTTTAGTATGGTTGTTTATACTTGTTTCCCTAACATGTTAGCTTGTTTAATTTATCATATTGCATTATTTTATGTATGTTGCATTGAGTTAGTGTTTTAACAATGAACAAATGTTAGTATTATAGATTTTCATGTTATCTTACACTTTTGTTATATGCATATATTTTAATAAAGGGCTGATGATGTCGATCATATGAGAAAAGTGATGAAATAAAAAAATTTATTAAACATGTTGGATGAAAAATCTATTTCCATATTCTGCATTCTTCACTATCATTTCTTATCACTATCAATTCTTCTTCAACAAACACCCGAGGCAATAGGGATTATTTTTACCCCCTCCTCCCCCACCTTGTTTCTTCTATTTATTTCCTTAATATTTTTGTTCATCGATCAACCTATTCTACCACCCCATCAACACTCAAGGGGCCATCCTTCATTCTAATAATTTTTCTTCCACTCCTTCAAAATTTACTTGTCTATAAGTGTCTACTATCTTTAAAGTCGCATCGCTTATGCCATCCCAAAGAGGGGAAAATGTAGACACCTAAAATCCACCTACGTAATTTTATTGTTAAAATTGCACTAATTCCCCTCTTTCAAATCATTTCCATTATAATTAGTGATTTTTTGTTGATTAACTAATGTTTCCCTTTATTTTGTTCAATTAACGACGGTTTGTTAATTAGATAGCCTTTATCACATTCTAGATGCCAATTAACAACACTTCGTTACTTCAAGTCCTCTTTAAATCAATTAATTAATTATTATTAGTTAATTAATTTTTTTAACTATTTATTTAATCAATAAACCCTTTTATTGGTTAAATCCCTTTTTCAAACGCTTCAAATCATATCAAATGACTCCTAAATCACCTCTAAATAGCCTAAAAATCTTATTCTAGCCTATTAATTAATCCTGGTTGATTAATTAAATCATCTTCAACTCCCATGAGTTGATAATCACTTATTAAATCCTCTAATCAATCTTAACAATTCTAAATCTATTGTATCCTTGAGCCCACATTCATTGGGATTCAAGCTTCTCCCAAATTGGAAAGCTATATAAAGCACCAAGATCCTTCCTCTCAAACTTACACCATAATTTTGTTAGCATTCATATAAACCATACGATTAATAACCTTCACCATTATTTGGAATAGCTAATTCATATTTTTCATCCATTCTACCATTGTTGAGTAGAAAAAAATCCTATCTTGGTCTTTTAGTCATTTCTTGGTGAGATCCTTCCCTCTCTTTGGAGAATCGAACATACAAATTTGATTACTCATGATCTAAAGAGGCTCATGTTGTATGTGTTGGTCCGAAAATCATCGCGTGGACGGATCTATGGATAGACGAGCCAACAGTGTGCAGGGCTTAGCCCCTCTTTGAGACAGCAAAGCGAAACTGGTTTATTGCTACTTCTACTAGCAGGAACCTATGCAAGTCTCACAGATTCTGCCTTCAGGGGTTGGGATCTCATCCCAGTAGAGTGTTCTAGGCTGCGAAGAGAAAGGAACAAAAGAAGGAGAAGAGAAAGAACAGATCCGAAGGAAGAAAAGAAATGAGTTCCAAAGCGGAAGGGTCAGAAAATCTATGCTTTGGGCTTGGTAGTAAACAGAGCCAAACCTACTGGCATAAATAAACAAAGCAATACTGATAAACAAATGACGGAAAAGTAGATATGAATTCAACAGATTAAACACATACAGATCTAACGTAAGAAAGACCTTATGCATAACACAGCTATTGAGCACAAAGTCTGAATAATTGTATTACTGTTCTTTTCTGTTACAAGAAAGCTCAAAGTCTTTCTCTCTTCACTTCTATTTCTATCTGAAAAATGTTCATCTTGAATACCACAAGTATCCTTGTATTTATAGAAGATGAGAGAGAGAGAGAAGACAAAAAGGAGCCAACCACTTATCTACAAGATATTTACAAAATATCTAAAGTCATGTTGACTTTTACATTTTTGAGTGGATGACATCATCCCATGATGCAACATGGATGATGTCATCGTTGGCATCAACATACTTGAGATATTGCGAAAAGAAAGTCGGAGAATAGCGAGAGGAAGAAGAAGAAGAAGAAGAAGAAGCTAGTCATCATCATCGTCCTGCGGCCGAAAAGGGGTCGCCTGCTTCTGATGCTGCTCAGGAGATGAGATGTGGAACTGAGCGCGGTATTCCAAGAACTTGTTGATCATTGACCCGAACTGATCCTGTGATGGATCCTTGTGCCGATCACTGATTACTTCGCAAGTTTCCCGCTCTTCTACAAGCTTTTCGGGAAGTTTGGAATAATCTTTCACCGCCTCAATCAGGAAACCGATGAAGTCCCTGCAAGCTAGCAGGTTATTGATGGATTCGGTATCAAACGTGACTTCCGGCCCTGTTCCTTGAGAAGCTAACTCCTTGAAAACCCGGATAGTATCATCAGCCGTTCTTAAGGTGAGGGAAGGAGTGAGCAACCCTGGTTTCATGGATAAAACAATTTTCTCCATTTGATACATCGCATCCAGGGCCTCTTCCTTCACCTTATCTATTTTTTCTAACACAAACTCGAGCTGATCTATCCGATAGTCCAAAGTGGACATAGTCTTGTTGAGGGTCCTTGGGTGACCGAATACTCCGAATTTGACCAAATCTTCGACTGAACAGTCGAACATCTGTTGGAAGGCCTCGTGTTGGAGTCTAGCGTTTTCTAACTCTTCTGATATCGGGACTGCTAATGCTTGGAGCTCCTTATTCGCCTTTTCAATGTTCAGAGATAAGTTGATATATTCGGCGATTACCTTTTCGCTATCTTTGAGAATCTGGCTTCTCCAAGCAGAAACAGCCATGCCCTGCTCACCGATCTTTGAATATTCATTGATCTTGTCTTGACTGAGCAGCTCAGGAGTCTCGGCGGCAGTTGTGGGAGGTGCACTTCCCATCTTCTGTAAGGCCTGAAGCAGGTATTTATTCTGTTCTTTCAGCAGCCTTTTCTCTTCCTTAGCTTCTTGAAGCTTTTCACAAAGTGCATCAATCGCGGAACGAGCTTCCCCCTGGAGACTTTCAGAGGACGTCCCCATCGTGACTTGGGTCACTGTGAAATCTGCTGGAGACAGATCTGCTTTCTCTTTGGTGGGATCGGGGTAAGCTATTTCCAGGACTCTCTCACCTGCAGCGCTCTTTGAGAAGCGTGTAACCGGCTTGTGCTTCTTTGCCCTTTAGCCGGAATAATTGAAAAGTCCATCGGAGCGATGGGGACTTTCCTCTTTGGCTGGCTCAGCTGCTGAGAGATCCAAGCTGGTCCTATTGAAGAAGGACCAGAGACAGAGGGGGAGGCAGCAACGGTAGAAGAGGGGAAGAACGTGGAGACACGCGGCGGTGGCATTGAAAGAATAGCCGAGGAAGTGTCCACGGGAGGAAGGGAAACCGGGGCTGCAGAAGACAAAGGAAGGGAAGGGAGCCCGGAAAGGAGAGAAGAAATGGAAGGAGACAAATCAGCAAGAGAGGAGAAGATGGATGAAGAAGCAGGGGAAAGGGTAGAAGAAGGGGGAGAGGACACAACCAAAGGAGTGGTTGCTGACACCTGAGGAAGGGGAGGAAGAGAAGAAGAAGGGACAGAAGGAACCTCCGTAGTTGTAGCAACGCCGACATCCTGAGTGGATGGGCCTTCGGGAACATCCTCCATGAACTCCTCTTCCAAAGTTATGACTTGTTCAGGCTCCGAGGGAAGAGGACTTTCAGGGGCTTCCTCCTGACTGGTGCTTGATTCACCTATTGCACCCTTGCCTTTTAGCTGCTTCTTTGATCTTGGAGGCGCATTACCCAATGGAGAAGTTATAAAATCTACGCCGAGGTAGATCAATCCATTCATACGGCACCAGAGCTCCGTTCTCCGCATGGTTTCTTTGACCCTCTCCTCAATTGTCTGAGGAGCCTTGCTTCTATCAATGGCCGGGAAGGGCCAATTGTCTCCATCTGTGTTATTATACACCTTGTCTACTTCATCTTCCGAAGTTTGGAAGCCTTTGGGGACGATGGCCACTCCATAATGAATAATTTCTGCCAATGCTAAGCGGGAGTGATCCAGTCTCCTGAGTGCCACCTCATGGATGACGTCAATGTAAATGTCCTCAATTTGAGGGACATGGATAGGATCAAGCTTAGCCCTTGGCAAGCAGCTTCTTGGGTCGAATGTAGGCCTTGCCGGGAAATCATGCTTTAGATTGAGCAATTCTAGCTCGGCAAACATCTCCTTCGCCTTGTGATAGCTGGAACAAGTGTATCGGCCTACCGTGAGGGGGAAAGGAGTTCCACCCTTCTTTCTCTTCTGGCACTTCTCATGATATGTGACCAGCTGCCTTGACAATTCCAATAGAACCAGCTTTGGTCCAGCATACCTTGGCAACCTAGTGGGCTCGCCCAAGAAGTTAACCGCCCTCAGATAGGTGAATGTGGGAAATTGGGTGAACAAGGCCCCCCACTTTTCCACAGCAGAAACAGTATTCTTAATTGTGCGGCCATGAGTCAACTTTGGTCGCAGCATGCATATAATATGGTAGAAGAAAGCATCATTGATTTTTGAAAAGTGTTGGATGCTATTCTCCAGCTTCAGCTCTGGGTAGTATTCATATATCTTGGCCTGAGGCCAAGTTCCACTTCGGTGCAGCCCTGGATAGTCCCTTTCAGACGCTGCAGCATACACTACGTAGGAGTTCATATGAAACACTCCTGTTGTGGCAAACCGTCAGAATGCCGTAAATGGCGCCGCTTATTATTTCCCCAGCAGGCGCGATCGGGCAAATTTTTGTTCATCGTTTCCAGGTACCGCAGCATCCATTTATGGAAGTAGTGGGCGTCTGAAAGCCCGAAGACTCTGCTCAGGAAAGTGATGGTGTCACTGAGTTCTTCGGAGAAGTCGCTTCGGTGGATAGTCTGGGGCCACCGGGTCACTACCTTCTTATTTTTGAGGTAGACTTCATTCATTAACTGCATGCATAGGTCCTCATTGCCTCCCAAGTCTTGATACATTCTTCTTGGGTAACGGCCACGAAGCTTCGGTGATGAGGGATGCCAAGAATCTTTTCAAAATGGCGAGCGGTGAGGTCAATGACCACCTCCCCCTTACTATTTTCGACACACCTGGTGTCCTTGTTGTAAGATTGGGCAACCACCATTATGAACTCATTATCAATAGCGCTGACTGGAATCCCACCGGCGAAATGTAGAGCACTACCCATCAATTTATCCATCCAGGGGCTTCTTGATACTTTCTGAGTTCTCACCCAGAATTCGTCCATGTCAATGTGGCCTAGTTCAGAATCTCTGACATCCATATTGCATTCCGCCTGAGATTCGGGCATTCTAACCCTTTGGTACTTATACTTCATTTCTTCCTCTGTTAGCTTAGCTTTTCCTCTTGGTTTGGCGGGTCTCTTGCTTGAGGTAGACATGTGTTCTTCAAGGCTTATCTGATGATCTGCACGTAGGAGGAGTGAAACCCAATCCAAGAAGCTTGAATTAGTCATTTGATTTTCAATGGGAACGCTAGCAGAAGAAAGAGTTAGAATTTTTAAGGCTCGGGGTGCAGGGCGCATGGAAAATGTATATAACAGGCTGAATAGACAAGGCGCATAGGAAAAGGACGTAACAGAGATAAAATTGGCGCCAAAGGCGCATGGCGCATGGATGAAGCAGACTGCATTTTATAGAATGGCGCACAGGAAATGCATGTTACATTGAGGTTTGGTGCGCCCTTTGGCGCATGGGCAGATTGTGCGACATGGAAAAAAGGCGCGCCAAAGGTATATGGCGCGGCGCATGGGGGAGCGACACAACATCATGTACTTGCAACGGAAGGTGCGCCCGCGCCTTGGAGGCTTTACGCTTGCGCAGATATCTCTCGCTTTGCATGGAAGCTGGGCGCGCCCTTTAGCGCATAGAAGAGGGATGCAACAGGGGTAAAAGATGCGCCAAAGGGATATAAGAAGGCGCGGGTTCTGAGTGCGTTACAGGCCGAAAGGGTGCGCTTAGGGGCGCATGATTCACAACTGCAGCATGCTGGGTAGACGCGCCGAGGGGCGCGACTGTCTAAGGTGCAACATGACGCGGCAACGCGCCATGGGGAAAACCAAAAACTCTCTAAACATTTAAGCATCATTCATTCTAACACCAAGCCTAATCAAACCAACTTCCCTTATAAACTGGAAATGAGGGACAGAAGGAAGAAGTTGGTTTAAGCGGGATAGGGGAAGAAACAGTCCAATGCAAAACGACATTTAAAAAACGGGCCATCAAACGAAAACCAGACCGAACACACCAAAGCACGAAAATGAAAAAGAGGATGAACCTCTTACCTTTGAATGTATAAAGACGGTTGGAAAGCGGGCCCAGAGAGCAAATGACAACGACAGAGCAGAGCTGACACACCCAGAGCAATCACGTGCTTTGAAAAAAGAACAATGAAAATGACATGGCGCGCACTGTTATATATAACAAAACTTTGTCATAAATGCGCCACCCACTTTTGAAAAGGCGCGCGAAAACGACTGCCGACAGAGGAAAGCATGCGCCCTTTGGCGCATGGAAGTAACTGACAACAGGAGAATGGGTGCGACCTTGGCGCATCAAACGTGTTGTCGACATGAATTATTATGCGCCCTTGGGCGCACCAAAACGCGGTGTAACAAGGAAAGCACATGCGCCCTTTAGCGCATGGAAAAGAGGCGCGACAAATGATATGTCAACATCGAGGCGCATGCGCCTCGGCGCACGCAAATAAGGCTTAACATGCTTTGGCGCACCAAAAGACGTGTTGACATGGGAAACCATGCGCCAAAGGCTTTTTGAAGGGGCGCACCAAAATGTGGTGTTACAGTGAAAATCCATGCGCCTAGCCAAAAAGGCTCAAAAAGACTAAGTTCGAAAGCTAGATTTCCTGAGAAGGAATTTTAAATCGTTTCGAACGCGAGGGATCCCTATCGAGGGATCAAGACAAAAATTTTCGGTATGGTTATCAGTAAAATTGCCCTTGTCAATTTTACGGGATAACAAATTTGTGAAATTATCAGTAGCTTGATCTTTGATAAGACAAAACTTTAAATCAATATCACCATTTAGGACTTTCTCTCTAACTAATTACATATCTATGTCTATATGATTTTTTCTCTAATATTAAATTAGATTGTTCAAAAGAGAAATTTAACTCTGGTTGTCACATAGAAGAAGGTTTCTTTTAGTGCCCATATGGACTTCACCCAATAGTCTTTTCAGCCACATGACTTCTTTTGCTTCTTTCATGGCACTTCTATACTCTTATTTGGTAGAAGAGATAAATTTTTGGTTGCTTTTTGCTACTCCAAGTGATGACACATGTTCCAAAATTTAAAACATATCTATAAGTATATTTTCTATCTATAATATCACCGACATTGTTAGAATAAAAACAACTAAATAATTTTATATCATTACTATAAGAATAATACAAATCATAATTAATTATTCCTTTAATATATTTTAAGATTCGTTTAGCTATTTTCGAATCAATTTCATAATAATCATGTATTAATCTAGAAATAACTCCTACTACATATGAAATATATGACCTAGTAATAGTCAAATAAATTAAACTACCAACTAGCTATATATACAAAGTAGGATTAAATTTATTCCAAGTAGGTTTTGGCTATAATTTAACATGAACTTCTGTAGTAGTAACAACAAGGTTCTAGTCAATACTTTGTTAAATCTTGTAAGTAAGTTAGTATCATACAATGATTTAGATGCAACAATAGATTTATGATATTGACATATAATCATGCCTAAAAATGATTTAAGAGACCTAATTCAGTCATGTCAATATGTTATCTTAATCTTTCTTCTATTCTAATAATTAAATTCTTATCATTACTAGTAATAAAAATATCATCAACATATAAAATAATAATGATAATATTATTATTTTCAGATTTGAAAAACACATGATTATCACGATTATAATTTTTTGAAACCAAGATCTTGAAAGAAGTTGTATATATTAGCATACCAAGCTCTAGGAGCTTGTTTAAGACCATATGTTGATTTTTAAGTTTACACACATATAATTCCTTACTAGGTATTTCCTTACTAAGTTCTTCAAAATATGTAGGTTGACACATGTAGATTTCTTCTTTTAGGTCACCATTTAGGAAATAATTTTTAACATTCATTTTGTGAATCTCCCACCCATGTTGAGTAGCTAATACTAGGATAATCTTAATAGTGCTCATTTTGGCTGCAAGAGTAAAGTTTTCAATGTATTTGATACTAGGTTTCTAAGTGAACCCACAATATAATAATCTTGCCTTGAAATTTTTTATTTCTCCTATGGAGTTATACTTAAATTTATACAACCACATAGATGCTACGTTGTTACTTTTAGAATGATGAGGAACCCAAACTGGTTTCCTAGTGTTATTTTAAATTAGGGATTTGTATTCAACTTTCATAGCTTCGATCCATATTTCATCTTGATTGAATTCTTTGAAATATTATGGTTAAAGCTCATATAGGGTCATCACGACATGATAAGTATGATGATTCTAGGTTATTTTCTAAAGCTATCGGGATGAGAGTTATTACCTAGATATTGAGCACATTTACGAAGTCTAGAATGTGACATATTTTGTAATTAATACCCCTCAATATCCATATCCATCATATCTGTAGAAGGATATTAATCCTCTTGGACTTCTAGTTCTATGTTATTCAGAGAAGGATTACCAAACTTTAGGATTTTTTCCTTAGGTGAAATAGAGGAGGTCACTAAATGGTTTCTCTAGAACATGTACATACGTATTTTCTACAATCTCATGTTTGAATGGATCATATACTCTTAATCCTTTTGTAAGACCTTCATATATAAAAATGATAAAAAAGTAAGAGGTAAGATCAAGTTTCTTCTATTTAACTTTCAAAATAAAGAGGGAAGTAGGACTACCAAATATCTTCAAATGAGAGATATCAGGTTTTTGTTTCATCCATACTTCATGAGGTGTAGTTTGATATAAGGATTTAGTAAGGACCCTATTTAGAATGTGGACAAAAATGTTCATGGATTCTTCCCATAGAAATTTAGGCACATTTGACACATGAATCATTTTCCTATCCATTTTTATTATGGTTATATATTTTCTTTATGTGATCTTGTTTTGTTGTGGGTAATAGGGAGTTGTCAAACTCATGCTAAATCATGCACGACATAAAAAACTCATCAATTTTTTTAATAACATAGGTACCTCCATTATAAATTATAATCCTTTTAATTTTCAAATTAGTCATGTTTTCAACTAAAGTCTTAAACTCTTGACATTTTAAATAAGACATGAAATTTTTTCTTAATGTAGTATAACTAGATAATCCTAGAAAAATCATAAATAAAGATTGCAACATACAAGGATCCACCAAGAGAGGGTACTTGAGTGAAACTATAACATCACTATGAATAAAATCTAATAACATAGAATAATTCAGCTCACGATGTCTGTGAAATTGTTCAACATGTTTCTTACCACTCAACCAACTTTCACAAGTTTTATGGTTGGATTTCATTTTATGGAGACTTATCATTAGGTTTAGATGAGACATTTCATACATACTTCTAAAATTCACATGTCTTAGTATTTCATGCCAAAGTTGAAGATCATTTTTAGAAGTAGAAGAAAAACAAGTTTTAGAAACAAATCCATCAAATATGTAAAAACCATTTTTTGTATTCCATAAGAAATAATATTACTAAGCCCATTTTTCACATACCATTTATTTTGTAATAACACAATTTCAGAATTTTATTTAGTTAATTGTGAGAAAGATAAAAGGTTTTTTTTTAACTTAGGAACAAATAAAACATTCTTAATTGTTCCATATTTCAATTTTACATTACCACAAATTTCAGATCGAATGATAGAATTGTCTCCTAGATATATATTTTCCTAGCATTCTACAACATCTATGAGGATTTCATGAATGCAATTCAAGTTCATAAGGGCACCACTATCTAGGATCCATTCATTTTCATTCAAAGTCAAGAGTGTAATATAAAAGGCAATAGTTTGCTCAACATTATTTTCTTGGTTTTGAGTTTGATTTTGATTCAAGTTTTGATATTGATTCTTATTTTTATCATTCAAGTTCTTATTTTTATAATTGTTATCATATTTATTTATTTTTTCATAATAATTAGCCCCTTTATGATCAAATTTCCTATAGTTATTACACATGACATTGAACTTCACCTTGAAATTTTGACTATTATTGACATTATTAGTGTTAGGATTAGTTTTAAATTTTTATTTGAAGCTCAATTTTTGGTTTGAATTGTTGTTATTTTGATTTTAAAGGGTTTATGATTGTGTGAGACCAATGCTTGAGAGGAATTCTCTTTTGAATCAAATTTTCCCATGAATTTTTATTCCTGAATTAAGAGAGATGATAGGGTATCCGGATCAAGTAAATCATTCTCATTTTTGGTATTTAGAGTTCAAAATTGAGATATAGTTTTGAATTTTTCATGAATGTTAATTTGTATGATAAAATATACTAATTTATCTTGAAATAGTTCATAATTTCATCCATAAAATGTTGATTGGATAAATAATTAACTATATTTTCATCCCCTTTATGGGAGTTATAAATAGTTCCCTGATGAGTTTAATTATTTTCGAGAGGAGGCTGCCCTTGTGCATTGTTTGTAGTTTTTTAGGCGTCAAAAGAGAGTCCATGTGTCCCATGTATAATAAGAATTCATCTTTTATGATTTGCAATAGGATTGACATGGCTTCCTGGGATCTTTAGGAGAAAGTAGTTAGGTTTTTTGGGATTTTCTTGTCTTTCGGTGGGTTGCTTTTCCACAATGATGATGACATTCCACAGTTTTCTTTCCATGAAAATGTATTTCAACCTAACCCACCAAATGCTATAGTTTGTTCCATTTAGTACTTGGGATTTATACATTGAAACATTGGCCATTTTGGCCATTTTAAATGATAAATATGAACAACTACGACACTAATTAAAGTGCAAGAAATTAACTTAAATTTTTAATTACTTGAAAACTAGTTTTTGCACTAAAAATAATTATTTATTTAATTTTATTGACAAAACAATAAACTTAATTAAACTCAAAATAAAGCCTTAGTTTTTCAAATACATTTAGGTAATCTAGAAAACTAAATGTTTTTCTTTTGTTTTTAAAAAACTTAATAAAAATTCAATTATATATATATATATATATATATATCTAAAGGAAAAATAGACTAATTTTTTCAAATCAATATTTTAGCTAAATAAAAAAGAGAGGATTAGGAGTCAAACTCCATACCTCTTAGTTTTCATGAACCTTTCTTAGCCAATAGAAGTATTTATCTCTATGAGTTAGTTAATGAGTTCACTTAGTTTTATCTTCTAATGTTTAAATTATACAACAATAAAAAATAAAACAATGAAATAAAATTTATAGCCTTATTTTATTTCATATACAAGAGACAAGATTAAAAATTACTTTTTAATTGTTTGTACTTTTAAATAAGAAAAGACGAAATCCCAAAAAAAATTAGGGTTTTGGTTCTATTAACATTTTTATGAATCTTTTTTGAGTTCATATTTCTTGTTTGTTTTTTCAAGAGTGTTTATGGAAAAGGACAGTAAATCAGGTTTTTTTCCAGTTCATATAAGCATTTTTAAGATAAATCAGGTCATTTTTAAAATTTATTCACTGTAAATCAATTTTATATAGATCGATTCATAAATATACAAGATGTTTTTAGGTTTATAAAGGTATTTTTATTTTCTACATATTTCCTATAAATTTCTCTATTTTATACAGTGACTAGGTGATTATGAGGGCAATTTGAAATTATTCAGTCGTATTAGAGTTTTTGTATTTTTTATTTGGAGGCCGCATTTGAGTTTTCTTTAGGCCCCCATCTCTATGGTGGGCATCATTTCATTCAAGTACCTTTTTAATTAATTTAATCAAACAATAAATTCCATTAAGTGCGGTGGGGACTTGACACATAAACTTATAATAATAAGTTTTATAGTAAAACATTAAAAGAGTGTAAAGTGGTGGCCCATGTAAATGGTGTCCCCAATAAATATTATCACCCCATTATTTGTAGATGATAACTTGCAAAAATTATATTTTAATCCTATTGATGACGAAGAGTTTATGTTTCATCCTCTATTTATCTCCACTAGTCCTACATATTATCGACTCAAATACACTACATTTGACACTTTTGCTTCTGCTACCATGGCTTCTCAAGATACATATATTATAACTAGCTCTTATCCTTTATAACATTCTATTAATACACCGATCCCATTCTCGTTGTTGGTTTTCTCACTATTATGGCACATTTTGACACCCCATATGATTTATTATATATCTTTTTGTACCTTGATTTACTTAATTTACCATCTACATGGAAACGATATGTTACTAGGTTATCTTAGTTATCCGGTAACTCCTTTTTGAATATCACATCATATATGGACATGACACAAATCACTTTGTAAATATTTCATTGTTAACATTACTCCGTTGAAGGTTGATGGGGTTATCATAGTAATTATGATAGTATTCCTATACTTTAAATGCTCATATTAACTTGATATAGTTACCTCCAACAAATGATCACATATTCATATTTCCATAGACATGCGTATTATTTATGTACAATCCCGGACACATGCTACAACTAGTCCTGGATACTAGAACACAAATTACTCCTCTTGAGGATCTTACTCCCTTAGATCTTATTGAATTTGACCTTGAAAAATATGATATCCTTGATGAAATATAGCCCTCTTCATGAGTCTTTTATTAGGTAGTTATGGTGATGCCCATTTTCTTATACATAGTTATTTTAAAAACACTACAAAAACATTAAAATAATCACATAATACAAAAACATTCAAATATGAGAAAAATACAAAATCAAGACATGTTTTAATTTGATTAGCTAGCTCATTACTTGTAACATTTTTATTATCTCATTGATTTGATAGATAACATATCTATTCTTTACACACATGTTCACTTGGTATATTGGAATCGATGCATGATACTTATAAATTATTAGATGATGATAGTAGTGGGATTGGTTCCTTACACTACTCTTTTAGGGGCATCCCTCCACACTATACACATTCTTTTTTATTATATGTTACTTTACACCTTCCTCATCATTCTTAATTACATACATTGTTTATTATTACCTATAGGGTTAACATGAAGAATACACATGTCTTGTGAAATATTATCCTATCATACTATTTCTCTTGTCACTATTACTATGTTTTATACTTGTTTAATACACTATTATTAGTACTTGTTTATATGGATTTCTTCCTTTCTTTTTAACTACATAATTTTACGTGTTTATCTTACATGATTACAATACAATGAATCTTTACTTGATATGACCTAATTTCCTTACTCATCTTGTGACAACATGATTGTCCCATGTTTGTGGCTCTATGCCTATATTGTGTGTATGCACTTTTTATTCTAAATATGGAACAATGTGCCTCCTACTATGATTATCTTATGACATTGTGGATGTTCCATGTTTCTAGATCTCGTGTCTACATATGAATTGTTTATATACTCTATAGCTTATTTGTATTTACACTACTATTATACTATTACTTTTGACATACTTGTTATTATGTTTCTACACTTTTCCTACTATGGAATAGGACATGATTGATACTTTTATCTCGTTGATTCTATTTTATTTACACATGTATTCTTGCATGTTGCATGTTGCATGTTACATTTTATCCATGCCATGGTTTCCACCATACAAAAACTATTTTTCTAAGTATAGGTTCTTATATGTGGCCACAATTATATCCTTTTATTTGATCCTACATAAATTATTAGGCGTATGGTATATGTGTGACACCCGTTAAAACAACCCACTTGAGACCCATGAACAACCTAGGTTTAGTTAGAAAATTATGGAATAATTTTTTTAAGTGTTAACGACCAAAGTCTCAAGGAAAATTAAATTCAACTGATAACTTTTCCCATTATAATAATTACTAATTCCACAATATAAAGCAACAAGTGTAATAAGCCTACACCTAGCTCAAAACTCCTTAGGGATTAATTTAATCACTGACTATAATGAAATTTTAGCTAAATATTCTCTTGATTAAAATTTTAGGGTTAAGGGACCAAAACAATTAAATACCCAAGGTATTTAATTCCACAAGATCTAAATCAAGAGCAAGGTTTAATTACAGTGGGGAAAGGAAAACATATTTAAAATCATAAGAGTAAAGTCTTACTTACCCACTCCCAGAACTCGGTTAAGAGTGTCTACAACCAAGTTACGAGACAACATTTGTCACTAACAGGTTCCAAAACAATTCTAGTTTACTAGAACATAATTTTCTCTTATTAACAATTATTAGAGGTCACAAGGTCCAAAATCTAGGGTTAGAAGTTTTCAACTAGGTTCATGGGGTAATTTATTACCATACCCACTCTCTAACAAGATTATATTTTAAACTTTATTTTTCTCACACTTAACACATTCAAAATTTTCCTAAATCATTCCCATTGGATAGGAAATTTCCTCACCTTTCCAATGATATAAAGAAGTCCTCCTAACTCCTCATAAAACTCAAGTTATGGGATGATGGGCCTTGGGGTGAAACTTTTCCCCAAGAACGAGCATGCGGGCCCAGGGATGAAAATTTTCCAAAAGGGACAGTGTCGAGTGGGGAAAAATCCACTTTTTCAGGTTGGCGGGTTGCGGGAGATGTTTTGAAAATTTTCCCTCGCGGGGTGAAAAACTAGTTTTGCGCCCACGCTTCCACCGTCTTTGCCAGGGACACGTGTTAAGCTCCAAGGAAAGGTAGAGAAAAAGTGAGGGAAGGGCGGGGTAGTGGAGGATTTTGAGGAAATTCACTAAGGGGGAGTAGGGATAAGTGGCACGCGTGGGCCCGTGTGTTCATGCGGAATGGATTTCTAAGGCGGGGCAAGAGTTCGGAGCCACGGAGGAGTTTGAGGAATTTTTCCAAAGGGGAAAAGGGGTAAGTTCCAAAAAAATATCCCTACACCTCCACCGAGCCACGTGGTAGCATCCTATTGGCTGAGGGTTGGCGGGGATGCGGGAAAATTTACAAAATTTTTCCAAAAACTAATTTTGCGAAAAGATAAGTTAGAAAAGTTCCGCCCCTCCACCGTGCCATGTGGCAGCCTTTGATTGGCTACGTGCCATCGGGCTAGTGGGGAAAATGTTAAAATTTTTAGCAAGTCCCAAGGGAAAAATTCAGCCGCGGGCCCACCAAGGAAATTTTTCCCAAAATTTTAATGCCAGTGAAGAAAACTTCAGAAGGCCATAAATTTTGATAGAAAGCTCGGTTTTGGGAAAACAAGGACTTTCTGGAAATATCTCGATGCCCTCTTTGCACAAGAATCATTAATTTTAGATTTTGATAAAGTTTAAGGGGTCAATTTCATGAAAACATTCTGTAGGCTTTTTAAAAGTAAACTAGTAAATTTTAACTTATAAAATTTTGTTCAATTTGATCTCCTCCTTCACTCAACATGCCAAACAGACATGGAGAATTATTCTGAGAAGGATTTTAGGATGTATTGAAAGGTAATTTTTCTCAATTAATTTCTAATTCAAATTTTCCAACATTTGACAGAAAAAGACTACAAAATAACTGTGAAAGGTTTGGGCCCGATTTTACAATGTTTTAAATGATTTCATTAAGTGTTTTTATCAAAATGAGTTCATTGATATTATAGCATGCTAAATTTTAATGTTTCAATGTTGATTATTGTTTGCAAGTTTGAACTGTACATTTTATATAAGTTATTTGTCAGTTTAAAATTTACAACAAAGATCAATTTCTAAAGGATCTGTTTATCATTTTTCATCATTCAAGTATGGAAATTTATTCTAATCCTAGTCAAATCCATTTAGTTGATTCAATAAACCAATTACTAACTAAAATGCAAAGTCTGATTTCCAATTCTATCATATTTTCAAAAGAACAAAGTAATACAATTCCTTCATACGTATTCCTTTCTTCCATTTTCCAACCAAGGATTTCAAATACAGAATTTAAATATAACAATGCCATTCTGAATAAGGTAAGACAACTTCCATTAATCCAATGAATCTTTTACAACTCCTTTCATATATATATTTTCAAAATACAACATATAGAATACATGTCTTTCTTTTCTAATAACAGAACAAAGTATATAAATCTATCACATTTCAAATTTACAACTTTCATAGCTCAATACAAATATCTTTCCATTACAAGACATTTACAATTTCATCCACTTCAAAGTGGGAAAGGTTAAAAAGATTTTATTTCACAAGGTACTGGAAAACTGTATTTTCCTTTCCTCTAGAACAACAACATGCAAGTTCCCTTTTCCTTCTAATTTGATCACAACAAAAGTGGTGGAAAGATAACACTCTCCATCTAACTAAGACATCCAATGAAGAGGATAAGCCATCCTTCTTCATTGGCCCCCAAGCCCCAACCACAATGCAATAAGAAATGTATTTCAACTCATGGCAACAACAGGCTTCCACAAACACACAACATTCTTTCAACATGCACATTTCAAATTAAAAACACAGTCCATATCAAAATAGTAGTTTTGCAACTGCATTGAAACATCACACAAAACTCAGGCTTCATCATGCAAGCCAAAGGAGCAAGAACTATGGGGGAAGCTGTTTATGCCTCCCAATGGGAATTAGGCATCCACCTATAACAAACCACCAATATAATTCATCACACATATCCTTATGCCCCCAAAATCCCTCCTTATGCCCCCACATATTTTTCCTTATGCCCCCACAAAGTAAGAAATGCAAGATATTTCTTTTCCATGGTGGATCCCAAACCCAAACTCCCTCCATAAGAATTCGATGCCACTGACATTCCCTTATGCCTCCCACATGGATTCCCCATAGCCTTCTCCTACGTCATTCCTATGGAAATCTACCCAAAAAACCAATAAACACACAAAACATTCACCATTCATACACACACCAAAATAAATAATAGCATAAAAGAAGAGCTAATCTCCTACCTCTCCATGGTAGATTTGTTCCAAAACAACAAGCTTTCAATGTCAAAATACAGTCCCAAAAATCAGCAACCAACAAGCATGCAAGTTCTCCAATCTCCTTCCAAAAGCAAGAGCTCCAATCAAGAAAATTCGCCCCCAAGGAAGCATGTAAAATGTTTCAACAACCCCAAAAACAAAGCAAGGAGTTCAAATTTTATAGAAGAGGGAAGAGAAGAGGATGAGGTGGATCCATGAAGGATGCCACAACACACATCCTCAACTCCAACAACAAATTTCAAATTTCATTCTCCAATGCATAATTAAGAGGTGGGTGAATAATATGACAAATAAACTTACACACTCCAAAAACCCACACCCCAAATAAATGAATTTAATAAAATGTAAGAAGAGTGTAATTAAAACATGCAACTTGATTTTAAAAATGTATTATAAGATTCTAAACTCAACCCTCCAACCATAGGTATGGTTGGTAAATAAAATTAAGAGGTATGGGACAAGTTTTACTTGTCCCACAAGCCTCAAAATAGCCTCCAAAGACAAATTCGAATTTCCAAGGAGGTGGAGTGTTTCATACTCCAAAATCTGACTTACACATACTTACACATCACTTACACATACGACAATGTTTAATACAAAAATCCAACAACTTCTATTATGACTTTCTTATATCCCAAATTTGATTTATTTATTAACTTTTAACCATATGTTTTCTCATATTAATCTACAACAATTTAATTAAATAAAAGAAAGGGGCACATCACTAATAAAATACGTACAAACAATAATAAAAAGGAACCACATTAATAAAAATACACAAAACACCTTGGTCACATTCAAGGTAATCCCCCCATAGGAATCCCTAACAAAAACAACACACACACAGAAAACATATTTCCATGGTGACCTTGTTGAATTCACCTAGAATTCTATTGTGGTTGGTCTCCAATCCCTCAATGTTTGTTGTGATATTTTTAACCTGTAAAACACAAATACCTCCTTCAGCCTTGTGGCCATATCAGAACATCCAACATGATATAAATAAAATCACAAAATCATCTATTCATATGAATCACAACAACATCAAGGCAATCAACAATATCGCTTACAATTTATATCCACAACTATATCATCATCATATAATGTCCATTTTCTAGGTCTACTCACAATATCCAAAATCACATGTCCGAACAACATTCAAAATATATCCATGTCAAATATTATATCATCCTCCACATATGAAGTGTCTCTAATAATCATCATGCATCATTACTAAATCAAAATCAACAATAACCCATGGTCCAACATCTAACATCATACTAAATCAAAACCATAATAATGTCCATAATGTAATATACGATATCAAGATCGTATCAAAAGGTGTCAAAGGAAGTGAGAACTACAACATGGGTACATTCTTTTGATCTCCATGCTCAAATTATTTATTACTTCCTCAAAAGAAGGGGATTTCATTGGGTTATTCATATAATTACATACACATTAAAAAATATAGAAACAAATTTTTACAGGGTTTAGATCCTCAAAAAGGTCATAGATATTGAAATGTGGTAGAATTCAAACAAATTTAAAATTGTACAATATAATCAAACTATGGTATGGTCTTGACCATTTTCCTACATTCCCATACAAAGGGAAAATTTGATGCATTTTTCAATTTCTATAGATTCTTTCAGCTATATAGAGGATTTTGCATAGTTACAAATACCAATTACATAGTTTATATAAAGTTATAGGGGCACGAGTGTTAGGTAAAACTTAGTTTTATGGTAATTTTCATCATTTTACATTTACCATAGTTACCATAGGTGACTAGTTAGTCACTTAGGTAATTAGGTGGTTTGTATTTAGTTGTATGGTTAAATTATTATAGCCATTATATTTGTTTTATATTCAAGTTGGTTTGTTTTTTGATGTATTGTTACACCCATATAACTATTTATTTGTAATATTCGCTATACAATACATACGTACATACATACATACATACATACATACATATACATATAATTATTGGTTTAGTTTATGCATGGAGAAAAGGAGCATTGGAATGGTCTTAACTTCCAGATTTTGGGGTGGTAGAAGGGAAGTAGAAAATTATATAAAGCCAGCCATAAATCCTGTAGAGTCACTTCTACTTGATCAATCAATTCCGAATTCAGTGATTTCAACTACTCTAAACGATCTCTCAAATTGGGCAAGACTCTCTAGTTTATGGCTGTTGAGCCCCTAAGGAGACTAGGCACCTAAGGTACAAAAGGTTTTATCACACTCTAGTGAGGTGCAAAGGCCTACACGGAAGTAACTTTGGGGAAAACACATACGTTCACGCCTAGGTAGAACAAGATCGGGACTTAGCCATATTTTAGACCAAGGTCAAAGTTGCAATAAGGGACACATGGAGATGCGACCAGATCTGATTGTGGATAAGGCTAGAGCATTGAGACTTGCAGCGAAAGGAAGGAATATTCTGGGGATATGGTTATGATGATAGGATTAGGAGTCATAAAGTGGATTTAATTACGATTAGTTGGAACTTGCATGCTTAAGATACTTAAGTATGATAAGATAAGATGACATTTAGCGGGAAGTTCACTCTATGTGATAAGTAGATGGTAAAGAAAAGATTCCTTTAAGTCCCTTGTTATGGATTGATTTGCACGGCAAGAGAGAGATGCATGAGAGAATGGATGGTTAGAGCGGTGCATAATGTGTGAAGGAAGTATGTGAAATAACGTAGAGGGAGCTAGGAGAGATATGTGTGATCACTGTTGTAACTTCTGTAATGGATCCATCATAGGAAAATATTGAAACTATGTGATGTATCTGGTCCATTTATGGAACTCTTGATGTATTTGGCTACTATAAACATTTGTGAATCAATATATGATGGATTGTTCTAAATATCTATGTTCATGGGTTCAAATCCTAGTGTTCTTCATATTTCTCATGGTTCAGATCTAATTCCTCTATGTTGATATAATGTTTTCATTCATACTATGGTGCATCTGTGTTTGGATCTAGCTTCTTTATTTCTATTATAGAATGTTTATATGTATGTTTGTGCATTATTCCTCCATTAATGGTGATCATTATTGCAAAGCTCACATAAAGGAGGGGCTTGGTGCCTATGTGCACCTCGGTGAGCACCCAATTCAGGATGGGTGATATACCGACACATTTGGGAGTTAAAGGGTTAGGAAAAGTGACTACATCTTGGTTCTATTGTCGAGACCTCTTTTGAAGTTGTTGCAATAATGGTGTGTGATGGTAGAACACTTGACCTTGGACAATGTAGAAAATTGGCTTAAGAACACGGAGGATGAGTTTGCATAGAGATTCAACACTAGACCTGAGTTTGATTCACATGCATGGGTGGAGGAGCATTTGTATCATGAGATGTATGATAAATTATTTTTCTACCTTCTAGTATAACTATATGGATGGTTGTCGGCATATGCACCAAGGAAGACTTGGTACTATCAACCTCATGTTTAGACCCAATAAGACTATCAGCGGTTTCATGATGTTAATTTGATCTAGACTTGTGTTGTTGATCATTGGTGGAGTGTTATGTTGACTAGATACACATTAGAATACGCGGTGTCTACTTATTCTTTCCCAGAGGTTGTTGTTTTCAATTTCTTATGAGAATCGAGAGGTTCTTTCTTACGTACTATTCCATTAGCCATTAAGATCCTAAACATCACCCCGAGTTTAGAAGCATTTTTATGGATATCTAAACTCCCACTAGGTGCAAGGCACGAGAATCTGCATGGTAAGAGATGGTGGATCCTATGGTAGAAGTGGAAAGAGAGAAGAAATGGATAGAGTATAAAGAATCTTGAGAGAGGGAATTGGAGAGATAGCGTGAGATTACGGAGTGATGGTTGAATGGAGAAATAAGTTGTGAGAAGGATTTGAGGTTCACGTGGAGGACATGGGACCTAAGAAATATATGATACCCCATCTTGGCAAGTGTGGGAGAATAAACCCCTCAGCCTCTGATGAGAGCTCATCATATGAAGAAAGGAGGACCGTAGGTGTGCATCTGAACCCACTTGGTGACCTAGCCCTTGTGCTCGGTTCCCAACTTCGAGACCAATATTTCTAGTTTGGTTGGTGTTGGTGAGAGAGTAGCATCAGGAAGATATCATTTTTCATTGAATTCATCTATGATCACGCAGACATTTCTTATGTTTGGAGGGATTCTATATGGAGCATCGTTTTGATAAGGTGTGGGCACACAGTGCAAGAATAATGTCTAGAAGTAGTTCAACTTGACATAATTCTGAAGCTCGGTTTATTAAAATGGTGAGAACACGAGTAGCACTATTTCAAGCTCTTTTCCTACTATAGAAGGAGGATCCAGGAGGATCTAGGGGATCTAGAGGATCGGTGTTAGTGGAACTAGTGGATCTGGTGGTGGAGGAAACATAGGAGGAAATCAAAGTTCTGGATCTAGTGGACAAGGACTGTAACCCCATCAGCAAGTATTTTATGAGATGTCTCTTCATTTTCCTAATTATAAAGGTGTTGAGGATGCTTTGCAGTATGTAATCAAGTGTGAACTTCTATTGTGTGACAAAGGGGATCACTACCCCAGAGAAGAAGGCAAGCCAGTTTGTAACTACGATGCGAGGGTTGCACATATCTCGTACCGGAAGTATGACCCAGATCGATGCTAGTGGATTATAAAATGTTGCATGATGCCTTCTTGGAAGAGTTTCATATTCTTGAATTTTAGCAAAATAACATCAACACGCTTAAATAGATTCAACAGGGTATGGCAGAGAGTGTGTGGGTGTATTATGTGTGCTTTAATAATCTCTTATCAAAGATATCTTATGATATTCACCCCTCACAACATGCTTAGTGGTTTCTTGAGGATTGATAAAAAATTTCAGACAAATAATTTCACATAATACTTTCACGAGATCTACGCAAGGCGCTAGAGGCTTATTTGTGTGCTAAATCCATCGGAAGCATTGATACTGGGTAAGTCCCTTTTTGGAGGCACATATTACTTCCATGGAAAAATAACTTGAGAATTTATCTACAAATTTAGCACATGAGACTCCTAGAGGGATTTGGTGTACAGATTTTGAAGTAGGACACACCAAGAATAGTTTCCCTTGAAATTTGGTGCACGCCATAATAGTAGACTGTGAAATCTATCACGAGGATCATGATCTAAGTAGATGCCCTTTGTTACAATGCGTGCTTTGCTAGAATGTGTCTTTCTATTGTAATATTTGTACCTCTACTACTCATGACACTAAGGATTATTGGTTGATAGACCATATTCATGATGTAATTGATATTAGTGTGCGTCAGACCAACATTGTGAGTAGTTCTAAGAACAAGGGGTGTCAGCATGAAGGGCATGAAGATGGGGGAGGAAGAGGAATAAGCTTTCATGGAGGATTTAAAAGACATAGTGGCCGAGCGAAGGAAGGTGTGAATTTCCCCCATGGAACTTGTTTCAATTATGGATCTACGGATCACTACAAGCATGAATGCCTAGATTTGTTGCAATGTTCATGGTGCACAAAGAAACACAAGTATGAGGAGTGACCTTACTTCTATAATCACATGAGCTAGAACTAGAATAAGGACATGGGCATGATAATGGTT